>JAUDYJ010000006.1:89728862-90064753 GCA_030761175.1 Masticophis lateralis | reverse complement strand
CACCAGTTAATTGTCCTCATTGTCAGGAAATTTCTCCTTAGTTTAGGTTTTTAGGTTTTATTTGATTTATATACCGCCCTACTCCCGATGGACTCAGGGCAGTGAACAGCCAAGAAATAAAACATGAAAATACAAAATTTAAAAACAATTTAAAACTACATTAAACAGTTTGGCCGAGGACAAATTTAAAACACCCCAATAATTAAGAACCAATTTAAAATTTTTCATTTTAAAAGGGAAAAAATTAGGCCAGGCCGGCCTGATGGAATAACGCTTGAGAGCGTGGCAGAAGGTTCGTAGATCCGGGATCCTCCGTATCTCTGGGAGGAGCTCATTCCAGATAGTAGGTGCCCCCACAGAGAAGGCTCTCCCCCTGGGGACCGCCAGTCGACATTGTTTGGCCGACGGCACCCGGAGGAGCCCCTCTCTATGGGAGCGTACCGGTCGGTGGGAGGCTACTGGTGGCAGTAAGCGGTCCCATAAATAACCAGGTCCTAAGCCATGGAGCGCTCTAAAGGTAGTAACCAAAACTACCTTTGCTTCTCTCCTTGATTAATTTCCATCCATTGCTTCTTGTCCTGCCTTCAGGTGCTTTGGAGAATAGCTTGACTCCCTCTTCTTTGGGGCAACCCCTGAGATACTGGAAGACTGCTATCATGTCTCCCCTGGTCCTTCTTTTCATTAAACTAGACATTCCCAGTTCCTGCAACCGTTCTTCATATGTTTTAGCCTCCAGTCCCCTCATCAGCTTTGACACTCTTCTCTCTACTCTTTCTAGAGTCTCCACATCTTTTTTACATTGTGGCGACAAAAATTGATGGCAGTATTCCAAGTGTGGCCTTACCAAGGCATTAGTTGTAGGAGCTTAGTCCGGGTGCAGTTATATTCATAAGGATAACTATAAATCATCATTGGATTAATCAATGTCATGCTTTTGCACATCAGACATATCCAAGGGAACCAATGAGGCAATCGAATGCCTATTTTCCTCCAAAAAACACAACTATATCCGTTAGTTGGATCAAGTTAGCGAAAACTAGATACATCCTAACCACAAATGTATTCTAATGGGGGATTCATAAATTCATATGAAAGTTGTTAATACTCCATTTTACTAGTAAAGCCCTTCAAGCATATCCTTCACACGATTTCAAAGGAATGAAAGCTTGGAGGAAGCATGCAGAAGTCAAAGAGTTATCAGCTCTCCCGAGAAATAATATGAAGGGACGCCCCCCCATGTCATATAATATATGTGGGTATATGCATAATTTTGTATTTATTTATTTAGTCGTGTTTATTTTAGTGTATACAGAGATGGTATTCAGCCGGTTCATACCAGTTCATCCGAACCGGTAGAAGAAATCATGGGTGGGCCTGCCCACCTGCCCTGGCTCTATGCAATCCTATTTAGGCACATTTTTGAGGCCGGACACATGCATGGAAGGCATGCGTGTGCCAGCAAAGCACATCATGCAAGGCTGGGCGCATGCGTGGACGTGCACATGCTCACATTTGAGAACCGGTAGGGACGTGGTGGTTCAGTGGCTAAAATGCTGAGCTTGTCAATTTGGCGGTTCGAATCCCTAGCGCCACGTAACGGGGTGAGCTCCCGTGACTTGTCCCAGCTTCTGCCAACCTAGCAGTTCGAAAGCAGGTAAAAAATGCAAGTAGAAAAATAGGGACCACCTTTGGTGGGAAGGGAACACGTTCCGTGCGCCTTTGGCATTGAGTCATGCCACGGAGACATCTTCAGACAGTGCTGGCTTTTCAGCTTTGAAGCAGAGATAAGCACTGCCTCCTAGAGTCAGGAACGACTAGCACATATGTGTGAGGGGAGCCTTTACCTTTAGGGAAAGTTATCTGAATACCACCCTTGAGTGTATAGTAGAGGTGGCGACCTTTTGAGAGCTGTCTGCAACGAAATTTCATTTTATTGTATGCCGATTAGCATACATTCAATGTGACAGTAAAGTTATTGCAACTTCTCAGTCAGTTCTAATGTACAGTTCAGGAGACCTTAGAAAGGGCTGTGAGTTGATGTTTCGTCTTTCACGTAGTTGACGGTTATCCATGCTTTTCTCAGTGTCCTGGAGGAGCCTTCACGCCCAACATTCGGACCACCAAGGAGTTTCCAGATGATGTGGTCACCTTCATCCGGAACCATCCCTTGATGTTTAATTCCATCTACCCGATTCACAAGAGGCCGTTGATTATCCGGACGGGCACGGACTACAAGTACACAAAGATAGCAGTTGACCGGGTCAGTGCTGCAGATGGAAGATACCACGTTTTGTTTCTTGGAACAGGTAAGGGCACTTCGAGCCTTGAGCTTCTTCAATTCAATGTCACTATGGATGGGTTTTGTTTTTTCTTTGTTTTTTGCAGGAGGAACACAACAAAGTTTGGGTGCAATGATGCTTTAGGGACAGGATTGCCCATTACTACTTCTGAAGATTTAGAAAGACAGACAGGCAGGGAAGAGAAGGAAGGAAGGAAAGAAGCGGAAGGGAAGGGAAGAGAAGGAAAGGCAATGAGGAAGGAAGGAAGGAAGGAAGGAAGGAAGGAAGGAAGGAAGGAAGGAAGGAAGGAAGGAAGAAGAAGCAGTGGTGGGATTCAAATAATTTAACAACTGGTTCTCTGCCCTAATGATTTCTTCCAACAACCAGTTCACCAAACTGTTCATAAAGTTAACAACCGGTTCTCCTGAAGTGGTGTGAACTGGCTGAATCCCACCACTGGGAAGAAGGGGAGGGAAAGGAAGGGGGAAGGGAAGGGGAAGGGAAGGTAGGTGGAAAGTGAGAGGAGGGGAGGAGAGAGGAAGGAAGGAAGGAAGGAAGGAAGGAGAGTGGAGAAAAGGGAAAAAGGTAAGGGGAGGGAAAGGAAAGGAAAGGAAAGGAAAGGAAAGGAAAGGAAAGGAAAGGAAAGGAAAGGAAAGGAAAGGAAAGGGAGAAAGGAAGGGAGGGAAGGGAAGGTGGAAAGTAGGGGAAGGAAGGAAGGAAGGAAGGAAGGAAGGAAGGAAGGAAGGAAGGAAGGAAGGAGAGTCGTAAAACCATAAAATTTAGGAAGAACCAATAAAGGAGAACATTTGTATCTCCTTTCTTCCTAGGTAGCCTATTTAGCAACTTCCTAACTTCCTTCCTTCCTTCCTTCCTTCCTTCCTTCCTTCCTTCCTTCCTTCCTTCCTTCCTTCCTTCCTCCCTCCCTCCCTCCCTCCCTCCCTCCCTCCCTCCCTCCTTTTGTAACTTACTTAGCATCTAAAATACAAGAAAGCCACTAAAGTCACCAAGCTCGGAGAGCACCAAGGGCCTCTCCCCTACCTTAGGAAGTATCAAGACAAGATTAGGTATGGATTAGAAAGTTATTCAACTGGGGGTGGGGGTGTTTGTGTGTGTGTTTCCAAACTAATAAGAAAGTGTGCAGAAACTTAAATTGCATTTATTAGAATACAGTATTCAAACAAAAATAGTTAGAGGAAAGTCATAAAAACATGTGGAACATATAGAAGTTGTCAGACAATGATGTAATAAACCATAAAATGCATAAAGTAAACTCCCAGATGGCTTTCATGCCTAAGGCAGGATTAGAACTCACCGTCTCCTGGTGATTGGCTCAAAGTCACCCAGCCGGCTCTCATGCCTACTGCAGGACTATAACTTATGATCTTCTCCTTTCTAGCCTGGTGTTTTAACCACTTACACCAGGGGTTTGCAACGTTAAATACTCAAAGAGTCATTTGGACCCATTTCCCACAGAAAATAAAACACCGGGAGCCACAAAACCTGGGTGGGCGTGACCAACTCGATGTCACTCACTTCCACTGGTCACATGACATCCCCCTAGCCACGCCTACCCAGCCGGTCATTAGGGCAGAGAACCAGTTGTCAAAAAACACCGGGAACCACAAAATCTTTTTGACATATCACTCTCTCCCCTCCTTCCCTCCTCCCCTCTCTCTCCCTCTCTCTGTATCTCTCTCTGTCTCTCTCTCTCCCTCTCTCTGTATCTCTCTATGTCTCTCTCTCTCTCCCTCTCTTTGTATCTCTCTCTGTCTCTCTCTCTCTCCCTCTCTCTGTATCTCTCTATGTCTCTCTCTCTCCCTCTCTCTGTATCTCTCTGTCTCTGCCCTGGCCACTTCTCCATCCCCCACTATCGCCCTTACCTTCTCAGGCCAGGTGAGGAGTGACTGGGAGGGGAGGGTGAGGGGTGGGGCCACCCAGTGGTGGGATCACCTGACAGGAAGCCACAGCTGAGGGCCCAAAGAGCCACATGCAGCTCTGGAGTCGCAGGTTGCTGACCCCTGCACTACACCAAACTGGCTCTCTTAGATATGTATTAGATATGTTATCGTCTTCTCAACCGACACGGAAAGCCACTTCCAATTGTTCCTGGAAACCAAGAGAGCAACTCTCACAATTTTCTGCATTTCTCGTCTTGCCAATGGAGCATTGTTCCAACGGTTCCACTTGAACAATGCGCTTTCTTTGGCTTGGCTTAAAATGCCTCGGGTGTCCATCACCTAAGTAACAATTGAAGAAACTTCTTTTGACAAAAAAAAAAAAACAAAAACAAACCACAAACAAACAAACCAGCAAACGCAGTGCGTAACATGCCCTGATCGACGAATGCCTCCCTCCCCGCCTGCCTTTTTCTGCGGTCTCAAAAAGATTGCCAAGAATTTAACCCAAGAAATCCATCAAACTGGGAAAGTCGGAACAAAGGTGACAACTTAATTAAAACGTTTGTGACCGTTTCCTTCTGGGGAACGTGAAAAAAGAAAAAAACCAACAACTGCATTGTGTAAGATTGACAGGCTTAGTAATTGATGGTTGGGGTTGTAGCAGCCCTCTGGTAAACGGGGTTTGGCAAAGTGGGAACATTGAGGCTTTAGATGTGCTCAGCATGGGTGATTGGGGAGCGAAGCCAATGCTGGGTGAGTTACATCGACTGTTGTCTATGATATCAATCGTTCTACAAATTACGGGTTTCCAAGAGCCAAGTTTAGAAAGCAGGCTTCAAGAACGGATCCAAATTCACATCTTGAGGAGACTTCCTGCGCCTAAGGTGGATAGAATAGAATAACAGAGTTGGAAGGGATCTTGGAGGTCTTCTAGTCCAACCCCCTGCTTAGGCAGGAAACTCTACACCACTTTAGATAAATGGTTATCCAACATCTTTTTAAAAGATGTTGATCTTAAAAGATGAAGATCTTCTTCATTTGCAACTTCTGAAGGCAAGTTGTTCCACGGATTAATTGTTCTCACTGTCCTTAGTTCTAAATTGCTTCTCTCCTTGATGAGTTTCCACCCATTGCTTCTTGTCCTGCCTTCAGGTGCTTTGGAGAAGAGCTTGACTCCTACTTCTTTGTGACAACCCCTGAGATATTGGAAGGATGCTATTATGTCACCCCTAGTCCTTCTTCTAATCAAATAAGACATACCCAGTTCCTGCAACCATTCATCTATTTTAGCCTCCAATCCCCTAATCCTCTTTGTTGCTCTTCTCTGCACTCTTTCTACAGTCTCCACATCTTTTTTACATCGTGGTGACCAAAACTGAATGCCGTATTCCAAGTGTGGCCTTACCAAGGCATTGTAAAGAGGTCTTAACCCTTCACCTGATCTTGATTCTATCCCTCTGTTTATGCAGCCTAGAATTGTGTTGGCTTTTTTGGCAGCTGCTGCACACGGCTGGCTCATATTTAAATGGTTGTCCACTAGGACTCCAAGATCCCTCTCACAGTTAGTTCTATTGAGCAATGGCAGAGCCCATGTTGTTTGGCTTGGCTTGGCTTTTATAAATTTGTCCCGATTTCCACCGGCCGGTTTGATGACACAAGACACGTTCCAAAGGATTCAAAATTTCCTTTTTCTCGGATTCGGAAATGCCTTTTTTTTTTTTGGGGGGGGGGGGGGGGGCTTTATTGAAAAAGAAGGGTGAAAAGGCTAGAAGTTTAGCATCCAGGTAGTTCATTTAGTGACTGTTATGACAGCACTGGGAAAAATGATTTATGACCACTTTTCACACTTACAACCATGGCAGTATCCCCATTTTCAAAAATTCAGATGCTCGGCAACGGACTCATATTTATGATGGTTTGCAACGTCCTGGTGATCACAATTTTGCGACCTTCTGACAGGCAAAGTCAACGAGGATGCCCGATTCACTTAACAGCCGTGTGACTAAACACAGCAATTCACTTAATGACTGTGGCAAAAAAAGCTTGCAAAATGGGGCAAAATTCATTTAACAAGTCTTGCTGAGCCACCGACATTTTGGGTTTCATTGTCATCATAAGTCAAGGACTAACTGCGATAGGTCAACACAAACACAAAAATGCATTGCGTCAAGCGGAACGATGCATTTGTTGGCTTAATTCTGATAGAAACTCTGTTTTACACAGCTGTAATGGGAGCCAAGGCAAAGCATTGTAATTTACGGCTGAAATTTGCACAATGTTGGCTCTTGGGGTTTTTTTTATTGGTTTGGATTTTTTAATGTATTTTGATTTTGCTTTATTTGACAAAACAGAGGGAGAAAACACACACAGAGAAAGACACATATATAGTTTAAAATGACAAAAAGGCAATAACGACAGTATAAATAATACATAAGTTCTTCTCGTGCATATACAGACGTATATCCATGATATTTTTTTTTAGTATCAGTAAAAATCGCCATGTTTTATTGTAAACATCCATCTACAATTTACAGCTTATATTGTATTTTATTGTAATCATCTGTATATGAGTTACAGCTATAGTTAAGTCATTCAAAAGTCCCGAGTAACATCAAGTTTAATCCACTGAGGAATGACGGCCATAAATTTATCTTAATCACAGGAAGCACTAATTTCTGGCAAGAATCAAAGCCCAGAGAAAGTACTTCTGTTGTCCAGTTGTCAATTTTCATGTGGCAGATATGGAAGTCAGAGGAACGAGTGCCTCTGAAAATATTTGATCTGATTATGAAAATTTCCTCATTTTTTTTTAAACACAAGATGCAGGATCATAAATGAACACCTCAGCATATAAAATATTCTGGGGGATGGGGAATGAATCCAAGGTTAAGCTGATCACAACCTCCAAATAATTTGATGAGGCACGTTGTGGGAAGACTTCAATGAATCTCAAGGTATTCTAATCTCCCAGCTAAAGGCCATTCATCACACAGGAGGCTTTGACAACTTCTTGTTGTTGAATAGAGTGGAGTGGAGTGGAGTGGAGTGGAGTGGAGTGGAGTGGAGAAGAGAGGCCAGGCGAGGCGAGGTGAGGCAAGGCGAGGCGAAGAGAAGAGAAGACAAGACAAGACAAGACAAGACAAGACAAGAGAATAACAGAGTTGGAAGGGACCTTGGAGGTCTTCTAGTCCAACCCCCTGCTTAGGCAGGAAATCCTACACCAGTTCAGACAAATGGTTATCCAACATCTTCTTAAAAACTTCCAGTGTTGGAGCAGTCACAACTTCTGGAGGCAAGTTGTTGCACCAATGAATTGTTCTATCAGGAAATTTCTCCTTTTCTCCTTGATTAGTTTCCATCCATTGCTTCTTGTCCTGCCCTCAGGTGCTTTGGGGAATAGCTTGACTCCCTCTTCTTTGGGGCAACCCCTGGGATATTGGAAGACTGCTATCCTGTCTCCCTTAGTCCTTCTTTTCATTAAACTAGACATACCCAGTTCCTGCAACCATTCTTCGTATGTTTTATCTTCCAGTCCCCTAATCCTCTTGGTTGCTCTTCTCTGCACTCTTTCTAGAGTCTCCACATCTTTTTTACATCGTGGCGACCAAACCTGGATGCAGTATTCCAAAGGTGGCCTTACCACACTTGGTCAGTTGGTCAGTCGCTAAGTCGTGTCTGACTCTTCGTGACTCCAAAGTCCAGTCTATGACTGTAATAAACTGAATTGATTGATTGATTGATTGATTGATTGAAAGTCCAGTTGCCTCTTGAAAAAGTATTTTTGAGGCAACCATTACCTGCATGAACGAGAATCATGAAATATTCTATGGAATATTTCAACCAGAATGCAGAAAATAGGCTTATTTTTATGGTTTTCTTTCTTTCTTTCTTTCTTTCTTTCTTTCTTTCTTTCTTTCTTTCTTTCTTTCTTTCTTTCTTTCTTTCTTTCTTTCCTTCCTTCCTTCCTTCCTTCCTGCTTGCTTGCTTTCCTTCCTTCCATCCATCCATCCTTCTTTCTTTCTTTCTTTCCTTCTTTCTTTCTTTCTTTTTCTTTGCCTTTCTTTCCTTCCTTCCTTCCTTCCATCCTTCCTTCTTTCCTTTCTTCTCCCTCCCTCCCTCCCTCCTTCCTTCCTTCCTTCCTTCCTTCCTTTCTTTCTTTCTTTCTTTCTTTCCTTTCTTCCTTCCATCCTTCCTTCTTTCCTTTCTTCCTCCCTCCCTCCTTCCTTCCCTTCTTTATTTCCTTCCTTCCTGCCTGCCTTCCTTCCTTCCTCCCTCCCTCCCTCCCTCCTTTCTTTCTTTCTTTCTTTCTTTCCTGCTTTGCTTCCTTCCTTCCTTCCTTCCTTCCTTCCTCCCTCCCTCCCACCCTCCCTCCCTCCCTCCCTCGTTCCTTCCTTGCCTGCCTGCCTGCCTGCCTGCCTGCCTGCCTGCCTGCTTTCTTGTTTTCTTGCTTTCTTGCTTGCTTGCTTGACTTTCAGGTCAAATATTTCCCAATCTAAAATATGTTACATTTGACCTCAATCTGAAATTGCAGCGGTCCCATTTGCAAACCAAAAAGAGACCCCCTCAAAGCAAAAAAGAAAAAAAAACTGCCATGCATTTCAAAGCCAGGCCAGCATTTCCTCACAATTGTGGTGGTGGATTTTTGTGCCTGTGTGTGATGTGGGAAAGAGGCCTTGCTCTGTGAGGCCTTTATGCCTTGTTTATTCGTTTATTTTATTTTATTAAAAAAAGAGAAGAAAAATAGCTCAATGGAAGCCCGTTTTGAAGTCTGACTTTTGACGTTGAGCGTATTCACTGGAACATTCTCCTCAGGGCTGATTTATATTTTTTTTTAAAAAAAAAATGTATGGAAAGATTTAAACTTTTATCTTGAATTAGTCAGTGGAACATACTGTGTAGCCGCCAAACATCTGTGTGTTCTGGGCTATCCAAGCTGTGAATCGTATTTTGATATAAACAATCATATTTGAGTTCTCTAGGAGAAGGCCATATTTCTGTCAGTTGACGAGGTCGGTCAATATTTGGTTTTCTCATCTCGGTCCTTCCTTGTCTGTAGGCATTGATCACGCACCTTTCTTTTTATTATTATTATTTCTATTTTTTGCTCAATTTCTCAGCCTCTTGGCTATTTCGCTCTCTTGACGTCCTTCTTTCCTGGCTTCCTTCCAAATCCTCAGAAGAAGAAGAAAAAATGGGATTTATAATAATTGCTTGTCAAGCTAAGCATGCGTGAAATGCTTCTGGAGGTTCAAAGCACTTCATCTCGACTTAATCCTAGTAATCATTTCCCCCCCCCTCCCCAAACTTGGCAACTTTAGGAGGGGCGAACATCAACTCCCAGAATTCCCAGCTGGTTGTGGAATTCTGGGAATGGATATCCGCCAGAAGTGGGATTCAAAAATTTTAGTAACCGGTTCTCTGCCTGGTTGTTGGGTGGGTGTGGCCTATTCGGCCTCCTGCACCATAGTGGGGGGGGGCATTTTTGCCCTCCCCAAGCTCTGGAGGCTTTCCAGAGGCCCTCCAGAGGCTGGAAACAGGCCTGTTTCCGCATTTCCTGAATTTATGAGAGGCCTGTTTTTTGCCCTCCCCAGGCTCCAGAGGCTTTCCTCAAGCCTCTGGGAGGGTGAAAATGGCCTCCCCCAGGCTCTGGAGGCCCTCCAGAGGCTGGAAACGGGCCAGTTTCCAGAACTTCCAGGAGGCCCATTTTTCACCCTCCGAGAGCCTCCGTGTGGGCCCTGCACTTACTTGGCATCCAAAACAGGCCACGTGGAGTCTCCGGGGAGGGGAGGGCGGGGGGGAGGGGGCAGCCAGTCCTTGCAACTACAGGTTCGGTGAACCAAATGTAAAATTAGCCTTCTGATCGTTTCTGATTTTGGAATAATATGCATCCAGAGATTGATTCTGCTCCCGCCATTTTGAGTTTCTAAAAATTGTTGGAAACCTGATTCTGGTTTTCTTTTTATAAGGAGGGAAGAGTTTCGGTTACATATACTTTTTTTCCCCCTGTCTTACGGATTGTCTTCCATTTTGGCTGTACCTTCATTTCTTTTACATGTGGCTCTTCAAATCATTATGGAGTCAGTAGCCCCATAACTGGAGTATCAAATTAAATTAAATTCATGGAAGGTATATAAACCAGGTTCAAAAGGAAGGAAGGAAGGAAGGAAGGAAGGAAGGAAGGAAGGAAGGAAGGAAGGAAAGAGAGAGAGAGAAAGAAAGAAAGGAAGAAAGAAAGAAAGAAAGAAAGAAAGAAAGAAAGAAAGAAAGAAAGAAAGAAAGAAAGAAATTTTAACTTTTCTCTCTGTGTTGTGCGTACGGAGTTACTTTGATGAAAAATGCAAACTCAGAATGCAGTATAATTCAATAACAAGATTAAATTCGCTACATAAGTGCAAGTTATTGAAATCTCTGATTAAATTCATGGAAGGTATATAAACCAGCTTCAAAAGGAAGGAAGGAAGGAAGGAAGGAAGGAAGGAAGGAAGGAAGGAAGGAAGGAAGGAGAAAGAAAGAAAGAAAGAAAGAAAGAAAGAAAGAAAGAAAGAAAGAAAGAAAGAAAGAAAGAAAGAAAGAAAGAAAGAAAACTTGCATTTCTACAACATGTGATACACTTTAATTTTAACTTTTCTCTCTGCGTTATGCGTACGGAGTTACTTTGATGAATAATGCAAACTCAGAATGCAGTATAATTCAATAACAAGATTAAATTTGCTACATAAATGTACGTTATTGAACTCTCTGAATGTGAGGAAAGGAGTAAGCGAGATAGTTAAGGGTTTTACCGGTATTTCTAAATCTTTACAATGGTTTGCTTTATTTTTATTCTGGTCTCTTGGAGTCAGGGGCAGGGGTGGGATTGAGCCAGTTCGGACTCGTTCATGTGACTTGATAGTTGCAATCTACAGATGGCTGCCCATCCACCCGGGCACAATCCTGTCCTATATCGCTGTTTTTTGTGATGTCGCATGCATGCACAGATGGCCTGCGTGAGCAAATTCCCATGTTTTTGACGCAGCGCGCATTTGCGCAAGGCATGCGCTCTCACTTTTTCAATTCTGGCCGAACCGGTTTGTTAAGTTATGTGAAGTCCAGCTCTGGTCAGGAGTAACTCTTGAAAACGAACAACATAAAAAAACCCAAACAATGGTGTTTTAAACCAGAAGTGGGTTTCCATTATATGCTTTTCCCAAACACAGCTTCTTGTATTACTGTGGAGTTCACTTAAAAATATTCCAGCAGAACTGTGGTTTGGAGGAAGATCAACCAAACACACACATCAAGAGACATTTTAAAAGAAAAAAAAATAAATGGTGCATATATAATTCTCACGTTCGTTGAATTCTGAGATAGCCTGAAGCACTTCCCTGACTCTTGAAATTTTATCTCTCTCTTAACTATTTTATGCAATTGTCATTGCTCCCAAGAAGAGATGTTAAAATGCCACAATCATAAATGCTCCTTCTATCCAGGTATAATATAGTAATAACTCTGTTATTCTATACTTAACCTGGATAACCATTTCTCAAATATCCCTTGGATTCAGTGGGCCACATTAGCAGAGTGTTGTGGCCCATCAGCGGCCTGTGCAGCTAGTAGCTGATTCCGACAGCGGGGAGGCTGGTGTGGTGCTGCACCAGCAGCCTGTGCAGCTGGCACTCGAGTCAGACAATGAGGAGGCTGGAGAAGAGGTGGTGCCAGAGGCAGGGATTCAGCCAGGGCCTTCAGAACCTCCAGAAGCTCCTTTAAGTGAAGAGGAAGAAGAGGAGAAGCCTTTTCTCAATGCACGGGCGCGCAGCGCTGCCAAAAGGCAGGAGTGGCTCCTCAGGAGGAGGTCTCCTCGAGAGTAAGGCTTGGGGCTAATTGACCACTCCCTTAGCCTATTTAAGGAAGGACGAAGACTGAGGCAATTTGCAGGGAACAACTTCGTTCACTCTCCTTCGCGTCTTGATCTTAGTTCTCTGCAAATTGCTTCTGGGCTTTCTGCCAACCATAGTAAGATTACGATTATTTATTCTTTGGATTCTTGTAGGCTGTTAAGAAAGTTAATTAACAGCCTTTGTTTGAAAAAGACTGATTTAATTTAGTAAACTAAGATTTGTATGGACTTTGTGTGTGCTGCGTTCTTTGGGGTCCATAGCTGGGGCAGAACACAGAGCTCTGAAATATTCTAGCCTTTATATCATGACAATAATTTCTCAAAAATAGCAATTGTGATCCTATTTTTTTTCCCCTCTCATGTTTGAATGTGTGCAGGTGACTCGCGGCCTGAAAACTGGCAAGAAAACAACTGTAGTGACATGGGAACTTATATCTTTAATTTGATCGATGGGTAGATGTTTAACTTTTTCCACTGCCTGTTTGCTTTGGCATATCTTGGGCATTGTTGCCACCACAAACAACAGGACTCATTTACTTGAAATGCAATGTGCAACTAGTTACTGTATAGACCTCAAGGAAAAATTGTTGGTTAATAGACGTCCAGTTCAATTTTATTACAGCCCTAAAACAATATATACAAGCCAAGTACTGAATAAAAGCCATATTGCATCTATCTGTCTGTCTATCTATCTATCTATCTATCTATCTATCTATCTATCTATCCATCCATCCATCCATCCATCCATCCATCCATCCATATCTAGCTAGCTACCTATCATATCTCTCTTTCTGTAGCTATCACCTATTTTCTTCTATATATCTGTCTGTCTGTCCGTCCATCCATCCATCCATCCATCCATCCATCCATCCATCCATCCATAACTAGCTAGCTAGCTATCATCTCTCTTTCTCTAGCTATCACCTATTTTCTTCTATCTATCTATCTATCTATCTATCTATCTATCTATCTATCTATCTATCTATCTATCTATCTATAATCTATCTATCATAGCAACCAATTTGGTCTAGTGGTTAAGGCACCAAGCTACAAATTGGCAGACTGTAAGTTCTTATTCCTTCTTAACCATGAAAGCCGGCTGGGTGACTTTGGACCAATCACCAGAAGACAGAGAGTTCTAGTCCCTCCTTAGCCATGAAAGCCTGCTGGGTGACTTTGGACCAATCACCAGGAGACAGGGAGTTCTAGTCCCTCCTTAGCCATGAAAGCCTGCTGGGTGACTTTGGACCAATCACCAGGAGACAGGGAGTTCTAGTCCCGCCTTAGCCATGAAAGCCAACTGGGTGACTTGGGGCCAATCACACTCTCTCACCTGAAACCATCTCGCCATCTCACCAGCTTGTTGTGGGAAAAAAATAGGAGAAGGAAGTTGTGTTGTATATATTTACCACTCTGAGTTATTTGCAAAACTAATTAAGGAGGGATACAAATAAATAAATAAATTAATTAATTAATTAAATAATAATAATAATAATAATAATAATAATAATAATAATAATAATAATAATAATAATAATACACAGACATAGATATATGTTCATAATCTGTAAGGTCAATGTAAGGTTTATATCTGAGGGCTTTCACAACTTTTTTTTTTTACCAGAAGCAACACATTTCTGTTTTGTATGGGTTAAAGGTAGAGGTAAAGATTCCCCTCGCACATATGTGCTAGTCGTTCCCGACTCTAGGGGGTGGTACTCATCTCTGTTTCAAAGCTGAAGAGCCAGCGCTGTCCGAAGACGTCTCCATGGTCATGTGGCCGGCATGACTCAACGCCAAAGGCGCACGGAACGCTATTCCCTTCCCACCAAAGGTGGTCCCTATTTTTCTACTTGCATTTTTTATGTGCTTTCGAACTGCTAGGTTGGCAGAAGATGGGACAAAGTCACGGGAGCTCACCCCATTATGCGGCACGTGGGATTCGAACCGCCGAACTGCCGACCTTTCGATCGACAAGCTCAGCGTCTGAGCCACTGAGCCACCGCGTCCCCTTCGTATGGGTTCCCGTACCATTCATCCCATCCACTTTGCTCATCTTTGCATTGCATGCCGTGAAAACTCAGCTCTTCTTTTTTGCAACGGTTTCAAAACTGGTTCGCATCTTCTCTGTTTCAGACCAGGGGACGGTGCAGAAGGTGGTGGCACTGCCCACTAACTCATCGACAAACGGAGAGCTGATCTTAGAAGAACTGGAAGTTTTTAAGGTTGGTCTCTTTCAAGAGTCTTCATTCTTTTTTTTTTCCCCCTCATCAAAATACTTTCCTCTAACAAGCAGACCAACCGATAAGCAAAAGTAGTAGGCGCGTATATAAACTACTATCAAAGTTTGCAATCCAGAATGGTATTCAGCCGGTTCGTACTGGTTTGGGCCTGTCCCCTCACTCTGGCTCTATGTCATCCTATTTAGGGATGTTTTCAAAGCTGGGTGTATGCATGAAAGGTGCACAAGTGAGCAAAGCCATGCACGGAAGGCCGGGCGCATGCACAGCAAACTGGTGGTAAATATATTGGAAGCTCACTGCTGTTGCAGCCCCATAATACTAGTATCTTCTGTAGAAGATGAGCAAGCTGAAATGGAAGGCGGGGTTAAACATGTCATTAGTTTGGAATCTTTGCGCTCCCAGAAAAAGACCTTAAGTCCAGCTTCCCATGGATTCCATTGAATCTTATCTAGGACTGGTTTAGCTTTGACCATCCTCTAACCAGATTCTTGTGCATAAAGTAGCAATAATAAAACCTTCAGTGCTTTGAACTCAGCAAGTCTTCCTAGTTTTTTTGCACCTAGTTTTCTTTGTCGTAAGGAGAAAAAAAGAAGAAATCAGAGCACATCCAAAGTTTAACAGTTCAACTCTTGAGCTTCCTATGTATTTCTTTCTTTCTTTCTTTTTACTATTGCACTTTCATCTAAATTAGCTTGGCAAGATGGGATATTTCTTGGGTAAACGGTAAAATGAAAAAAAAAAAATCACAGCATTTTCTTATTACAGGGAAACGTAGATATGGTTGACCTTGGTGCAATGAACAATTTTGTTTCCCACAATTGCAGAAGGTCAGATTTCTGCAAATGGTACTTTTTTGTGCTCGTTTACCTCATTTAACTTAGAAGATCCCGCCAATGAGGTACATTAACCCCAAATCTGACAGGTTATGAAGAACCGGTAACGGAAATTTTGAGCAGTTCAGAGAACCAGCAAATACCACCTCTGGCTGGCCCCAGTGCGGGGTGGGAATGAAGATTTTGCAGTATCCTTCCCCTGTCACACCCCCAAGCCACGCCCACCAAGCCACACCATGCCCACCAAGCCACGCCCACAGAACCGGTAGTAAAATATTTGGATTTCACCACTGCCCCAAAGGCTGTCATTTGCCTAGTAGTTTCGTTAAAGAATACAACTCTTTTCTCAGTTAACTCACATTTTAACAACCGATGCCCACTCTCTCGGTCGGCCTGTTAAAAGGGGGGTTTTATTTGTACTGCTCTTGCGAGCTTGGGTTTCTCAAAGGGAGCAAAAGCACAATTGCAATATTTTACATTCCGCTTTAAATCACTTGTTTTTCATTAAGTTGTCAGCCTGGCTTAAAGAATTTTGATAGAGTTTTTTTTTACTCCCCTCCTTTCCAAGTTCTAACAGCTGCCACCAAATCTGACTTTTTTTTTTTTTGGTTTATATCATGATTACAATCTCTTGTGGTGGGATGTCAAATATTCTATGTGTGTTTGTGTGCCTATGTCTTACTTGATAAGGTTTCTGACAATAAGATCTTTTTTAAAAAAGCCAACTGACTATTTTCTTTCTTTATAAGCCGAAAGTTTCTGATATTGGCCCCAATCAGCTCTAAAGAAACGATTTAGGAAGAAAAACCAGAGCAAGTTTCACACTATAGTTTAACAGAATAACAGAGTTGGAAGGGACCTTGGAGATCTTCTAGTCCAACCCACTTCGTGATGGCGAACCTATGGCAGCACTCCACATATGTGGAGCCACATATGTGGGCACATGAGCATTGCCCTAGCTCAGCTCCAGGGTGCATGCACGTGCCAGCCAGCTGATTTTTGGGCCTATCGGAAGTCGGGAAATAGGCCATTTCCAGCCTCTGGAGGGCCTCCATTTTTGCCCTCCCCAGGCTCCAAGAAAGGCTCTGGAGCCTGGGAAGGGGAAAAAAGCAGGCCTTTTTGGCCCACTGAAAGTCAAGAAATGGGCCATTTATGGCCTCTGGAGATCCTCAGGGGGTGAGGGAGGCCATTTTTGCCCTCAGGGGGGTGGGGGAGATTGAAAAACAGGCCTACCTACTGTCCTGGACCAGGGATGGCTAACCATTTTGCCGTTGCATGCCAAAAGTGGGCAGAGTGGGGGGGATTGCACATGCGTGTGCCCACACCCATAATTCAATGTGCCCCAACCCCCCATGCATGCATGCGTGACCCCCCTGCTCTCCCGTTTTTTTGCATGTGATGGCCTTTTAGGCCCGGTAGGCCTGTTTTTTTTTTGCCCTCCCCAGGCTCCAGAGGTTTTCTAGGAGTCTGGGGAGGGTGAAAATAGCCTTCCTCTCTGGAGGCCCAGAAACAGCCCATTTCCTGACTTCCGGTGGGCCCGGAAGGCCTGAAAATTAACTGGCCAGCTTGCACATGTGTGCTGGACTGAGGTAGGGCAATGCTCGTGTGCCCACAGATATGGCTCCGTGTGCCACCCATGGCACCCATGCCATAGGTTCGCCATCACGGCCCTATACCATCCCAGACAAAGTGTTGTCCAATCTCTTCTTGAAAACCTCCAGTGTTGGGAACTACTTCCCTCCAACTTCTGAAGGGAAGTAGTTCCACTGATTCATTGTTCTCACTGTCAGGAAATTCCTCCTTAGTTCTAAGTTGCTTCTCTCCTAGATTAGTTTCCACCCATTGCCCTCAGGTGCTTTGGAGAATAGCTTGACTCCCTCTTCTTTGGGGCAGCCTCTGAGATATTGGAACACTTCAAAGACCCAATTCATGGACTTTGACTCTGTATTTGTAAGCCCACAGATGAAGAGGGACTTGCTGATTTCCATGTGAACCGTTAGTGGAACCAGAAACATCCATTATTTGCCAGTTTTTGCATCCAAGTTGTAATTTATGCTGAGAAAAGTAGACCCATCAAAGCCAAAACTAATTTCTTAAAATCTTCTTCCCAAGCTCAGATTGGACTGCAACAGCTACAGGCTGAGTTCCTGTGAAGAAAAGAGAAATTAAAGACCCAGAAAATGACTCAAGATTCTTTTTGAGTCAAGCTGGATTTGGCCTATTTCACATCCCACTTCTCCAGTTTTAAGACCCTTTGGGAGAAATACGTTTTCTCCCCCTCAAAATTCCCATGCTCCTAGGGAGCAGGATGAAGCTATTGCAGAAAGAAAGAAAAGGAAAAATAGTTTCCTTTTTAATACAGCCACATTTCCACAGATAACAAAGACAAAATGGGTTTAGGATGTGTTGAGGGAAACCTATAATTGGATTTTTTGTTTGTTTGTTTTTTGGTGAGGGAAGACGGGATTGCCTTATTCTCTAAGCAGAGGACAGGACAAGAAGTAACAGAGGAAGCTTGTCAAAGAGAACCTAGAAGTAGAGAAAAATTTTCTGAGGTTAATGTCATGGTTCCAAATAACGAACCCAAGCAAATCAGAACCCTGAAGCTAGAGATGTCCTCAAAGAACTTCTTTATTGGATACATCATATCAGACCGATCAAAAGAGAAACCAACTCTAAAAATTTCCCATGGCTTCAATATCATTAAAATAAGAAATAACTCCCTCCTCAATAAGTCACATTGACCAATTGGGTTAATTGGCAAGGCTCTTCAGCAGGGGTGAGATCCAGCAGGTTCTGACAGGTTCTGGAAAACCGGTAGCGGAAATTTTGAGGAGTTTGGAGAACCGGTAGAATACCATCTCTGGCTGGCCCCAGAGTTGGGTGGGAATAGAGATTTTGCAATATCCTTACCCCAGGACTGGAGAGGGAATGGGGATTTTACAGTATCCTTCCCCTGCCATGCCCACCAAGCCATGCCCACAGAACCAGTAGGAAAAAAAATTGAATTTCACCACTTCCAGCCCTATGATTCTAAGATGGGAGAAGTGCTGAAGACAGTGGGAGGGGGAGATTGGAAATCACACTATTGCTAGATTATTGTTCCATGTGTGGGTGAACTGAGGAACTGGCGGGTTTTGCAATCCCTCGGAAGTCCTTTCCAGGGGAAAAAAAAATAAAATAGCTGGAGGACTCCTTTGACATTTTCTGTCAAGCCTTCTGAAAATTCTCCAAGAGATGACTTGGAGAGCATTTCAGCGTTTTTGGCTGCCTTCCTCTGTCTCTTTCGTATCCTTATCTGCTCTCTGCTTCGCAGCTCGTTTTTCCTGCATCTCTCCTTCTAAACTCACAATGAGAATTCAGCTACAACAAGTGTGAAGGAGCGTAAGGATAAAACACCTGAGAGAGATGGAAAAAATGAACAGGGATTTCTCTGGTAGGGGTTCAGGGAATAAATTTGCAAGAGGATGTCAGATCTGATTTGACTTTACATCAGTCACTCAGGATTTCTGACTTCCAGACAGATTGAGAAAACCTTTAGCATGTTCTGCTTGCAATTTCTTACATATTCCATATGGTCAGAGATTTTTATATAGCACCTAGCAAGCCCTTAGATTTATATACCACTTCACAGTGCTTTTAGAGCTCTCTCTAAATGGTTTTACAGAGTCAGCTTATTTCCCCCAACAACGTGGGAAATTGTTACCGACCCTCGGAAGGATGGAAGGCTGAGTCAATTTTAAGCCGGTCAGGATCAAACTCCTGACAGTGGACAAAATTAATTTACAATCCTGCAATTTAACCACTGCCCCAGCAGAAAGAATGAGAAAGGGAAAAAGGAAGGGAAGGGAAGGGAAGGGAAGGGAAGGGAAGGGAAGGAGGGAGAGAGGGAAGGAAGGAAGGAAGGAAGGAAGGAAGGAAGGAAGGAAGGAAGGAAGGAAGGAAGGAAGGAAGGGCAATAGCTCTTAAACATATATACTGCTTTACAGGACTTTTCAAATCTCTATAAGTGGCTTATAGAGTCAGCCTATTGCCCCCAACAATCTGGCTCCTTATTTTACCGACCTCAGAAGGACAGAAGGCTGAGTCTACCATCGAACTCCTGGCTGTGGGCAGATTTAGCCTGCATTCTAACCACTGCCCCACCAAGAAGAAGAATGAGAAAGGGAATAAGACCCAGATTGTTGGTGCAATATGCTATTTAATATACTGTTGATTGTTGTAAACCTCCCAGAGTCCTCGGAGAGTGGGTGGCATAGAAATATGATATAAATAAATAAATAAATAAATAAATAAATAAATAAATAAATAAATAAATAATGAGGGAGGGAAGAAGGGAGGGAGGGAGGGAGGGAGGGCGGGAGGAAGGAAGGAAGGAAGGAAGGAAGGAAGGAAGGAAGGAAGGAAGGAAGGAAGGAAGGAAGGAAGGAAGGAAGGAAGGGGCGAGAAAAGTCGTAAAATGGGGCAAAACTCTTAACACATGTCTCAGCGACATAAATTTTGGACTCATTTTGTGGTCCTAAATTGAGAACTACTCGTAGTGCAAAATGGGAATCAAGTAATGTGTTCTAACAACATTCTGCTTTTCCAACGATTTAGTGTAATAGTAATTATTAGAAACAGGCCTCGTTTTTTTTTTTTTTTCTTTTCTTCTTATGGGATAATCCTGTTAATCTTTGAGCCTTGGATATCTTCTTCTCTTCTTGGTTATCGATTGAGCGTGTTTTACCAAGAGGGATCCATTGTCTTGTTAGTTTAGCAGGACATCCCGTTAACACTTCACGTTGCCTCTTTGTCCTTTTTCTGTATCTAATTTTGGGGCAAAGTAACCCCCAAAGAGCTGAAATCCCTGCTAGCTGGACGGGTCCTCTGAACCAGCTGAATGCAAGCAGAAAGTCAAATGTGTCAAACACTTCATTTGTAACGCCGACGGTTGCCTGGATAATCCGAAGCAAAGCTACGAGATTGTACGCCTTCTTCGGTATTGCTCGGAAGAATCATGAGTTACTTCCCCACCTCCCATCCTGTTTACATGCTCATTAAATATGAGCTGTGACCCAAAAGAATACGGGCTCTCATTTTTCACAGCATAAACACCAGGATTTATATTTGAAAAGAACAAGACTGACTATCTTCCGTTCTTCATAGGCTCCTCAAGTGTTAGATACATAAATGTCAGGGTTATGTAGCTTTGCTAATGTTGGATATTATGCTCTCGCGGGGAAAGGGTGAGGAACATGTTGCAAAGCTGGAAAAAAAGACAAAAGTGTTATTATCAGAAGACTGGACTGTCAGTTTATAGCAATAGCGCTTATATACCACTTCACAGTGCTTCCCAGCCCTCTCTAAGCGGTTTACAGAGTCAGCCTATTGCCCCCAACAATTTGGGTCCTCATTTTACTGACCTCGGAAGGACGGAAGGCTGAGTCAAGCTTGAGCCCGTCAGGATCGAACTCCTAGCAGTGGGCAGAGTTTGCCTGCAATACTGCATCTTAACCACTGTGCCAGGAAGGAAGGAAGGAAGGAAGGAAGGAAGGAAGGAAGGAAGGAAGGAAGGAAGGAAGGAAGGAAGGAAGGAAGGAAGGAAGGAAGGAATAGCACGTATATGTTGATTTGAACTCCTGGCACTGGGTAGAGTTAGTTCGCCTGCAATACTGCATTCTAGCCACTGTGCTACCACAGCTTAAATAACAATAACAATACCACTTAGACTTATATATCACTTCACAATGCTTTTCCAGCCCTCTCTAAGCGGTTTTCAGAGTCAACCTCTTGCCCTCAACAATCTGGCTCCTCATTTTACCCACCTTGGAAAGGATGGAAGGCTGAGTCAACTTTGAGCCAGTTAGGATCGAACTCCTGGCAGTGGGCAGAGTTAATTCTCCTGCAATACTGCATTCTAACCACTGTGCCACCGCGGCTCAGTTTATGGATTGGGGACTGTTATGACTTGATTAACCAAGGTTTAAATTCTAAACCATTCTTTCTTTTTTGTTTTCCAGAATAATGCCCCGATAACAACAATGGCCATTTCATCTAAAAAGGTACTGAGAAGAAGAATCATTATTAAGCAGTTGCAATTTGGAGTTTATCATTCCTTAAATGTATCTGATGCATATATATCAATTTCAAACCACGAGTTTGAATCCTGTACCAAGAATCATCTTTAAGCAGCTGTAGTTTGGGATTTAAAAATCCTTAAATGTATTTGGTGCAAATATATCAGTTAGAGCCCATGAGTTGAATCCTGAACCAGGGCACTGAACTTAAACTAAGTTATCAACATAAATCAAGGCTAACTTGTCTCATTGATATGACATTGATTTAATTAAATCAGGCAGGATGTGACTTATTTTAGAAACACCTTTTTATGTTATTCCTCCCCCCCAAAAAAATATCGTAGCTGAGTAATCAATCTATGAAGTAAATTGGAGTGGAAAGTAAATAATGTGTTTTATGCCAAATGATAAAATCTTTACAGAGAAGGGTTTTGAAAAACTGTCACTCATGTCTAATACCACCCAACATTTTTTTTGTGCATCTGCTATGTGCTGATGGAGAGGGAGAGATGGAGAGAGAGAAAGAAGGAGAGAGAGAGAGAGAGAGAGAGAGAGAGAGAGAGAGAGAGAGAGAGAGAGAGAGGCAGGCAGGCAGGCAGGCTGGCAGGCAGACTGATACAGAGATACATAGATGATGGATGGATGGATGCAGAGAGAAAGATATGATAGATGATAGCTGGAGAGAGAGAGGGGGGGATGGATGGAGAGAGAGAGAGAGAAAGAGGAGAGAGAGGATGATAGATTAGATAGATAGATAGATAGATAGATAGATAGATAGATAGATAGATAGATAGATAGAGATAGATAGATAGATAGATAGATAGATAGATAGATAGATAGATAGATAGATAGATAGACAGACAGACAGAGAGATTCAGAGATACATAGATGATGGATGGATGGATGGATGGATGGATGGATGGATGGATGGATGGATGGATGCAGAGAGAAAGATATGATAGATGATAGATAGCTGGAGAGAGAGAGAGAGAGAGAGAGAAAGAGAGAGAGAGAGGCAGGCAGATAAACAGACAGACAGACCTTCAAAGTTTTGAAAATTTTAAGATCATTCCCAAATATTTTCTAAAAGGGACGTGTCATACAATAATAACCAGAGACTTCCCTGCGTTCATTTTGGCCTGAGCGAGTCAGTTCTTGGCTTTCTGATCCTTTGAAGGGGTCAAGGGAGCGGGTCGGGCAGATCTCCATTTCCTGCATTCAGCCTGGACTTCTTCCTTCAGTCCCAGCAGCTGCAACCCAAACTTCTCCCTTGCTTTTCCAACAGCAACAGTTGTACGTCAGCTCCGATGAAGGCGTCACTCAGGTCTCCTTGCACCGTTGCCACATCTACGGGACCGCCTGTGCCGACTGCTGCCTGGCCCGAGACCCTTATTGTGCCTGGGATGGCAACTCCTGCTCCAGGTTCTACCCAACAGGCAAAAGGTGAAGGCGGACAAGCCAACAGATAAGATTGGCAGAAAGAAATGTAGTTGTGGCGTTAACATTTTTTTCACATGGCTGTGATGCAATAACCGCACTGGCACAGTGGCTAGAGTGCAGTCCTGCAGGTTATTTCTGCTGACTGCTGGCTGACTGCAATTTGGCAGTTCGAATCTCACCAGGGTCAAGGTTGACTCAGCCTTCCATCCTTCCGAGGTCTGTAAAATGAGGACTCAGATTGTTGGGGCAATAGGCTGACTCTGTAAACCATTTAGAGAGGGCTGTAACGCACTGTAAAGCGGTATATAAATCTAAATGCTATTGCTATCCCTTCCTTCCTTCCTTCCTTCCTTCCTTCCTTCCTTCCTTCCTTCCTTCCTTCCTTCCTTCCTTCCTTCCTTCCTTCCCTCCCAGTGGTTAGAATGCAATATTGCAGGTTAACTCTGCCCACTGCCAGCAGTTCAATCCTGACCAGCTCAAAGTTGACTCAGCTTTCCATCCTTCCGAAGTTGGTAAAATGAGGACCCAGATTGTTGGGGGCAAGAGGCTGATTCTGTAAATCACTTAGAGAAGGATGTGAAGCTCTGTGAAGCGATATATAAGTCTAAGTGCTATTGCTAAATTCTGTCTGTCTATCACCCATCCATTCATCCCCCCATTATCCATTCATCTATCTATCTATCTATCTATCTATCTATCTATCTATCTATCTATCTATCTATCTCTATCTCTGAGTCGTGGTGGTGCAGTGGTCAGAATGCGGCATTGCAGGCTAATTCTGCCCACTGCCAGGAGTTCAATCCTGACCGTCTCAAGGTTCACTCAGCCTTCCTCCCTTCCTTCCGAAGTCGGTAAAATGAGGACCCAGATTGTTGGGGGCAATAGGCTGCCTCTCTAAACCACTTAGAGAGGGCTGTAAAAGCACTGTGAAGCGGTATATAAGTCTATTGCTAGTGCTATTGCTAATAGGAATGTCTTCCACTGCTTCTAATTTTTTTTAATTGAAAAATTTTAAAAGATTTTACAAACATTTCCCCTTCCCCCTCCTTCCGCCCCTTCCCACCTTCCCCTCCCCCACCCTCCCTCACCCCCCCGCTTCCCAGAGCAAAATACAGGGTATAACATTTAACAATCATAAGCTAACATAAGCTAACAATCTATAGTCTCCTATCCCCCCTTTGAACTTTTAACTCCCCTTTTACTAAACTAACTTTAGATACTTTATAACCTCATTCTTTATTCATAAGCTATTTGCAATTTTTTAGTCCGATATTTGCCTTGAATATAATCTATCCATCTTCTCCACTTCAACATAAATTTCTCATTTGAATGGTCTTTTAAATATGCTGAAATTTTCGCTATCTCTGCTAAATTTGCTACTTTCAATGTCCATTCTTCAATAGATGGTAGATCTTCCTTCTTCCAGTACTGCGCCACCAAAAGTCTTGCTGCAGTTATTAAGTTCAAAATCAAATTAGTCTCTATAACCATACAATCTTTTATAATACCTAACAAAAACAGCTGTGGAGTAAATTTTATCCTTTTTTTTTAAAGAATATTTTGAGGAATCCACCATATTTTTATCCCAAATGCTTTAACTTTGCTTCTAAATTTTTGAAAGAGTCAGACCGCTCATCTAGAATGTTTTCCAGCAAGCGTGGTCTATCTTGAAAGATTTTCGTTTAGAAAACGAAAGACCTGCCTGGTTTCACTCTGTTCCTATTGTTAGTGTAATTCTGTTCTGAAATACGATACTCGCCTGCTGCATGTTTCAGAATTTGCCAAAATGTGATCTGAACATCGAGAAATGTCTGCGAGTATCTTCACAATAGAGCTCACCCTCTCCTTTTGAGTAATATTTGGGCTTGCTCTGATGGGAAAAAAGGAAACGCACAGATAATGAAGTCTGGGTTTTACATATTTAGGAAATTAATTCCTTTATCTAGTAATAGAAATATATATATGTAATTGAGAAAAATTATCAGTAATCAGCCAAGTCTGGGAGTCTAGACACCAGTAGTAACTCCTTCGTGCAGACAATATTTTGTTCTGTCTCTTTTCTGTGCCTTATTGAATGCCTACAACGTTTTGTTCCCAAAAGATGACTGTGGGGCGTTGGATCATGGCCTTGTTGTGAAAAAAAAACCATCTGTGTGTTTTGCCAAATATTTTTCATGTCACGGTAATGACGTAGCAAATTTCCAAGCTCTTTTTTCTCTTGGAAATGGATCTTTCCATTGTTTCACGGCGACTTCTTAAAGACACCCACCAACCTTTGTTCTTCTCTGTCTGTGATCTCTTTGAGTGGTACAAGACATGGAGAGAGGCTTTAACCCCGGGTCAAATTCTTTTTTCAGTGTAACAATGCAAAAAGGAAAACAAAACAAATGTTCCTTCACAAAGAAGAAGCCAGCCAGAAATTACAATAAGAACATCAAGATGTACATGCTAAAAATCCCGTTTTGTTTTTCCTTACTATCCACCACCCACAAAACCCTGGGGATTGTAATTTTGGAAAATAATTGGGAAATCTAACCAAGATCTGCAGCCTTTTTATCATTTCAACGATGAATTTTCTGAAATCAAAACAGTTCCTAACCAGAGTGATGCCTAAATGAGATATGGTTGTGATGTCTATGAAGATTCTCAGACTTCGTTTTCGAAACTGGAGGGAGGGACGGAGGGAGGGAGCGGGGAGGACTAGCAATAGCTCTTAGACTTATATACCACTTCATAGTGCTTTACAGCCCACTCTAAGTGGTTTTACAGAGTCAGAATATTGCCCCCAACAATCTGGGTCCTCATTTGGGGCTGCCCCAAAGAAGAGGGAGTCAAGCTATTCTCCAAAGCACCTGAAGGCAGTACAAGAAGCAATGGGTGGAAACTAATGAAGGAGAGAAGCAACTTAGAACTAAGGAGAAATTTCCTGATAGTGAGAACAATTAACCAGAGGAACAATTTGCCTCCAGAAGTTGTGAATGCTCCAACACTAGAAGTTTTGAAGAAGATGTTGGGTAACCATTTGTCTGAAGTGGTGTAGGGTTTCCTGCCTAAGCAGGAGGTTGGGCGAGAAGTCCTCCAAGATCCCTTCCAACTCTTGTTATTCTATTTTACCGACTTCGGAATGATGGAAGGCTGAGCCAACCTTCAGCCGGTCAGGATCAAACTGTTGACGGTTGACAGAGTCAGCCTGCAGTACTGTATTCTAACCACTATACCACCATGATGTTACTGGTTGGATAATGAAACTTCTGCAAAAAATCACCAAGCTCAAAGAGCACCAAGGACCCACAGTCCTCCTCCTCCTCCTCCTCCTCCTCCTCCTCCTCCTCCTCCTCCGCCTCCTCCTCCTCCTCCTCCTCCTCCTCCTCCTCCTCTCAGCACTCCCTTCTAGCACTGATGATGTTACTTAATTGGGTAATGAAATTCAAGAAAATCACCAAGCTCAGAGAGCACCAATCACCCCACAGTTCAAATACTCTCTATTAATGATACTTGGCTAGTTGGTGAAATTTTGCAACTGCCTAACTTTCTTTTCCCTTAATGTTGCAGGCGGAGTCGAAGGCAAGACGTGAGACATGGAAACCCCATGACTCAGTGCCGGGGATTTAACCTCAAAGGTATTTTGAAAGATGATTGGGTTATGGAAAGAAATGGCTAGTCTTTTTTCTGAGTGAATCATAGTGGCCGTTTCATACACCAGTAAAAATAGCAGAGTACCCATAAACGTGTCACATTTTCCCTTCCGTTTGTGTGGTGTGTTCTTGAGGGGGTATTTAACTTCATTGAAGCGTGAGTGGTTTGTTGCAAAAACAACTCTCATCTAACAACATTGGCCAAAGTGACACCGCAAATGAAGACATCTCCCTGAGCTTTTAAAGTTCGACTCACTTTAAGTTTCTCGATTTTATTGCATTGTGCGTTAAGGTCAGCGAACTCCCTGAATCCTCTTTGTCCATACCGTCTTGAATAAACAGAATTTCAGTTCAATTTTTTCAGTTACATAAATGGAACCTACAGTACAGACAGTTAACAGAATAACAGGGTTGGAAGGGACATTGGAGGTCGTCTAGTCCAACCCCCTGCTTAGGCAGGAAACCCTATGCCACTTCAGACAAATGGTTATCCAACCTCTTCTTAAAAACTTCCAATGTTGGAGTATTCGCAACTTTTGGAGGCAGGTCGTTCCACTGGTTAATTCTTCTGTCAGGAAATTTCTCCTTAGTTCTAAGTTGGTTCTCTCCTTGATTAGTTTCCGTCCATTGCTTCTTGTCCTGCCCTCAGGTGCTTTGGAGAATAGTTTGACTCCCTCTTCTTTGTGGCAGCCCCTGAGATATTGGAACAGTGGTATCATGTCTCCCCTAAGTCTTCTTTTCATCAGACTAGACATGCCCAGTTCCTGCAATCGTTCTTCATATGTTTTAGCCTCCAGTCCCCTAATCCTCTTTGTTGCTCTTCTCTGCACTCTTTCTAGAGTCCCCACATCTTTTTTTACACTGTGGCGACCAAAACTGGATGCAGGATTCCAAGTGTGGCCTTACCAAGGCCTTATAAAGTGGTTGTTAACATTTCACGTGATCTTGATTCTATCCCTCTGTTGATGAAGCCTAGAACTGTGTTGGCTTTTTTGGCAGCTGCTGCACACGGCTGGCTCCTATTTAAGTGATTGTCCACTAGGACTCCAAGATCCTTCTCACAGTTACTACTGTTGAGCGAGGTATCACCTATACAGGACCTGTGCATTACGTCTTGACTTACGACCACAACTGAGCCCAAAATTTATGCTGCTATGCAAAACATTTAAGTGAATTTTGCCCCCTTTTACAACCTTCCTTGCCACCGTTGATAAGTGAACCATCACCGTTGTTAAGTTAGTAACAGAGTTTTTGAGTGAATCTAGCTTCCGCATTGACTTTGTTTGTCAGGAGGGGGTGTGACCGGCATCAGGCGATACGGTGTGGATATTGGGGCTCCAGGAGAACATCGATATCCTAGCAGATTTTGGGGAACCCCAGGGATCATAGCTGTCTTCTGGAGACAGTGAAGAAAGAAGACTTTGTTTGTCAGAAGGACACAAAGTGGGGGGGGGAGGTGTCCCATGACCTTGGGTCCCAGCAATGGTCATAAATATGAACCAGTTGCCAAGCATCCGAATTTTGATCATACGATAATCAGGATGCTGTAATGGTCATAAGTGTGAAACTTATGTCATAAGTCACCTTTTTCAGTGCCATTGTAACTTCCAACAGTTACTAAACAAATGGTTGTAAATCAAGGATTACCTGTATTTTGGTTTTCCTGTTCTATTTCTTATAAGGAAGGAAGGTTGGCACAGTTTAAGCTTTTCCAAAATTCTGAAAAAGGTTGTTTGTTTTTTTAAATCAAAGCTCTAAGGCAAACTGAACATAGCCAAAATAAATATGTTCAACAAATAAGAACTTACTCGCTTGTTCCTTCTTTTATTTTTAATGCTTAGACCTTTTCTTTCTTCCTCCTTCCCTTAAAGACTGGAAAACAATTACCTGTCTCAGATTCCAGCACTTAAGATTATACTCTATAAGGCTGTTCCATTTTTAAGTAGAAGGAACAGTCCTCCCCAAAATAGATAGGCCGTACTAGGTTTCCACAAACAGCTTTTCTTGCAGTTAATTCGTTAAATTGCTTTTCTTTTTCCAGAATACGTTTCTATGAAAGGAAGATGAATTTATTTAGGAATGTTTGATGGGTCGTTTCAGCTCTTGCCCTAAATTTCAGCTCTTGCCCTGAAACTTCAGTCCGTTTTGGTGTGATTTCCATTAAAAAAAAAACATGACCATGATCTGAAAAACTGTCTTATTTTGAGTATTTTCAACTCACCGTGGGGCAGTCAGCTGGAAGGAAAGGAACAGAGTAGAGTAGAGTAGAGTAGAGTAGAGTAGAGTAGAGTAGAGTAGAATACTGTAGAGTAGAGTAGAGTAGAGTAGAATATTGTAGAGTAGAGTAGAGTAGAATACTGTAGAGTAGAGTAGAATACTGTAGAGTAAAGTAGGGTAGAATACTGTAGAGTAGAGTAGAGTAGAATACTGTAGAGTAGAGTAGAATACTGTAGAGTAGAGTAGAGTAGAATACAGTAGAGTAGAGTAGAATATTGTAGAGTAGAATACTGTAGAGTAGAATAGACTAGAGCAGAGCAGAATACTGTAGAGTAGAGTAGAGTAGAATATTGTAGAATAGAATATTGTAGAGTAGAGTAGAGTAGAGTAGAATAGAATACTGTAGAGTAGAATAGACTAGAGTAGAGTAGAGCAGAATACCGTAGAGTAGAGTAGAGTAGAGTAGAGTAGAGTAGAGTAGAGTAGAATAGAATAGAATAGAATAGAATAGAATAGAATAGAATAGAATAGAATAGAATAGAATAGAATAGAATAGAATAGAATAGAATAGAATAGAATAGAATAGAATAGAATAGTTGGAAGGGACCTTGGAGGTCTTCTATTCCTGCCCAAGACTCAAGCAGGAAACCTGATATGAACTCTCCTTAAAAATACATACGTATATTTTTTCCTTCGGTACCCTAGAAGATTCTTTGTGCACGCAATTGTGAATGTGTTTTCTTCTTTTCAAAGCCACCAGCTACGGAATAATTAAATATGGAATTATTATTATTATTATTTAATCCTGCTGCATTTGAAGATTTTACCAAAAAAAAACCCTCTTCCTCATTAAAAAGAAAAACACTGTGGGATATATATATATTTTGGCCGGTCCTTCATTCTCTCAGACACACCCTGTGTCTCCCAGGGCTGTTGTCCTGAAGAAACAATTAAGATTAATCCCCATGAAAGCTGCTTTGAGCTCCTGGAAAAAAAAAAAAAAAACAAGAGCAAATTGATGTAGGCAACATCAGAGTTAAAAAAAATAATAATTAGGCATTGGCGTTTTTATTTTATAGGAGACTGGAGAATAAAACATATGAAAAACAGGTGCTGGAACTGATTATGTGTCAGCACTCCAAGCCGCATTCCCTCTAGTGCTGACATAAGAAGGAGAAGAAGGGCATCTGGAAAAGGGCGTTTTGACTTTTCGCCTACTTATTTTCCCTGGAGATAATATCCCCTACGACAGTGATGGCTAACCTTTTTGCCGTTGTGTGCCAAAAGTGGGCGGAGGCACAAGGAGGTCGCCCACAGGCATGCCCACACCCATAATTCAATGCGCCCCACCACCATGCACGCTCCCCCCGCTTTTAACACTGTGATGGCACAGTGGGCCTAGTAGGCCCATTTTTTACCCTCCCCATGCTCCAGAGGCTTCCTAGGAGCCTGGGGAGGGCAAAAATGGCCTTATCCCCCCACCCCGAGGCCCTCCGGAGGCCGGAAACAGCCCGTTTCCCAACTTCCAGTGAACTGATTGAATTGAATTGAATTGAATTGAATTGAATTGAATTCTTTATTGGCCAAGTGGGATTGGACAGACAAGGAATTTTGCCTTGCAAAGGACAGTTCTGCAAGGCACAGTTATATACGGGACAGTTATATAGGCCCCTTGAAAGCGATACTAACCGCCAGATGGGAAGTAGGAGAATTGCAGGCAAACGGGCAGTCTTTGGTGCATAGGCTCTCAGTGTACATAAAAAAAAAATGCATTCATCAAGAATCATAAGGTACAACACTTAGTGATAGTCATAGGATACTAAATAAGCAATCAAATCATACTAGGAAACAAACAGAACAATATAAATCATGAAAATACAATCAACAAAGTTATAGTCACAAGTAGAAAAGGAGATAGGTAATAGGAAGGATGAGAAGAATAATCATAACACAGACTTAGTCAATAGTTTGACAGTGTTGAGGGAATTAGTTGTTTAGCAGAGTGGTGGCGTTCAGGAAAAAAACTTCTTGTGTCTAGTTGTTCTGGTGTGCAGTGCTCTATAGGGTCATTTTGAGGGTAGGAGTTGAAACAGTTTATGTCCAAGATGTGAGGGGTCTGTAGATATTTTCACGGCCCTCTTTTTGACTCATGCAGTAGACAGGTCCTCAATGGAAGGCAGGTTGGTAGCCATTGTTTTTTCTGCAGTTCTAATGATCCTCTGAAGTCTGTGTCTGTCTTGTTGGAGTGCAGAGCCAAACCGGACAATTGCATCTAGAATACTTATACATAGATAAGGTAGCATCACAATCTGGGTTTCTCCTAACAAGAAGAAGATCTGATATTACGGTAATATCAGATAGTTCTTACGGTAATATCAGATAGTTCTAAGTGCATCTAGGATAGTTAAAGATAGCATCATAGAATGTGCCCTGTCCCAAGTAATGCAACCTTTGCTAACTAATTTTTTCTTCATTTTTATTATATTCAAGCGCTATTCCAATCTAATCTTATGGGGTGGCATCTATTGGACCAAACACCAGTGGCCCAGCTATGACTCTCAAAGTGTTGATAATGTTGATTTAACCTTCTAGCTTATCGAAACGCAGCTGAGGTCATTCAGTACGGAGTCAAGAACAATACCACTTTCCTTGAGTGTACACCTAAATCTCCCCAGGCTTCTATCAAATGGCTTTTCCAAAAGGACAATGACCGAAGGAAAGAGGTGAGTGACCTTATTGAAAAGCAAGAAGAAATAATGTGTTATCACCGGGACTGGGTTAACAGCTCATAAAGCACAAGTGTAATCTTACCGGTTCGGATTGGTTCGGGCAAACTGCTAGGGATTATTGGCATCAGTTCACCGAACTGATAGTAATTACCCCTCGTTGGCCCCACCCACCCACTCCCGGCCGGTTGCCACTCACTTCTTTTGACCACTCGATATTCCACATATTCAATGTAATATGCAGCAGAGAGAATGCTAACTTTTCTCCCTCCATTCAGAACAGAGCTGCTGCTGTCCTTTTTAAGGTAGTCCCCAGGAGAGAGGAGGAGCAGCTGGAATGGAGCCATTTTTGTGAAAGGCAGGAAAATGGAGAAGGGGATTTTCCTGCCTGTCGTCCATTCCTCAATCTCCGCACAGACTGAGGGAAGGATGGTAGGCAGGAATATTCCCCTCCCCATTTTCCTGCCATTCGTGAGAAGGAGTGGCTGGGAGGGGAGGGACTGGTGAGGAGGCCCTCGATGTGAGTGATGTTGAGTTGGCCATGCCCACCCAGTCACATGACCTCCCCCAACAAGCCACGCCCACAGAACCGGTAGGGGAAATTTTTTAATTTCACCACTGTCATAAAGCTGTTGGGTTTCCCCCCCACCAAAGATACACAAAATAACAGTGTGTTCTTTAACGCGCCAAGACTGCTCACAATCGAATTAACAAAATTAAAATTCTTTTAACTGCTTCAAAGTGTACGAGCCAAATAAGAATATAATTGGATGGAATGAAGGATCAGTCATAATCCAGCCATTTTTTTATGGACAGTGCCTGTAGGAGATGACCAGGCTGAAGCCCAGGGAGGGGTTCGTTTAGTGAAATAGAATGAATCATTTTTTAAAAATTTATAATTTGTTTCTATGTGGGCCAAGATTTCGCCAGGCCGGATTGCACTGAAGGGGTTTTTAAGGGGAGTTTTAATGGTTTTTAACATTTAATATTGATTTTATCTGTTTGTTTTATTGCTGTGAGCCGCCCTGAGTCCTGCCCGGAGAGAGGGTGGCATATAAACTGAATTAATAAATAATAAATAAATAAATAAAGTTATACTTTTACATTACTGATTATCAGCATCTGAATAACATCCAGATCACAAATGTTAAAGGGAGCACTAACTTCACTGTTTTCATCAATTAAAAGTCCTTTTGTTTGTTTATATCCTAGATTAATAATTTCTGGTAACACTTGAATGACAAATTAAATACTTCTTCAAACTGTATCGTAGAAGTGCCGTCAGTGCAGGAAAACCAAAAGAAAAAAATTATAACAATTACAAAATGTTTTGTACAATAGCAATGTCTGATGAAGAAAACCGAATGATTGGTTAATATTGTATTTTATTAGTTTGATGAATTAGATGGTGTTGAGACTCTAGAAAGAGTGCAGAGAAGAGCAACCAGGATGATGAGGGGACTGGAGGCTAAAACATACAATGAATGGTTGCAGGAACTGGGCAATGGCTAGTCTAGTGAAGAGAAGGACCAGGGGAGACAGGATAGCCGTCTTCCAATATTCGAGGGGCTGCCACAGAGAGGAGGGGGGTTCAAGCTATTTTCCAAAGCACCTGAAGACCAGACAAGGAACAATGGATGGAAACTGATCAAGGAGAGATTCAACCTAGAAATAAGGAGAAATTTTCTGACAGTGAGAGCCATCAACCCATGGAACAGAAGTTGCCTTCAGAAGTGGTGGGAGCTTCATCCCTGGAGGCTTTCAAGAAGAGACTAGACTGCCATCTGTCAAAAATAGCGTAGGGTCTCCTGTTTGGGCAGGGGAGTAGATTTGATGACCTACAAAGTCCCTTCTAACTCTTCTGTTATTCTGTGTATTAACAATTTATTTATTTATTTGTTTGTTTGTTTGTTTGTTTGTTTGTTTGTTTGTTTGTTTGTTTATTTATTTATTTATTTATTTATTTATTTATTTATTTATTTGAGGAAATTGTTAATAAATCAAATAATTTAATAGTAGGATATATTAACCAAATGACATATGGTTTTTTTTTTTAAAAAGTAACATTTTTGACCCAAGTCTCTTAAACTTTTAAACATATATATTTTGGACTGTCCCTAGGTGAAACTCGGTGAACGAATCCTAGCGACACAGCAAGGGCTTCTAATCCGTTCGGTGCAGGAAGCCGACCGTGGGACGTACCACTGCATCGCCACGGAAAATGGCTTCAAGCAAACCATTGCCAAGGTGAACTTCAAGGTTTTGGATTCAGACACCGTGGCCTTCATGACGGACAAGTGGTCTCCGTGGACCTGGGCCAGTTCGCTCCACGCTTTGCAGTTCCACCCCAAGGACTTGGCTGGATCGTTCAGCCACTCCGAACTTCAGATGATTAATCAATATTGCAAGGACACACGACAATTGGGTCAACAGGCTGATGGTTCCTCAAAGATGAGAGGGGACTACAATAAACTAAAGGCTCTTCTCAACAGCCGGAAAAGCAGGAACCGTAGAAACCAGTGGCCCGGATCGTAAGGGCCAAGCTCTATCCATAAACTTCTTCTTCATCACCACTGCCATTTTGTACCCTCACTCAAGGAATTCATTTTTAACCAGGTGGTTTTCTTTCTCCGCTGAGAGTAGAGCGAAAGAGTAACCAAGTCTGCTCGACAAAAGTTCAGGACACTCAAGCTGAAATCAGACAACTAAGACCAAGTCCAAAGAGATGTCCACCGTGAAGTAAACCTATTGATCCCTCCTTGCTTTCGCTCTCTAAGCCTTCAGAGAGGGCATTGTGCCATGTTTCGAGGTCATCTTTGTTATCCTGATGACGAAGCACTGAACATCCAACTTGGAGTCATGGAAGGTCAGAAGGAAAGAGTGGGTTAGGACAAAAAGTGACTTGGAGTGGTCTCCATCTACATGTATGGTTTTGAGCATGTCTATGTGTGATTCTCTGTTTACGGTACGTTGCGTTGAGAAACGAGCTCTTGCGGATGCACAAATTCAATTCCAAAGTCAATTTCCCAGTATTAACAGGAGGATCCCGCTGATTAGGAATTACGGGATTGTGAGTGAGTACATCACAGTTTAAGAGAGCCTCAGACTGGGGAAGGCTAAACTCACCCCTGTTGTGGCATTTACCGTGTTTGATTAGCTGAGATAAAAAAAATATTGCATTTCCATTGTGTATTTGTATAAAATGGAACCTAAAAAACGATGCATACATGTATCCTGTTTCCTCCAAAATAAGACACCCCTTGATAATAAGCCCAATCAGGCTTTTGAGGGCATGGCAATAAGGCCAAGCTCTCATTTCAGGGTTCAAAAAAAATATAAGACAGGGTCTTATTTTGGGGGGAAACATGGTAGTACATATAGTGCTCAATTTACAACAGTTCATTTGGTGACCATTCGGCATTGAAAAACTGTTTTCACCTTTGCAGCAATATAATTATAATGATCAGATACTTGGCAACTGGTTCCTATTTATGACGGTCGCAGTGTCCCGAGGTGACATGGTCCTCTTTTTTGACCTTCTGACAAGCAAAGTCAACGAGGAAACCAGATTCATTTAACAACCGAGTTGCCAAATTATCCACTGCGGGGATTCCCTTAACAACTGTGTCAAGAAAAGTCGTAAAATGGGGCAAAGCTCACTGAACAAATGTCTCACTTAACAGCGTAAATGTTGGGCTCCGTTGCTGTTGTAAATCGAGGACTTACCTGTATTAAACATGAGGGCAAATATTTGCTGGAAGTTACAATCATTTATTTTACGAAACATCTCACCCGTAGTACAACAGAACCCACAATACATAGAGTTACCTATACGTTGATAGATTTGACAGCAATAATTTGATCTAATTAGGAATTTGAACATTGTCTTAAACTGAACCTGAAAAAAAGTTAATGAAATGCCCACTTGCAACTCTCATGAGATACACAGTGTAGCCTGCATAATGATGGGAAAGCTATCACAAGAGTACGCATTTGTACCCAAACAAATACAGAAGGATAGCATTGATAGCATTGGCTGACATCCTGTATAGTGATATAATCCATTCGGAACATATGTTCAGAGGTGGGGGGGGTCACATATTGTAACAACCAGTTCACCCAGAACTGAAAATGTGAGTGCGCTTGCGGCATTAGAAAAACGGTGATTATATAGGACGGGATAGCGCCAGGGTGGGTGGGTGGGCCCAGCCGCTGGTTGGAACTACCGGTTTTCCCGAACCGGTCTGAACCGATAGCAACCCACCTCTGCATATGTTCATAACACATGAATAAAACATTGTCCTGTGTGAGGTCTTCTCCATTCACTTTGTTTCTATTGCTCGCATTGAGAAGACAAGCAGTAGAAAGGGCATTCAACTCCATATGTTTTGGAATCTTCGGCTTGTTCAGGAATCAGGGGTGGGATTCAGCCGGTTTGGAGCGGTTTGGGTGAACCAGATGTTAATTTTAATCTGGTTCGCCAAACTGGTTGTTACAACCTGGCTGACCCCACCCCACATAGTCTCCATGCGGCCTATTTGGGATGCCAGAACAGAGCAAGGCGTGTGTGGAGGCTCTGGGTGGTGAAAAATGGCACTACTGGAAATCCAGAAACGGGCCCATTTCTGGCTTCCAGAAGGCCTCCGGTGCCCGAGGGAGGCCGTTTTTGCCCTCCTGGAGGCTTCAGAAAAGCCTCCAGAGTCTGGGGAGAGCGAAAAACAGGCCTACCAAAAGTACCAGAACTCCGGAAACGGGCCCATTTCCGGTATCCAGAGGCTGAGGGAGGCCATTTTCTCCCTCCTGGAGGCTCAAGGAAAGCTTCCAGACCCTGGAGAGGGCAAAAACACCCCCCACCACCACCATGTTGCAGAAGGCTGAGTAGGCCATGCCCCCATGGACACACCCACCCAGCGACTAGACAGCGAACAAGTTGCTGAAAATTTTCAATCCCATCCCTGAAATGTCGTGGTAGATCCCAAGCAAAGTATCCAATTTTCCACGCTCCATGGGAGATGGCCAAGAGTTAAATTCAAGGGGAAAAACACAATGGAAGCACAGTTGGCACCTATATCACCAGTTCCCTCCAATTTTTGATCAAACGTTGATAGCGACAAAAAATCTGTACTTTTCAGGTCTTATCTTTTTCTGATTCAGCCTCATGTTGAGTTTAATTAATGCCAGCTTGTGACATCTTTTGAAGACCATGTAACAAACAATAGGGCTATTTCGAATAATACATGCCTTCAATCAGTTTTCAACCTAATTTGTGTGTACAACATTCCTTATTTGTGGGTTTTTAAGTTTTTAATAGGAGAATTGCATTGCAGAATTCAAGGAAGTACAAATAATGATGGTGACCACATAAGGCAGAATATTCACTGGAGAAGCGTGAGTCAAATAGGAAGAGTTGTGCATTGTCCCAGAGGTGGAGCTCTCGCCTCACAATCAGGAGGCTGTGGGTTCGATCCTAGGTGGAGGCAGATATTTCTCTCTCTGGGCACACTGGGAATATATCTGCTGAATGAAACTCCGTACTGGCAACAGGAAGGCATCCGGCCATTAAAACTCTCGACTAGCTCCATTCAGTTGCCCAGACTTCACCCCGCAAGGGATGATGATGAAGCATGAGACAAATAGGAATGCTTTTTTTATATATAAAAAAAAATCAATTAAGCCACTGATTCCTTGTCTCTACTCTAGTCTGAAAAGATCAGAGTCATTCAGTTTCCCCCTGAGGCTCACTCAAGAAACAGTTATGCCAAGCAGCCACTGATATCCCTTTGGTCGTGTGTGAATCGTTACCTAAGCCGTGTGGCTTTTTCAAGAACTTTTCATGAAAACTGAGAAGCAGCAAGCAAATCTGTGGTGGTGGATCCCACCCTTGGTCAGTGTCTGCTTTCTTCAGGACATTTCCCAAACAGATGTTCCACTTCCCACACAAATAATTCCCAGTTCTCATATGTACTACAGAACCAATTTTGCAATTTGCATTAATAGGCATACATCCAAGATGAATGCCGGTGTGCTCTTTCTTAAAACATATGAAGAACGGTTGCAGGAACTGGGTATGTCTAGTTTAATGAAAAGAAGGACTAGGGGAGACATGATAGCAGTCTTCCAATATCTCAGGGGCTGCCCCAAAGAAGAGGGAGTCAAGCTATTCTCCAAAGCCCCTGAGGGCAGGACAAGAAGCAACGGGTGGAAACTAATCAAGGAGAAAAGGAGAAATTTCCTGATAGAACAATTCATCAGTGCAACAACTTGCTTCCAGAAGTTGTGACTGCTCCAACACTGGAAGTTTTTAAGAAGACGTTGGATAACCATTTGTCTGAAGTGGTGTAGGGTTTCCTGCCTAAGCAGGGGGTTGGACTAGAAGACCTCCAAGGTCCCTTCCAACTCTGTCATTCTATTCTTAACATGCTCCACCTCATTTCTCCTAACGTCGCAGTGTTTTCAACCTCCGTTAAAATCAGTCCCTTTGTAAGCATATAAGTCTACTCTGCCTTCGTTTTTAACCTTTCTTGCAACGACCTCTAGCTTTGGAAGTTGGTGTTTCTGCTTTTCTAACCCTTTCACCGATCATAAAGAAAGGAATAAAGCTGCCAACTGTTTGTCTGTTCTCTGTCATGCTTCTCCATGATGTTTAATGAAGTGTTGAGAAACGGCCTCCACACAAATGTTTGGGAGCGAAGCTCAACACTCAGCGTAGAGATATTTCTGTAAGCAAAACCAATGCAGAGAACAAACTACATCGTAGCATGACGTATGTAATATCAGTCACCCCTCTTCAAAGATACTCCTAGTCGATTTTATTCAAGTTTGACCTTCAAAAGAGGAAGATAGATCTCCAAGTGGAATCCGTAATCACTCTCAAGTTCCTCTTGGCTGATCCTAGAATTGGATGTCATGCTGGAAGTGAATTAAAGATCTGGAATTTCTGATAAGGGTGTTTAGGAGAGTTCTTTTAGACAAATCCAGCAACTCTAAGCTCTACTAAAACCCAACTCAAGTTTATTTCTTGGTAGCCTCTTTCTCTGGATGGTTCCACCAACTTGACACCTTCTGCATTTGGTTGGGAGGAAGTACTTACCATTTGTGTAATGTTAGTGTAATATATCAGTCTGGTATCAAGCTGTTTCCTTCTGATTTTGCCAGGATTAACTTTCACAGTTACTTGACAGAAAATGGCTTTCCCTATACCATAAATTCTTTCTACCCACCATAGAACGTAAGTAAAGAAGCCAATAATTAGGTGTAGTAGGACAAAGAGAGAATGAATTATGTTTAGTCTGAGTCATGAAATGAGAACAGCCTTCCCCAGATGTTCTGGCTTTCCACCCCTGTTGGAATTCTCCAACAGTCATCGGGATGCAAGAACTTCAATCCGACATGCCTTGTGGCTACTTTTGATTTAATTTCAAATTGGCATTGGCAAGGAGGGTTATAGAAGAGCTGTCAAAATGGTGCTTATGTGGTATCACGAGACCCACATTAAGAAATCATGATACTAATATAGCTGACATGGACTAAAGATACCTCTTATACTCTTATTTGATCTTCCCATATAAGTTATTTCTGAACATGGCAATTTCCAGCTGTCCTCTCTCTTTCCCTCTCTCTTTCCCTCTCTCTCTCTCTCTCTCTCTCACACACACACACACACACACACACACATCTATCTATCTATCTATCTATCTATCTACCTACCTACCTACCTACCTATCTATCTATCTATCTATCTATCTATCTATCTATCTATCTATCTATCTATCTATCTATCTATCTATCATCTATCTATAGCTAGCTAGCTAGTTAGCTTATATCTGTCAACTGTCCATCTATTCGTCTATCATCTATTATTTTTCATCTTTATCTATTATCTATCACCTATCTATCATCTATCATCTGTCTATCATCTGTCTGTCTGTCTGTCTGTCTCTATCTACCATCTATCTATCTATATCATCTATCCAGTAATGGGTTTCAAATTTTTTTTACTACCGGTTCTGTGGGTGTGGCTTGGTGGGCGTGGCATGGCATGGCTTGGTGGGTGTGGCAGGGGAAGAATACTGTAAAATCTCCATTCCCTCCCCACTCCAGGGGAAGGATACTGCAAAATTCCCATTTCCTCCCGATCAGCAGAGAATAGATGAGGATGGAGCCAGTCAGAATTTTTACTACCGGTTTTCCGAACTACTCAAAATTTCCACTACCGGTTCTCCAGAACTGGTCAGAACCAGCTGAAACCTACCTCTGCATCTATCAATCGATCAATCGATCGATCTACCATCTATCTACTATTTATCTACCATCTATCTATCTATCTATCTATCTATCCATCCATCCATCCATCCATGCATCCATCCTCTATCTATCATCTCTAGCTGTCTATAGCCATCATCATTTATCTCTTTCTGTTCACTCACCATCCTCTAAATCACGAAAATGAATCAATCCCAGCCTCAGCTTTGAGTTTACTAAAAGTAGGTACCTACAGTTTGGAGGGAAAAATCTCTATGGCTAGACTCTGACCCCTTCCCCAGTCAAACATTAAGAAAAAGAAAGGCACTGATGCCAGACATTAATATCTAGACCCTTTAAAAATGAAAGCTGGAATTGTTTTCTTTAAAAAAATATTCTGGAATTGGAAATGACTAGAGTGATTGATAGAAGATGGACTAAACTAGTATTCTTGAATTTGGACCCAACTTCCAACATCACTGTTCCATCAACCCAGGTTTCTATGTGTGGTGTTCTCCATATATATATTGGTCTTCAGTTCCATTAACTCCAACCAGCAGGTTCTCCAACTAGAACGATGGGCAACATCTGGAGAACTTCATTTTGCCCATTTAAAAAACCATCCTCATCCTGATACCCCAAAGATTTATGTTTATAATATTGGTTGTTGGGTTTGTTTGTATTTAATACCTTCCTATTTTGAGGATACCGAAATAATGTATATAATTCTTTTAAAAAATATATATATATATGAAGAAACATCTTTTAGACCCGAGTTTGCCAAATGTAAAGATGGTCAACACTCTTTCTATTTTTCCATCCATGTGTACTAAATCTGTTTTGTGACCGCTTTTTGACATTTGTAAAGTTGGATGAATTTTTCTTTAACAATGCTTTCTTTGTGATTGTCAATCCTGTAGATACATGTATTTCATCGTTTGGTGTTTCTTTTTTTAAAAAATCATCTCTCTTATGCCAGATATGAATGTGTATAGGTTTAGCATGATGAAGCCCATGAAGGTGAATATGTGGTAGATTTTGAATTAAAAATAAAATAACAACGCAGTAGTATTTAATTGGATACCCCAACTATTATTTGCCTGGGAAAAAAAATAATAAAGGGTATTGAAACCATTTTCTCATTTTGGTTGGATGGATCATTTTTGTATGCACTGTATACTACAGTCAATCTGTGGCTGTGGATGCCGGCGTCCCGATATAGTCAGCTGACACCATCGCTGGCTATTGGGGGTGAGTTTTTGGCCCCCACAGAGGGGGCTCGCAACTTGGGTGTCCTCCTGGACACACGGTTGTCCTCGGAGGAGCATATGACGGCCGTGGCCAGGGGGGGCTTCTATCAGGTTCGCCTGATATGCCAGTTGCGTCTCTTTCTGGATCGGGACTCCCTAGGCACAGTCACCCATGCCCTCATCACGTCTCGCCTGGAGAGAGAGGGAGAGGGAGAGAGAGGGGAGAAAGAGAGAGAGAGGGAGAGCGCCAAGGGAATCAAAAGCAAAATTCCTGTTGGATAAGTTCAATTTAATAAAAGTCCTTGTTTGAAAATGTGTTCCTGAGCATAAGCAGAGATGTTGAATCATTCAATTCCAGGACATCCCACTTAGGGAGTGGGTGGAGTAATAAAGAATACCGTCTCCACAATAAGATTGCCTTGGATGCCAAATGTAGAACTTACAAAGCTATCAATGGATGATAACAAACAGATATTTCTCAATCTTGATTATCATAGCCCAATAGATGTACCGGTACTTGGAAACTGCTCACCTGTTGTTGTTTTTAAAGCCAGCTAGGAATTTCAGCCAAATAAGAATTCCCAATAGCAGAAAAACATTCAATTCTGGCAAGCTTGAATACCCTTCCAACAACCGTAATTCAGGGCAATCCGACTCAAACAATGACTATCTGTGTGATGGAAATCCTGATGCATTCATCCATATTTTACTATATTGGCTTATTATAGAAATGCCCCCCTTGCAGAGACATAATTCTTTGTCTTGTCCAGATTCCAAGTGATCTGGGATCATTTTATCTGCAGTCGTTACTATCTAAGCAATGCCAATTTATTTCTCTGAATAAATGGGTGTGTTATGCTTTTGTGTGTGTGTGTGTGTGTGTGTGTGTGTGTGTGTGTATGTATGTATGTATGTATGTATGTATGTATGTATGTATGTATATCAAACTATTCTAAAAATACGAGTTCCAGGTATATTAGTAAAAAGAGAAGCAGACATACTGCAAACTCTGGAACTTAAGATTTTAAAATTTTAAAATAATTAAAATTTTATTTTACTAAGATTTCGTCAGCCATCTGCTGACATTGTCAGAGACAATGGTAAACTACCATTACAGAGATCTCTGCCTTTATATGCCACTAACTTATATATATCTATCTATATCTATATCTATATCTATATCTATATCTATATCTATATCTATATCTATATCTATATCTATATCTATATCTATATCTATATCTATATCTATCTTTCTTCTCTTAACTGAACCATGGTGGTTAGAGTGCAGTCTTCCAGATTACTTCTGTTGACTGCCGGCTGCCTGCAATTTGGCAGTTCAAATCCCACCAGGCTCAAGGTTGATTCAGCCTTCCATCCTTCCGAGTTGGATAAAATGAGGATCCAGATTGTTGGGGGCAATAGGCTGACTCTGTAAACCGCTTAGAGAGGGCTGTAAAGCACTATAAATCTAAGTATTATTGCTATCTTTCCTTCCTTCCTTCCTTCCTTCCTTCCTTCCTTCCTTCCTTCCTTCCTTCCTTCCTTCCTTCCTTCCTTCCTTCTTTCCTTCTTCTCTTTCTCATTCTCCTTCCTGGTGGCACAGTGATTACAATGCACAATTGCAGACTGACTCTGCCCACAGCCAGCAGTTCAATCCTGAGCATCTAAAGGAGGACTCAACCTTCCATCTTTCCGAGGTGGGCAAAATGAGGACCCAGATTGTTGGGGGCAATAGACTGACTCTGTAAACAGCTTAGAGAGCATTGTAAAGCACTATCAAATGGTATACAAGTCTAAGTACTATTGCTACTACTTACTCTGCACTTTGATAGCCAAGCTAGGCTCACTGGTCCAATGGCTACAACTGCCAGCAATTCAGCATTGTAACAAATAAACCAGCATTATTTGAAGAATGGATGAGGAAGGGGAGGCCAAGAAGCCAAGATGGAGCATCAAAGAGAAACAGGTTTCTTGGCAGCTGCTCTTTTGATTTTTTTTTTTGACACCTTCTGGGAAAGAGGCCAAGTGACATGAGCCAAACCATCCTTAGCTTCAGTAGGCATTAAGTGGGCATGATTATTTCCAAAAGCAACAGGGGAGAAAGTGACAACTTGCCTACACCCATGAAAAGTCAATAAAAGGCACATTCCTTTAATCTCTGTCTATTCCCTTCTGAGCTTCTCAGCTTTAAGAGATCAATTTCCCCTTTGCAAAAAGCAAGTAACAAGGAATGGGAAAGCTTGAAAATGCAGAATCTTCTTTAGAACAGAACATGCATATGTTTCTTTTGTGTTTAATGCAGAAACCACATCACAATAACAGAATAGATAGATATAGATAGATAGAATTCTTTATTGGCCGAAGGTGATTAGACACACAAGGAATTTGTCTTTGGTGCATACGCTCTCAGTGTACATAAAAAGAAAAGATACATTTGTTAAGAATCATAAGGTACAACACTTAACGATAGTCACAGGGTACAAATAAGCAATCAAATCATACTAGGAAACAATCAAGATAAATCGTAAGGATACAAGCAACAAAGTTACCGTCATATAGTCATAAGTGGGAGGAGATGGGTGATGGGAACGATTAATAGTAATCACGAGAAGATTAATAGTATGCAGACTTGGTGAATAGTTTGACAGTGTTGAGGGAATTGTTTGTTTAGCAGAGTCTCGGTTCCAGCTGTAGCTGCTGCTGTAAATTAGGGGGAAACAATTATTCCAATTCTTTTAGATCGTTCCCCCGTGCTTTTCTTTTTATTTATTTATTTATTTGCAGGGGAAAAACAGATGGAGTTGGAGATGCCTTCTTGCCCACAGATTAGATAAGAGATAATACAAGAATAGATAGATGGAAGAATAGATAATGGAAGGATGGATGGATAATAGAAGTTTGGATGGATAGATAGATAGGTAGATACAGATAATACAAGAATAGATGGATGGAGTAAAAATGCAAGGATGGATAGATGGATGATAGATACATAATAGAAGGTTGGATAGATGGATGGGTGGATGGATGGATGGATGGATGGATGGATGGATGAGTGGGTGGATGCATGGATGGAGAGGGTGAGGGAGAGGGAGAGGGAGAGGGAGAGGGAGAGGGAGAGGGAGAGAAAAGGGTAGATGGATGACTATATAAGGATGGATGGAAGGAAGGGTGGGTGGATAATATATGACAAATGAGCAAAATGGTCTATTATTTAATTTCTAGTGAAGCAATTTATATTGAATAGATGATTCCCATATGTACTATGAAAAATATTCTTAAGATCTTATGGAATCTAGAAGATACTACACATCAGCGCTTAAATTTGCCTATTCAGAAAATACAAAATTACTTCACAAAAGTGGCTTCCACATTTCAAACCTATGGAAACCAAACAAATATTTGGGTCGCGGACAAAGGTTTTCCCATCACAATGGTATAAAGCAGTGGGTTTGATAACAGGAACTGAAGTTCAAGTAGCTACAGATATTCTTAATAGATGCCTGGGAAATTTATAATCTGGGTAGACTAGCTCTTTTATTGAGAGTTAATGCTAAAGATACCCCAGAATTACCACACAATCTCCATTGCTGTATTTTGTCCTTCTACAGTAAGATACAGCTGTGAGAAAGCAAGATTAACATGGAAAGAAGATCTGATTTTACCACATGAAATTGGCTCAGTGGACAATCAGATTTGTCCTACTTGATTTCTCTTCAGATGCATACCACTTGTAAGCCTCTTGCCAGTTACTCCTACCCATTTTGGACCAAGAGACCACCACTAATCTTAAAGGTTTCTCACAGACAACCATCTGTTTCCCACCCACGATCAGCTTCCATATTAGCAGCTGCTCAGCCTTGGAAATGGTGTGGGTAGGGCTTAAGGGGTCCCATCGTGCAGCTGTTGCCCTTATGAAATGGACCAATGCCAGCCCTTGGGCTTGACCACCAAAACGATTCAACAGTGAAGGACATGAAGGACTCAAGACTCTCACGTAGGTTGGTCTCAGACATTGAATTTTGCCAGAAACTATGTTTAACAAACGGCGGCAGCTGGGTTCTCACAACTCAACTTATCCAAAACTAAATAAGCCACACTATGTTTGAGACACTGCATTAACAAATAATACATTATTTGGGCCTTGGATTTCATGTGGTCTTTCATCCAAAGTGAAGGGCCATCATCCAAGACATCATTAACGAGAACATCCCTCAAGGGGAAGGCCTCTACATTTGTTTAGGCCTCAGTGTCTATACTAACCAACATTATTATACATTATATGGGATCCAGTCCATATCTGGAGAGTGCAACCTAACTTACTAACAGCACATGATCCAAATTGGTTCCAATGCCACACAGTTAAAACAGTTGTGAGAAGTGACTGTGGTATGAGACAATTCTACAGAGGAATTCTTGAGTCTGTCATCTGCACCTCTATAACTGGTTTGGTTCTGCAACCCAAGAAGACAGACACAGACTTCAGAGGATCATTAGAACTGCAGAAAAAACAATGGCTACCAACCTGCCTTCCATTCAGGACCTGTCTACTGCAAGAGTCAAAAAGAGGGCTGGGAAAATATCTGCAGATCCCTCACATCCTGGACATAAACTGTTTCAACTTCTACCCTCAAAATGAAGCTATAGAGCACTGCAAACTATTCACTAAGTCTGCATTACTATTAATCTTCTCATCGTTCCTATCACCCATCTCCTCCCACTTATGACTGTATGACTGTAACATTGTTGCTGGTATCCTTAAGATTCATATTGACTGTTTCCCTATGACTACCATTAAGTGTTGTACCTTATGATTCTTGACAAATGTATCTTTCCTTTTATGTACTCTGAGAGCATATGCACCAAGACCAATTCCTTGTGTGTCCAATCATACTTGGCCAATAAAGAATTCAATTCAATTCAATTCTACTCTACTCTACTCTACTCTACTCTACTCTACTCTACTCTACTCTACTCTAATCTACTCTACTCTATTCTATTCTATTCTATTCTATTCTATTCTATTCTATGATTATACATTTTTAGCCTAAGATGAATCACAATGTACCTCTAAAGTGCATTTCCCATCCGTGTGAGTTTTGTTTTTAAATTTACTGAGAATAAGTTTCATTTTGGACTGACTTAGAGAACATCAGTGTGCTTTGATCTGATTTGAAGGCCATCTGAATCAACTGATGTTCCAAATCTAATGCTAGATCCAGGAATCTGGATCTTCTATTACTGCTGGAAATCAACCAGATGGCTATAACGGTTTCTCAATTGAACACAGAGCAATGAATCCCCCCCCAAAAAAAATCATTGCACCATCTTTAAAGCAATGCCATAGCTTCTCCGCCGTTCCATGTTCATTTCATTGCCAGTATTGTTGTTAGCTTGAAAAGCTAATCCAGGAAAAAAAAGCCATTCACCTTTGCTGGCTTGTATTTTGCTGTCATCAACACAACTCGCTTTTTCAGAAAGAATTAATCTGCTTGATAATGTGGGTGAGTGGAGAAAGCAATTGTACATTGAGCAGAAAGTGCTATCATGTAGCCAACTCTGAAGCTAGCCAGCAAAATTCTTGGATATTGTACAAGTCATGTCATGAGAAAGATTTCAAACTGATGTCAAGAATTGTACGACTATGCTTCAGGGGTGAAATGCTACCAGTTTGGGCCAGTTTGCCTGAACCGGTAGTAAAAAATGCTACTGGTTCACTGAACCGGTAGTAAAAAATGCTACTGGTTCACGGAACCGGTAGTAAAAAATGCTACTGGTTTGCCGAACCGGTAGTAAAAAATGCTACTGGTTTGCTGAACCGGTAGTAAAAAATGCTACCGGTTTGCTGAACCAGTAGTAAAAAATGCTACCAATTTGCCAAACTAGTAGTAAAAAATGCTAAGGTTCGCTGAACCGGTAGTAAAAAATGCTACTGGTTCACCAAACCGGTAGTAAAAAATGCTACTGGTTCGCCGAACCAGTAGTAAACCGCTACTGATTCGCCAAACTGGTAGTAAAAAATGCTACTGGTTTGCCGAACTGGTAGTAAAAAATGCTACTGGTTTGCTGAACTGGTAGTAAAAAATGCTACTGATTCACCAAACCAGTAGTAAAAAATGCTAAAGGTTCGCCGAACCAGTAGTAAAAAATGCTACTGGTTCACCGAACCAGTAGTAAAAAATGCTACTGGTTCGCCAAACCGGTAGTAAACCACTACTGGTTTGCCGAACTGGTAGTAAAAAATGCTACTGGTTCACGGAACCAGTAGTAAAAAATGCTATTGGTTTGCTGAGCCAGTAGTAAAAAATGTTACCAATTTGCCAAACCAGTAGTAAAAAATGCTACTGGTTCGCTGAATCGGTAGTAAAAAATGTAAAAAAAAAAAAAAGGTTCCAACAATCAACTGAGCAACACGCAATTGTCGGAATTATTATTTTATTTTTGACTTTTTTAGCATTTTTTTACTACTGGTTCTCTGGAACCAGTAGTTAAAAATGCTTTAAAAAGTAAAAATAAAAAGTTCTGATGATTGCATGTTGCTCAGCTGATCGCCAGAACTTTTTTTTTTTACATTTTTAACTTTTTAGGCATTATTTTATTACCAGTTCGGGTGAATAGATAGTCAAAAATGCTTTTAAAAAGGAAAAAAAAGTCTCGGACGATCACAGGTGTGCCCTGCAATTGCTGGAGCCTTTTTTTTTTTTTAAAGCATTTTTTTAACTACCTATTCCCCCAAGCCAGTAGTAAAACATCCTTTTAAAAAGTTTTTAAAATGGTTCCCACACGTGCCACAGCTGATCAGCCCCTCCTGCGCTGTTCTACTTACCTTCCCAAGCCTCCTTTTGATGTACGCTGCACCTGCATGCAGGTTGCATTTGGTGTGCACTGTGCATGCATACTGTAGAGTGAATTTGGTGCATGGTGCACATGCACGGCCAGTGAACTGGTAGTAAACCGGTTTAGATTTCACCACTGTTATGTTTGTGTGTGTGTGTGTGAGAGAGAGAGAGAGAGAGAGTGAGGGCAGAAGCACAACTTGGGCAAAAAACACAACATTAGTTATGATCAGCTGAGCTGATTCTTGTTGACATTATAGCCATATGAGGCTGACGCCTATGTCTTGCTTTGTATATTTACTCAGAGGATAACAAGGGAGAGGAGGAATTTAATCACTGGAAATAAAGATGGACATAATGTCTGTATTTAAACAAAGCTTGGAGGTGGGAGAGAAAGTGTTCATAGCAACAGATGATTATTATTTGGCCCAATTCTCATCACGGTTAGCTGAGATTCTATACTTGTGATGGAGAATGGATGTTCATGCATCTCCATTGCTTACAATCAGGCCCATGGAAGCAAGAATGTGGAGTTACTTCTGAGTATTTTATTTCTCGTTTTCTGCCTGCGGACAGAATCTTGCCAGACTAAAGTAACTATCTGCATAACTATAGATATAGTCTGTGAATTCCTAGGGAGGAGCCGTCCTTGTCTTCTTCTTATCCCACCAGACATTCCAAGCTCTGCTGACTCTTTCTTCCCTCCTGCAACTCCAGACTACCACACTTACATCTCTAGAATGTTTCGCAGAAGGAGTGACAGAATGATCATCACGGAGTGACATATATGCCTAGAGATTTATGCAAATAAATCCTGGCCTACACCATGTGTTGCTGGAAAATCTATAAGGGATCCCATATTATAATAGTGGCCTCCTCCTCCTCCTTCCAAAATAGTCAGTCTGTAGTAATAACAGCAATAGCCCTTTGGCTTATATACCGCTTTGTCAGATCTCTCTAAGCAGTTTACAGAGCCAGCCTATTGCTCCCAACAATCTGGGTCCTCATTTTACCGACCTCAGAAGGATGGAAGGCTGAGTCAACCTTGAGCCAGTCAGGATCGAACTGCCAAACTGCAGGCAGCTGGCAGTCAGCAGAGTTAGCCTGCAGTACTGCACTCTAACCACTGCGCCACCATGGCTCATACAAGCTATGCTTTTAATTCTTTTATAGGCCTGTCTTCTATTTTGGCATACCCCTGGGAGGAGAGATTCTGATCCATGATCACATTGGTATCCAACTATTTTCAGGAATGCTAAGTCATGCAGCAAAGAAGTAAATATGATTTAGGCAGATTTAGCAAGTTAAGGCAGTGTAGTGCTTAAAGTTGTCTCTAGATGGCAGTGAAGCTAAATATCTGAGAGACCATAGCAAATCTCTTAGATATGAGATGAGGAATAAGAGATTATTCCCAGTCCGGTACATGCAAATGCCAAAGATCTTCCAGAAATGTGTTTCTTTGTTTTCCTTTTTCCTGGTTTTTTTTTTTTAATTTTTTTTTATTTATTTATTTATTGGCAAATTTTTTTAAAAAATGTATGAAAATTCAACAGTGGCTATCTCATGAAATCTTTTGTAGTAAACTTGTGGACACAACTTTTCCTAAAATTTATTTTGAAAAAGTCTAGTGTTAAAGAACAAAAAGAAGTAAAGAAAGAGAAGAAGAAGGAAGGAAGGAAAAAGAAAGGAAGGAAGGAAGGAAGGAAGGAGAATGAAGTGGGAAGGAAAAAGAAGGGAAGGAAGGAAGGAAGGAAAGAAGGAAGGAGAAGGAAGAAAGAAGAAAAAAGAAAGGAAGGAAGGAAGGAAGGAAGGAAGGAAGGAAGGAAGGAAGGAAGGAAGGAAGGAAGGAAGGAGAATGAAGAGGGAAGGAAAAAGAAGGGAAGGAAGGAAGGAAGGAAAGAAGGAAGGAGAAGGAAGAAGGAAGAAAAAAGAAAGGAAGGAAGGAAGGAAGGAAGGAAGGAGAATGAAGAGGGAAGGAAAAAGAAGGGAAGGAAGGAAGGAAGGAAAGAAGGAAGGAGAAGGAAGAAGGAAGGAAAAAGAAAGGAAGAAAGGAAGGAAGGAAGGAAGGAAGGAGAATGAAGAGGGAAGGAAAAAGAAGGGAAGGAAGGAAGGAAGGAAAGAAGGAAGGAGAAGGAAGAGGGAAGGAAAAAGAAGGGAAGGAAGGAAGGAAAGAAGGAAGAAAGGAAGAAGAAAGGAGAAGGAAGAAGGAAGGAAAAAGGAAGGAAGGAAGGAAGGAAGGAAGGAAGGAAGGAAGGAAGGAAGGAAGGAAGGAAGGAAAAGAAATGACTTTATATTTTGTTTTACAACAGGTATATGATTCACAAAGGTGGCTCAGCAGCTAAGACACTGAGCTTGTCGATCAGAAACATCGGCAGTTCGGCGGTTCAAATCCCTAGTACAGGTCTCCTGAGAGGGCAGGGGGTTGGACTAGATGATCCCCAAGGTCCCTTCCAACTCTGTTACGGTTAAATTAAAGTCTTACTCTATGTTACATCATAACTTATTTAAAAAGAGAAACTGTTTATTCAAAGAGCGAGCACATGTATTTGCAAACACATCTGCTACCTTCAGCCTTCCTATTCTTAATTTGGCAGACACAGATCAAAGTTCATGGGGTTTATTTACTAACTTCATAGACCGTTGCACCAAGAAGTTGACTGAATCTTCCAACTCTTTGGACTTTAGCTCCCTATCAACTTAATTCAGGTAGCAAAGGGCAAAATAAAATTAAAAAAAAAAATCAAAAGCACCCTTACTGTATACTTACCGTGGGGTAAATAGATTTCACTTTTACATGATGTCTGTGAGAGAGAGAGAGCTTCACAGGGAAGATCTTGATAACCCAATGTGAACATTTCAAAAGAGGCCACTGAGTTTTAGTTTTCGCAGAAAGGTGTGGCAGGAGAAACAAGCAGGAGTAACTCAGCTGTCTAAACATTCCATCCCTTAGGGAAAATAGAGTAAATATTGCTTGCAAGACTATAAAAGGTGGAAAATTACTTGTTTTTTTTCTCTTTTATACATTAGTTTAGATGGATTGTCAATGAGTTACTTTTCTTTCTTTCTTTCTTTCTTTCTTTCTTTCTTTCTTTCTTTCTTTCTTTCTTTCTTTCTCCCTCCCTACTTCCTTTTTTCTTTCTTTCTTCCTTTTTTCTTTTTTCTTTTTTCTTTTTCTTTCTTTCTTTCTTTCTTTCTTTTTTCTTTCCTTTTCTTTTTCTTTGTTTCTTTGTTTCTTTCTCTTTTTTCTCTTTCTCTTTCTCTTTTTCTTTTCTTTCTTTTTCTTCTTTCTTTTCTTTCCTTCTTTTTTCTTTCTTCCTCTCTCCTTTTCTTTCTTCCTTTCATTTTTATTTCTCTCTTTCTCTTTCTTTCTTTCTTTCTTTCTTTCTTTCTTTCTTTCTTTCTTTCTTTCTTTCTTTCTTTCTTTCTTTCTTTCTTTCTTCTATGTATAATTTGCTACAGTAAGATTCCCTGAGCTGCTTTCTCTTAGTGCTATATGATTCCTTCTAAGCAGAGCCTTCGAAGCACGGCTTTATGGAAAGCAGAGGTGAACTCAAAATGCCAGATGTTAAACACACCAAAGTCACATTTTTTTTCTTTCCAGATGATTTGCAGAGTCGTCCTTAGAGGAGAACGATTTCTACAGAGAAAAATACTAATAGATTGATCTATGAGCAGCAAGCAACAATATTCTCCTCTTATACAGCAAAACATCCATCAATTGACAATGAAAGGATTCTGGATAAAAGAATTCTGGATAAAAATGGGGCCTTGGAATCCTAGTGGATGATCACTTAAACATAAGCCAGCAGTATGCAATGGCAGCCAAAAAAAGCTAATACAATTCTTGGTTGTATTAACAGAGGCATAGAATCAAAATCACGTGAAGTATTGGTACCGCTTTATAAAACTTAACTAAGACCACACCTGGAATACCGCATCCAGTTTTGATCACCATAAAAAGATGTTGAGACTTTGAAAAAAGTGCAGAGAAGAGCAACTAAGATAATTAAAGGCCTGGAAGCTAAGAGATATGTAGAACGGTTGCAGAATTTGGATATGTCTAGTCTAGTGAAGAGAAGGACTAGGGTTGACATGATAGCAGTCTTCCAATATCTCAGGGGCTGCCCCAGAGAAGAGGGAGTCAAGCTATTCTCCAGAGCACCTGAGGGCAGGACAAGAAGCAATGGATGGAAACTAATCAAGGAGAGAAGCAACCTAGAACTAAGGAGAAGATTCCTAATAATGAGGACAATTCATCAGTGGAACAGCTTGCCTTCAGAAGCTGTGACTGTTTCATCACTGGAGTTTTTCAAGGTGAGACTGGACAGCCACTTGTCTGGAATGGTATCGGGACTCCGGCTTGAGCAGGGGGTTGGACTAGAAGACCTCCAAAGGTCCCTTCCACCTCTATTCAATTTTATTCTATCCCTAGGTTCATAAACATCTCATGGTATTTCATAACTAGCTTCTATCTTTTCCAGACTCAGTAATACTCAACCAGCTGCCCTATTCAGACAATAAAGGTAAAGGAAAAGGTTCCCTTTGCACATATGTGCTAGTTGTTCCCAACACTAGGAGGCGGTGCTCATCTCCATTTCAAACCCGAAGAGCTAGTGCTGTCTGAAGATGTCTCCGTGGTCATGTGGCCGGCATGACTCAACACCAAAGGTGCACGGAACATTGTTCCCTTCCCACCAAAAGTGGTCCCTATTTTTTTACTTGCATTTTTTACTTGCTTTCGAACTGCTAGGTTGGCAGAAGCTGGGACGAGTAACGGGAGCTCACTCCATTACACAGCACTAGGGATTCGAACCGTTGAACTGCCGACCTTTCGATCGACAAGCTCAGCATCTTAGTCACTGAACCACCACATCCCTCTTGAGCCACAGCGTCCTTCTTCAGACAAAGTGGTATAGAGCTGGCCACAGTGAAGTCTCAAGAAGACACACATTTGAATGATGCTTCTATTAAGAATTTTGAACAAAGGTCTTTAGGTTGAAATAAGTCCAGGTCAAGTAGTTACAGACTGCCTTGAAAAGATTTAATTTTTTTTCAATGATGTGCTAATGCAGCTGTGAACATGGACATTACTTTTTCCCCCTTCCCATTCCCCCCACCCTTAGTTTAGTTGGCTTAAGACACTCAACAGCTGCTGTTTGCTAGAGAGCAGTTCTTGTGGGTTTAAAAGTTAATGCTGCCGTGCAGATGTGTTCATGTGTTCGGGAATCAAATGACCACACCAATATGCCAAGCAGGCCATTGGTTTTGGACTCCTACAATTCCAGATGCAAAAAGCTGGCATTTGACACTTGAATATGAGCCAGCAGTGAGCAGCCACCGCCAAAAGAAGCTAATTCAATCCCGTGTTGTATAAACAGAGGCATAGAACCAAGATCACGCAAAGGAGTATTAGTACCGCTTTATAAATCCCAAGTAAGTAAGACACCTGGAATAGTGCAACCAATTTTGGTCACCATACTACAAACAGGATGTTGAGACTTTGGGAAAAGTAGCGATAAGGGCAACTAAGATGATCAAAGGCCTGGAGACTAAGGCATATGCAAGATTTGGGTTTGGCTAGTTCAGGGGTCTCTAACTTTAAACACTCAAAGAGCCATTTGGAGCCATTTTCCCACAGAAAAGAAAACACCGGGAGCCACAAAACCCTTCCTGTCCCTGACTATTTCTTGAGCGGCCACAAAACTAGCCTATATGGTTGAATTAAACTTTGTTTTCTTCTTCTTCTTCTTCTTCTTCTTCTTCTTCTTCTTCTTCTTCTTCTTCTTCTTCTTCTTCTTCTTCTTCTTCTTCTTCTTCTTCTTCTTCTTCTTCTCCTTCTCCTTCTCCTTCTCCTTCTCCTCCTCCTCCTCCTCCTCCTCTTCCTCCTCCTCCTCCTATTTTCAAAGCACCTGATGGCAGAACAACAACTTCCTCCTCCTCCTCCTCCTCCTCCTCCTCCTCCTCCTCCTCCTCCTCCTCCTCCTCCTCCTCCTCTTCTCCTCCTCCTCCTCCTCCTCCTCCTCCTCCTCCTCCTCCTCCTCCTCCTCCTCCTCCTGCTATTTTCAAAGCACCTGATGGCAGAACAACAACTACTACTTCTTCTTCTTCTTCTTCTTCTTCTTCTTCTTCTTCTTCTTCTTCTTCTTCTTCTTCTTCTTCTTCTTCTTCTTCTTCTTCTTCTTCTTCTCCTCCTCCTCCTCCTCCTCTTCCTCCTCCTCCTCCTCCTCCTCCTCCTCCTCCTCCTCCTCCTCATTTTTGGCACATGATGGCACGGTGGGCCTGTTAGGCCTATTTTTTTGCTCTCTCCAGGCTCCAGAGCCTTTCTAGGAGCCTGGGGAGGGCAAAAATTGCCTCCCTCCCCCAGAGGCCCTCTGGAGGCTGGAAACAGTGTGTTTCCTGACTTCTGGTGGGCCCAGAAGGCCCAAAAATCAGCTGACTGACTACCGGAGCTGAACTCGCGTGCCCACCAATATGGCTCCACGTGCCACCTGTGGCCCTCGTGCCATAAGTTTGCCATTGTGGCTCTAAAGCTACATCCCTGAGTAGGCAAAACTATACGCTGCTCTCTAAAGGGAGATGTTTGAAATCTTAGCAAAAGTTACCAAGTGACATTGAAGTATCTCTTGGACATCTAGATATCTACTGTAGACCTCTAGGCCAGAGGCCTCCAACCATTTGGCCACCAGGAACCGGTTCCATGGAGAGAGTTTTTCCATGGACCAGGGCGGGGGCGAGTTCTACTTACCTTTACTACCGCTTTGCAATGGGATCGTGCATGCGCAGATCGCTTCTGGTGATGTCAGGGTCAGTGGGCGGAGCCTCCCACCGGTTTTACTACCGGTTTTATAGAACCGGTCCGAACCGCTGGACCAGAGGGGCCGTGGTTTCGTGTGCTTTGTGCATCCTGTGGATGGAGCTTCACTTGTTTGTGCAGCCTGGTTTCTGGCATGCCGTGGACCAATGCTGGTCCACGGAATAGGGGTTGAAGGCCCCTGCTCTCGACCAAGATCTAGCCATCTAGACCAAGCAATTCAGACTGGATTGGACTGGATGACGCTCCATGAGAAGCCATTGGCAAAATTGTTCAGACATAGTTAACTTTCCACCACTAGATGTTTATGGAGTCACCCAGGTCCTGGCTGCCCCAAAGGATCACTTGCGCCACTCAGGTGACCCTGAGGATACAGATAAATCTCCAAGTGGCCTCAATGGCTGGATGCAAATGACCAGCTGTCTGCAAGGAATATCAATCCTTCCATTCCCCACCATCCACTCAGAGCTGAAGAAGCTTCTTGGTTGAGAAGCGAAACGTCTTCAAATGAAAAACCAGAAAGCCCAATTGCCTCTTGGGGGAAAAAAAAAGCATCTTTGGGATTTCCACCACTAGAGTTTTGCCTCTGGGGCAAAGTTCTAGAAGCTGTTTCATTTTAACCACAGGATTCAGGGTGTAAAAAAAAAATGAAACACAAAAGTTCTTGCCTATATATCTATTTATCTAGATAAAGCAGAACCAAACCTACTCTGGTCAAGTATTCTGAAGGAGTTGGCAGCTATGTGATTTTGGAACCACTGAATCCTATTTTTCAAAGATCCTGGGCCAGTTGGATGGTGAAGGAACCCAATCTCAGTTCTTAAAGACTAACCAAAAATCTTACAGCTGCACACTGGCATGGCTTCTTTTCATATGTCCCAAACTTATTTTAATAGAGGGTTAGTATAAATTGCATCTCCATATCTGTCTCTGTCTCTCTGTCTTTGTCTTTCTGTCTCTGTCTGTCTCTGTCTATCTATCTATATATCTGTCTGTCTGTCTGCCTGCCTGTCTCTCTCTCTGTCTGTCTGTCTTTCTGTCTATGTCTCTCTCTGTCTTTCTCTCTGTCTCTGTCTCTCTCTCTCTCTCTCTCTCTCTATGTCTCTGTCTCTGTCCCTCTCTCCCCTCTGTCTCTCTCTCTCCCCCTCTCTCTGTCTCTCCCCCTCTCTCTCCTCTCTCTGTCTGTCTCTCTCTCCCCCTCTCTCTGTCTCTGTCTCTCTCCCCCTCTGTCTCTCTCTCCCCCTCTCTCTCCTCTCTCTGTCTCTGTCTCTCTCCCCCTCTGTCTCTCTCTCTCTCCCCTCTCTCCCCTCTCTCTGTCTCTGTCTCTCTCTCCCCCTCTCTCTGTCTGTCTCTCTCCCCCTCTCTCTCCTTTCTCTGTCTCTGTCTCTCTCTCCCCCTCTCTCTGTCTCTGTCTCTCTCCCCCTCTGTCTCTCTCTCCCCCCTCTCTCTGTCTCTGTCTGTCTGTCTCTGTGTGTGTGTGTCTTCCCTCTGTCTCTCTCTCTCTCTGTGTATGTTTGTGTGTGTCTGTCTCTCTCTGTCTCTCTCCCTCTGTCTCCCTCTCTCCCTCTCTCCCTCTCTCTTTATGTGTTTGTGTGTGTGTACCACAACCAGAAGAAGCAACAAAGTACAACCTAATGCACAGCAATTGTACTGAAATCAGAAAAAAATATACAATGAAGAAGTGAGCAATACTTTTAGAAACTAAAAGAATCTCCACAGAATGTTAATTTAGAAAGACTCATTAACATACTATTAAATGTAACCACACAAGCCATCCATCGTTCCGTCTTCTCCGTTTTAGTACAAGGCATTATTTCAATGCGTGTTTATAAAATGTGCTTAGATTTTTTAATACTGTATCATACCAGTGCCCTGGAGTATTAAAGGCAGATAAAAGCAAGATAATCTATCAATATTAATTACAGCTTCAAATGTTCACCTTGTAAGGAGTGTAATGAATTAACTTCCTTTCAAAATCAAATACAACGAGTGAAAAGGGAAGGAAGAATATCCATCTTTGTATTTGTTTTACAATCATAATTTTTGGTCTTGAGGTAAATTATCTTGTTATTGAATTCTCCATCCTGTTCTTGTATGGTAAGGACTACTATAATTTTGACTTTTGCTTTCTGGTAAAAATAATTTCCGCTGTCATTGAAAATGCAGCATTGCCACCAGCTGGAAAATACGTGAACTGCACCAGATCTTGTCACCCGTCAGCCCGACAGCTAAACAAAACAGCTAATTCACCTGTTCTTTTTTTAAAAAAAATCCAAAATACTTATTTTCACTCGAAGAATATGCCTTCCAATGATGAGGCGTGGAAGTGAATTGCTTTCGACCTTCAACTGAAGCATCTGTTAAGGTTTGCCAGTCTCTGTTCTCCAAATGTATGAAGTGAAAACTTGAGGGTTTAACTATAAAAAGTCACTCACTTAAAAACAAAATTTCTGAGTAATGGGTACAGATAGTCCTCAATTTAGAACAGTTTGTTTAATGACCATTTAAGTTGAATGACCATTCAAAGAACCTTACTGGCGCAGCAGCTTAAAGTGGTGTTAAAGTGACACCAGCTGCCTGCAATTACTGCGAGTTCGAATCTCACCAGGCTCAAGGTTGACTCAGCCTTCCATCCTTTCAAGGTAGGTGAAATGAGGACCCAGATTGTGAGGGCATTAAGCTGACTTTGTATAAAAAGGAACACCATTTAGAGGGGGCCAAAAGCCCTACTAAGCAGGTATATACAAAAGTATGAAGGCTATTGCTTAACACTTTGTAAGCCGTCCTGAGTCTCCGGAGAAGGGTGGCATATAAATTAAATAATAATAATAATAATAAAGTTACAATGGCACTGAAAAAGTGACTTATGACAATTTTTCACACTTATAACTGTTTTTCAGCCCATTTTTCACCTGTTTTTGTGAAAAACAAGGCATGCAGAGAGCCTGCAGAGTGCTCCTGGGAGCTGGGGAGGGCAAAAGCGCCCCTGTTTTTTGCAAAAATCGGGCGAAAAACATGCCTGTTTTCACAAGAATGGAATGAGCAGGGCTTCGGGAGGCCAAAAATGGCTGTATTCCATGTATAAGACGCATCAACATTTCCACCCGCTTTTAAGGGGTGGGGAGTGGGGAAAGGTGCATCTTATACTCCAAAAAATATGGTACATTTTGAGCTCGATTGTGGTCATTAGTTGAGGACTGCCTGCTAACTGCAATGGCATTGTCTGGAGATGTTTCAGGTGTTTTCTCTTTAGGATGTTCTTGGAAACTTAGGCAGTTCATGGATTTTTACCTGTTAGAATGTTTTTGTGGGAATTCATTGTTCTGGGTTTATTATTATTATTATTATTATTATTATTATTATTATTGATTGTCTCTATTTTTTTTTAAACGTTAAATGCCATCCAGAATCTGGTGGAGCTGAATGGACTCATCTGAATTCCAAATTCTGCTTTCTCTATTACTTATTTGGGACTTGTCTTTTTGCACGCGCAAACGGCGATGAGGAATCCCAGGAACATCACAGAACCAAGAGTTATGAGCACGATTTGGGAAATGTTCAAAAACTTGATCTTGTCGGTCACTTTTGATCGGAAAAGTTCTGCTTTCTCATCACTGATTATAGCCGTCTAGAGAGAGAGAGAGAGAGAGAGAGAGAAAGGGGGGGGGGGGAATTATTCAGCATCATTCCAGCAGAAGAATTACTGCCTCAATACTCAACAGTTGTCATATTTTTTCTCCACCACCAAATAAGAGCTAACTTGCAATGTGCATAATTTTGCATAAAATTATGCAAAATTATGCCCATTCTGCAACCAAGATGATGAGGGGACTGGAGGCTAAAACATACGATGAACGGTTGCAGGAGCTGGACATGGCTACTCTACTGAAGAGAAGGGCCAGGGGACAGGATAGCCGTCTTCCAATATCTCAGGAGCTGCCCCAAAGAAGAGGGAGTCAAGCTAGTCCCATCAGCCTCTACTTCAAGAAGTGTTCGGGGTTGTTATTTTGCTGCTTATTCTAAGCACATTTAAAAAGTGTACCAGTGACTTTAAAAGCAAACATTCACTTCTAAATTGATGAATATCCGGTTTAAATGAATATCCACAAGAGCCTTGGTGGCGCAGCAGACTAAGTACTGTTAAGTATTGTTAAGTAAAACCAGCTGCCTGCAATTACTGCAAGTTCAAATCTCACCAGGCTCAAGGTTGACTCAGCCTTCCATCCTTCTGAGGTAGGTAAAATGAGGACCTGGATTGTGGGGGCAACAAGCTGACTTTGTATAAAAAAAAAGAAGAAGAACACTGCTTGTGGGGGCCAAAAGCCCTACTAAGCAGGTATATACAAAAGTATGAAGGCTATTGCTTAATGCATTGTAAGCCGCCCTGAGCCTCCGGAGAAGGGTGGCATATAAATTGAACTAATTAATTAATTAATTAATTAATTAATTGCAATCACATCCCTGAAACAAGTAAGGCAGCTATGGCTTCCTGGCTATTGAGAATCAACCTTGTCCAATGTTGGTAAAACCTTTCCAAACTCAGCATCTGAATGCATTATTTTTCTATTTAATCCCACTAACATTTAAATTAGGGGACTGGAGGCTAAAACATATGAAGAACGGCTGCAGGAACTGGGTATGTCTAATTTAATGAAAAGAAGGACTAGGAGAGACATGATAGCAGTGTTCCAATATCTCAGGGACTTCCACAAAGACGAGGGAGTCAAGCTATTCTCCAAAGCACCTGAGAGCAGGAGAAGCAGCAATGGATGGAAACTAATCAAGGAAAGAAGCAACCTAGAACTGAGGAGAAATTTCTTGACAGTTACAACAATTAACCTGTGGAACAACTTGCCTCCAGAAGTTGTGAATGCTCCAACACTGGAAGTTTTAAACAAGATGTTGGATAACCATTTTTTTAAAAAAATTAATTTATATGCCGCCCTTCTCCGGAGACTCAGGGCGGCTTACAATGCGTTAAGCAATAGCCTTCATACTTTTGTATATTTATACAAAGTCAGCTTATTGCCCCCACAAACTGGGTCCTCAATTTACCTACCTTAGAAAGGATGGAAGGCTGAGTCAACCTTGAGCCTGGTGAGATTTGAACTTGCAATAATTGCAGACAGCTAAATGTTAATAACAGGCTTTTAGTCTGTTGAGCTATCCAGGCTCATCAGGCTCATTTGTCTGAAGTGGTATATGGTTTCCTGCCTAAGCAGGGGGTTGGACTAGAAGACCTCCAAGGTCCCTTCCAACTCTATTATTCTATTCTATCCCAGCCAGGAGTGGGATTTGGGGGTTCTCCAAACTGCACAGAATCATATTGTGTTTCCCCGAAAATAAGACCCTGTCTTATTTTTTTTAACCCCGAAATAAGTGCTTGGCCTTATTTTCAGGGAGGTCTTATTATTTTGGGGCATGTGGAACAAGATGAGGGCTCCTCTTGCCATCTTACCTGATTTCCAGCTCTGCATTTAAATATTTTCGGGTAGGGTTTATTTTCAGGGGGAGGCTTATTTTAGCGCATGCGCTCAGAAGCCCAATTGGGCTTATTATCAGGGGATGTCTTATTTTTGGGAAAACAGGGTAGTTAGAGGCTCTCTCAAACTCCTGCAAACCCCCAGCGGTCCACCTCTGGAAGGATGACAATAATGGAGAAAGAAACCCACAAACCTCGTTCATCCACAAAACAGGAAAGATAAAGTGATGCTTGACGTTTTTCAGGGCTCTGCAGGGATCAAAAATAAGAAAACAACATTAGAAGATGAGTTTAGGCCTGCTGTCTTCTGAGAACGCAAAAAATAAAAATGGCTGCAGCCAATTCGTTTTGAGTTCTATACTATTTTCCTCGGAGCCCGATCGACATTGCTTGGTGGAAGGAACGCCTGTGTCAGTGTTCCAAAACTGACATAGAAGCAAGGAGGAGAAAAGTTTGACTTTTTCAAACTTTTCAAACAGCCTGTTTTATTTGGTTCTTCCTCCAATGGTAACCGGGTTGGAAATGTCCACATTTACTTAGATCTTTGAGCAAAAAGGCTAATGGCATTTTCCAAAATGGGCAAAATGCAGCAAGGAGATCTCTCTTTTTTGGTGGGCAAGCACACATATTTTTGGAAGGATGGAAGACGTCACCAAAGCAGATAAGGCCTTAGCTATAATTGTTGTGGCTCCGTTGCCTGAGCCTGTATCATCGTCAGGAGAGGACTCCGAGAGTGAAAGGGAGGAATTGGCAAGACCTTCCTCTCCAGGACCTTCCCCTCTGGCAATGCCCCTGGAGGACACCGAAGGGCAAGAGATAGGCCCAGAGCCAAGCACATCCCCGCAGCCACAGGTGGACAGTGATGAGGGAGATAAGTGCTGGCTGGATCCTCGCCAGCGACGCAGGGAGAAACGTGCCCAACAGAAGGCACGGCATGCTCGTGATTAGCTGACTCACTGGACCACACCCCACAGCCTATAAAAGAGAGTGAGTCAGCCTCCATTTTTGTGATGAACAAAAACAAATCTTCCTGCATCTCAGCTTTGGCTATTCTGGAAACTTGTGGTGTGTATTTGTCTGTTCTGTTAATAAAGGCTTTGGCACGCAGCTGCTGGGATTGCTGCCAAGTTCCTTATCAGACTACTTGGTTGCCTGCCAGCTTATTTTAACCTCCGACTGTCTGAATTGGGTTTATTCCTGGGGGCAGAGACAGAACAATAATGTGGATGGAAGTGTCTCGGACAATTGAGATTGGTTGATATCTTATCCCCCCCCCCCCCATTGATTTTAAAGCCTACAGCCAACCGTTGTCCATCTATCCTATGAGAGTTTTTTTTTAGAAAAGGCTTCCGGGAGATCTGAAGGCGACAGTTGACCTCTATAGTCTGCACCTAGAAAGGGGGTGGAGCTTCAATGAGGATGTCATGCCTGCCATCTTGCAGATTTCCACCCGTATTACTTAGCTTGGTGATTGAAAGGTCGGCAGTTCAGCGGTTCGAATCCCTAGTGCCATGTAATGGGGTGAGCTCCCGTGACTTGTCCCAGCTTCTGCCAACTTTTTTTAGAAGAGGCTTCCAGGAGATCTGAAGGCCAAAGTTGACTTATAACTGTGATGGCAAACCTATGGCTTCAGCCCAGTTCTACCACGTATGTGCACATGCCTCCTGCCAGCCAGGTCTTCGGGTCTCTAGCATACATGTACAGAGGATGAGGTGCATGAGGGGGACACACTCATACATGTGTGCGGGTAGGTGGGGCGCATGTATAGGAGGCATTCACATTGTATTTTGTGGGTTTGCACGCATGCACACGCCCCCCCCGCACCCCGCTTTGGGCCTGGAAAGCTTCCTGCACCAACCTGGAAGCCAAAAATAGGTGAAGGGGGTGTGGGGTGCATGCACGGGGGATGGAGCGTGTGCGTACATGGGGTGCAAGGCAGGGGTGAAATCTAAAATTTGTTACTAGCGGTTCTGTGGGCCTGGCTTGGTGGTGGTGGTGGTGGTGGGGGTAATGTGATTGGGTGGGTGTGGCCAACTTTTTTTTTTTTTTTAACTCTTAAAAGCATTTTTTCTGCAACCTCTTTGGGCGAAGAGGTTGCAGGAAAAAAATGGTTTTAGAAGCCTCTGATGATCAGGCAACTCAGCTGGGATCGTCAGAGGCTTTTAAAGGCATTTTTTTTTCCTACAGCCTCTTCAGCCGAAGAGGTTGTAGAAAAAAACGCTTTTAAAAGCCTCTGACGATCCCAGCTGAGTTGCCTGATCATCAGAGGCCTTTGTTTTTGCTAGACCTTTTACTAGGCATTTTTTCAGCTGAAGCAGTGGTAGAAAAAAATGTTTTTAAAAGTAAAAAAATAAAAAGTTGGCCATGGCCACACAGTCACATTACCCTCCCCCCTCACACACACACCAAAAAGCCTCTAGTGATCCCGCGGCTCAGCTGGGCATGGGGAGTGGGGAGGATGCAGGGATTTTTGCTACCGGTTCTCCGAACTATCGTTCTCGCCATTGCTACCAGATTAGGCAATCCAGTCCAAACCAGAAGCATTTCACCCCAGTGCAAGGCACAAGCACAGTGGGCCCTCTCATTGCATTTTGGGGTTTCACGCATGCATGCTTTGGGCACTCGGCACCAATAAGCTTAACCATCACGGACCTATACAGTCTGCACATATAAAGAGGGTGGAGCTTCAGTGAGGAAGCCAGGCCTGACATTTTGCAGATTTTTGACCTCTCCTGAGATGTTATTGCTCATAAACCAGTTTTCCTGATAAGTATACACGCGAAACAAACAATCCACTTTTTCCCAGTAGAAAAGAAATAACAATCAAGACTTACACGATTTTTGAGTTCTTTCTCACCAACATATTAATCTGCAACCTTTTGGCATAGTGCAAGGTAAATCCTGTGGTCTAAAACAAAACAAATACAGTGAATTTTGTGGGTGGGGGAGGGAACATGCTGAGTTTGGAAGGGTTTTATCCAGGGGTGGACTGCTGGGGGTTCGCAGGGGTTCGGGAGAACTTCTAAGCTAAGATTCTGTGCAGTAAAGAGCCCCTAAATCCCATTCCTGGCTGGCCCCGCCCACGCCACCCCTCCCAGGAGTGCCCACACGGCCTGTTTTGGATGCAGGTAAATTCAGGACTTGTGCGGAGGCTCGAGGAGGATGAAAAATGGACCTACCGGAAGTTTGAAAAGGCTGGAAACGGGCCTGTTTTCAGCCTCTAGAGGGCCTCCAGAGCCTGGGGAGGCCATTTTAACCCTCCCGGAAGCTTGAGTAAAGACTCCAGAGTCCGAGGAGGGCAAAAAAGCCCACACCACCATGGTGCAGGAGGCCGACTAGGCCACGCCCACCATGGCCACGCCCACACCAGCAACTGGGTGGAGAACCCCTTGCTACAATTTTTGAAGCCACCCCTGGTTGTACCAACATTGGACAAGGTTGATTCTCAATCGCCAGGAAAGGAAGCCTTAGCTACCTTCCTTGTTTCAGGGATGTGATTGCAATCACACACACACACACACACACACACACACACACACACACACACATATATATATATATATATTTGTTTTCTGAGGTTTTTGCGGGTGTTTGTATGTAGGTCTTTGGTTATTCGGGTCTTCTCCCGCGTAGAATTGGAAGTATCTTGGTGACGTTTCAACGAAGTCTCATTCGTCATCTTTAGGCTGGTGTTCTCGGCTTCGTTCTTCCAGGAGCTCCTGGAAGAACGAAGCCGAGAACACCAGCCTGAAGAAACCAACTATATACACATACATTTTATATATTACTTACTAATTTCTATATTCACTACAATTTATACCTATTACACAATAACTATTTCATTCTTCTATAATATCTTCTCTTTTGTTTATACATTAATTTTGGATTGTTTCTCCAATCAGGTATACCCGTGTTGGCGAAACTATGCCACGTGTGCCACAGATGGCATGTGGAGCCATATCATTGGGCACGCGAGCTCAGCTCCGGCGCACATGTGCGCACCGGCCAGCTGATTTGTGGGCCTTCTGGGCCCACCAGAAGTTGGCAAACAGGCCATTTCTGGCCTCCAGAGGGCCTCCAGGGGGGTGGGGAAGGCCGTTTTTGCCCTCCCCAGACTCCTAGGAAGGCTCTGGAGGTTGGGGAGAGCAAAAAACAGGCTAACCGTGTCATTGTGTGCTAGTAGTGGGGGGAGGGAGGGGTTGCACACGCATGTGCAGGGCAGGGTGCATAGAATTATAACCCTAACTCTAACCCTAACAAATACACCCCACTCCTGGCACATAATGGCAAAAAGATTAGCCATCACTGAGTTATACCATCTATTCCATGTCCTGTAATAAATTGTTTCCTCTCAGTCTTTTAATTCCATTGTTAATTTATCTGCTTCTGCACATTCTAGCACCTTTTTTATGATCATCGTATTTGATGGAGCAAATCTTTGTTTCCAATTTTGTGCAAATGAAATTATGGCAGCCGGAATTATGTGACGTATAAAGTAATAAATTTCTTTTCTAACCTTCTCTTTTATAATTCCCTATAAAAATAATTCGGGTTTCATAGCAATTTTTTCCCCTGTCATTTCCTCTAAACATTTTAACCAATATGCCTTTGCTTTGGGGCATGTCCACCACATGTGGAAATATGTCCCATGTTGATGATTGCATTTCCAGTAATTTAGTCCATTTTTGGGGGATACCTTGAAAATCTTCATCCCATCTGTGGACCGAATGAACCAGGAGCAAACTCTCCTCTTCAATGAACAAACTCCAACATTAACTTCCAGGGTCAAATTTCATGACAGAGAAGGCCTGGATATGGGTTTAATTTGCAGTCACTTACTGGTTCTACATCCAGAAAGGTTTTGTGTTCTTCCTCATCTGGCTCCAATCCATCAACAAACTGAAAAAGTTCGCGACTTGCGTGTAGGAAATGGGGCAACGTGATGTAGACTGGTTTGCCTATAAAAACAAGGGAAATGAAGACAATATAGCAACTGTATCATGAAGTTCCATTTCTAATATTCCATTCTAGACAAGCTCATGACTCGACCGAAGAATTGGTGGCTGCCTAGGATAAAGCAGCCACTGGAGCTTTGGATCGCGTTGTGCCTTTGTGGCTTCTGACCTCAATTGGCTCCCTGGTTTTCTGAGGAACATTCCCCTTCTACTCCCTCATCTCAGTCGTTTGTGAAGATATTGAAGAGTACTAGGCCTAAGATGGAAGCTTGTGGTACCCTATTTCTTACTTCCCTCTATGTAGACCCTTTAAGGACTACTCGTTGAGTACAGTTTGTCGGCCAGTTACAAATCCATCTGATGGATGATGTTATCTATCTCACTTTTTTCTAGCTTACCAAGAAATAGGTTGTTGTGGTCTACTTTGTCGAATGCCTTGCTGAAGTGTAAGTATAAGATTCCAGCTTCTGATACAATTTCAGTTTGAATTAACCCTATCCAAGCCCTCCTCTTTTCTTACCTTCTTTGCAGGGGCCGAGATCCAGAATTCCATTTAATGTGCAGTTCTGACTGATCTCCAAATCGGTGCAGAAGCAAATATTGTCAGGATTGGTAACGGGTGATGCAAAAGTCGACGGAGGGATAACAAAGTGATAAAGTGGAATACCTTTCACTGTCTTCTCGCTATCAAATGTGGCAGAGAATGACCTGTAGCATAAAAATAATCTGAATCGTGATCATACGCCATGATAAAAAAAGAACCATCCATCTTGTCTATGGAAATTCTCAGCCCTCCAGATCATGACTGTCCCAAAGATGTTTTGTTTAAAAGTCAACTGGACTTTGTTTCTCCTTGAAATGTTTTGCTTCTCATTCTAGAAGCCTCTTTAGTTCTGTACAACTCTAGAACTGAGAAGTCTTTTTGGATGAGAAGCGAAAGATCTCCAAAGCAAAATGAAGCCCAGTTGCCTTTTGAAAAAGCTCCTTTGGGTCTTCCTTGTAGTCATCAATCACATTCCTTCAAGAATCCGTTGATCACCTACACATCTTGGATCTCATTCCTTGGTCAAAATGAGGGGAATCTTCCATCAAATTACTCTCCACCATGGCACTGCGGTGTGGCAGGAGTGATAGGCATCTCACCAAGGCAGAAACAGAATTGACATCATTGTTTTGTCCCAAAGGCAACTGGACTTTCTGGTTTTTCTTTGACGAGCTGAAGAAGCTTCTTCGGATGAGAAGCGAAACGTCGGTGCTGGGTCGAACCGGTGGTTAAATGATGGGAAGCCTACTTCCGCAAAAACTACATGTATTTCTGAATTAAAGGATTGCCCCTCCTCCCCCTTTGTTCAAGACCATTTACCTCAGGGGTGTCCACATTTTTTGCAAGGAGGGCCAGATTTGGTGAGGTGAAAATATGTGGGGGCCGACCACTTGTCCTGGAAGCGGTGGCCCTCACTGTCAACTTTCCTTTTTTTTTTTTTTTTTGTTACAGTCGCCATTTTAGAAATGGCGCACACAAATGGCACACCCAAGCTCACAAAGGTCGCGCGGCAAGAGTGCTGACTCAGGTCTACTGCCATCTTCTGGTGAAAACTATGGTTGAGATGTTCTGCAGAGCATCTGGAGGCAGCAGGGGACAGCTGCGGGAACCACTGTGTGGTGAAGGGATAAATGCCGGTCAGTGGGGATGAGTAACAGGCCGAACCGGTGGAGAGAAGAGACTGTGGGCTGCTTGAAATTTGAACACGGGCAGCAATTGGTCCCCAGGCCAGACTTTGGATATGTCTGATTTACCTGCAGATATCTGAGGAAAAGAAATGGAGCACTTCATTCTTGTTGAGAAAAGGATGGAACGATGCCGCATCTGTGGGTTACAATCAGAACAACCTTGTGAATTGTGAGCCTCGCAACCCGTACAAAAATCCCGCATCTGAATTCAAAGCGCGGCTGGATCTGACTGATTCCCTATCCGTCCAACTCAGCTGTTCTATTGGATTATGAGAGGCCAAAGGAGGATGTTCAGAATGAAAGAAATGAAGACTATTTTCACCTTTAGAACACTTTTCTAGAGTTGGCGCGCCTAGGATCTGAAGGCAAATTTGGACTTATAAAGAGCTTCCAGGTTGAAGCATTTATCAAGCAATTTAGCCATGGCTTAGGAGCAGTGGTCGGTTGCTACCGCTTCACCCCAAATCGGGCGAACTGGTAGCAGTGGCTCCGCCCACCTACCCAGACGTCTCTGTGCATGCGCACAAGTGCTGCGTGCACAAGCGCCCAACCTCCCACAAGCGAATTGGTAGCGACGTGATTTGAAACCCACTACTGCTTAGGAGGCTGCCCAAGATTGTGAAGTTTCTTTTAACCGTAACAATGAACATTGATGGAGCAAGAGACCAAAATAGTGCATTTTTTAAAAACAAAAAATGTGGGGCAGTAGGAATCATACATTTACACTTCTAAATCACTGAAGTTTCTTAATAATTTAGCCAGCTAGGTTTTATTTATTTATTTATTTATTTATTTATTTGACAAGTTTTATTGGGTTTTCCCCCAATACACACCCACATATTTTTTTGAAATAGAGTATTGATCATATCGTATCTTATTACATATAATTCATCATATCCAAATATATTTTACTTAGTTACAGTTTCTGCCAAAGTATTCTTTTTCCATATTTGTTAATTTTTCTATTCTTATTTTTCTAAACCGTATCTTCTCTCACCTTCAAACTCTATTTTTTCTATTCTTAATCATATGCATTCTCCTTTTTTTTCTTAATTAATTCAATCTTTATCTTAATATATTTAAATGTGTTCGGGGATGCCTTTCTTCCATTTCATCTTTTTTTGTTTGTTTGTTTTACAGCACTCTTTCTTCTCTTTCTCTTCCTCACCCTCCCTTCTTTTGTCCTTCCTACCTTTTTCTCCCCTCCTCTCCTATTCCTTCTCTACTTCCCCTTCCTTTCTCCCCCTCCTCCTTTCCTCCCCAGCTCAGTATTATTTATGTAAAGACTCATATATAATACCTAGCTCATTTGCTTCTTGTCCTGTTCTTTTTTTTTGGGGGGGGGGATCTTATTTATTTATTTATTTATTTATTTATTTATTGGTTTGATTTATATGCCGCCCTTCTCTGGAGTCTCAGGGCAGCTTACAATGCGTTAAGCAATAGCCTTCATACTTTTGTATATACCTGCTTAGTAGGGCTTTTGGCCCAACCCTAAGTGGTGTTCCTTTTGATACAAAGTCAGCTTATTGTCCCCACAATCCGGGTCCTCATTTTACCTACCTCGGAAGGATGGAAGGCTGAGTCAACCTTGAGCCTGGTGACATTCGAACTCACAGTAATTGCAGGCATCTGGCAGCTAAGTGCTACTTAACAGCACTTTAGTCCGCTGTACCACCATGGGTCCTTATCTTACCAAATAGGCTTCAGTTCCAAACTTGAATATTTTAATGCAGGCAAAATGTGTGTCGTGTGTTCTACCCAGAAATAAACATTCAATATTGTTCCTTTGATACACTTACCGGTGCCATTTACTAAAGCACAATAACTTTTCCAGTATTCTACAGTCCTTAAAAAAAGAAAAGAAAAAGAATATGCAGTTCAGAGGATGCCATGCAGTTTTCTTAGCTAAACATTTGTCTTCTGAATCTAAGGAAAGTGTGGGAATTCAAGGGCAGGGTGCATATTCTGTTCTCAAGGTCTTTTTTAATCATACTAGCTGGATGCCCGTGGTTTGCTATGAAACTATGTGATCTGGCGTGATAAATTGACACTTAAAGCCTGAAACTTAACATAGAATGTGTAACTCCGTAGCATCAGAGTGTGTTCATATAAGGCAACTGGCAGTTGGAACAGAGGGGGAGTAGAATGTCCCAGACTGCAGGCCGGATGAGTCGTGTGCTGGCCACGCCCATGCCAGGTTTAGTGAAGGGGTTGCAGCAGAGCGTATTAATATAATGCAACTGGCAGTTGGAACAGAGTTCTTTTCAGGTGGGGAGGGGGAGTAGAACGTCTAACTCCTTAGCATCAGAGCGTGTTAATATAAGGCAACTGGCGGTTGGAACAGAGTTCTTTTCAGGTGGGGAGGGGGAGTAGAACATCTAACTCCTTAGCATCAGAGCGTGTGAATATAATACTGTTTATGAAATACTAATGATCTGTTGGTCATTTTGAAAAATCCTTTCTTAGTGAGCCCCTAGAAGCCAAGAGGAACATACGTGCCAAATTTCAAGTTTGTAGGCTTTACCGTTCTGGAGATTTCATGATGAGTGAGTAGTATTTGGCTTATATAGCTATAGATTCCGTACAAGAAGAAGTTGAAAAAAATAAGCATTTATGTTAAGATAGGAGGGACATACAAAGAATGTGTGAAGGCAATGTAAAGGATAATATTTGTATAGCAAACATAAATCTGATTGACTAAAGTGACATGACTCTCTTAAGTGGATTGGACGCTAAAACAAATGAAGGACGGTTGAAGGAACTGGGTATGTCTAGTTTAATGAAAAGAAGGACTAGGGGAGACATGATAGCAGGGTTCCAATATCTCAGGGGGTGACACAAAGAAGAGGGAATCAAGCCAGTGGTGAAAGCAATTTTTTTTACTACTAGTTCTGTGAGTGTGGCTTGGTGGGCGTGGTGTAACTTGGTGGGCATGGCTTAGTGGGCATGGCAGAATAAGGCTATTGCAAAATCTCCATTCCCACCCCATTCTGGGGCCAGTCAGAGATAGTATTTTCTGGTTCTCTGAATTACTCAAAATTTCCGCTACCGGTTCTCCAGAACCTGTCAGAACCTGCTGAAACCCAACTCTGGGGTCGACCTATTCTTCAAAGCCCCTGAGGGTAAGACAAGAAGCGATGGGTGGAAACTAATCAAGGCGAGAACCAAACTAGAACTAAGGAGAAATTTCACAAAACAAAACATCTCGCTAAACTGAACTGTTGCAAAGTTTGAAAAAAAGTAAATAAATATAGCTGTTTCTTCCCAAATGTGGTATACCTGTTGTTTTTATAACTCTGTATAATCCCCACCTTCTTTATATCATCTTTCCCGCTGTAAATTCGGTAAGGGCCATCAAATGTTTCGTTGTACTTGAATGAGAGAAAGAGAGAGAACAGGAAATTATTATTTTTTCACCTTGTTTATCACAATCAACTTTTTAGTGTTTAAAAATCAGCTGTCCGAAATCTAAATTATGCCTAATATTTTTAATTTTCTGTTTTCAGCAGACGGTTCCCCCCATCCCACCCCACCCCACTCCGGTACCTAGGACATGAAGATCTTAACTTTTGAAGTAGGGTTTGACAAAAATTCAAACCAAGAAATAGTTCGGGGGGGGGGGAATTTTAAGATATTTTAGACAAAGTATTCGTGTCTTTTAAAAGTAACCCAACCCAATATTTTATTTATTTATTTATTTATTTATTTATTTATTTATTTATTTATTTATTTATTTATTTATTTATTTATTTATTTATTTAATTTTTATACCACCCTTCTCCCAGAGGACTCAGGGCAGTGTACAGCCAACAGTAAAACACACTCAAATACAAAATTTAAAAGCAGTTTAAAAACATATTAAATATTTTGGCCCTAATCAATAAAAGTAAACCCCAATTAAAATTCATGTTTAGGCCAGCTCAGCTAGTTGGAACAATAAGGTTTTGAGGGTACGGAGAAAGGTGCATAGGTCAAAGATCATCTGTATCTCTTGGGGCAATTTGTTCCAGAGGGTAGGTGCCCCCACAGAGAAGGCTCCCTGAGGAGTCCCTCTCTGTGGGAGCATATTGGCCAGTGGGAGGCTATCGGCAGCAGAAGGCGGTCTCGTAAGTACCCAGGTCCTAAGCCATGGAGCGCTTTAAAGATGGTCACCAACATCTTGAATCTCACCTGGAACACCACCGGAAGCCAGTGCAGCTTGCGCAGGAAGGGTGTTACATGGGTGCGTCATGTCGCTCCCATAATCGCTCACGCAGCCGCATTCTGGACCAGTTGGAGCCTCTGAGTGCTCTTCAAGGGGAGCCCCATGTAGAGAGCATTACAGTAGTCCAGACAGGAAGTGACGAGGGTATGAATGACCGTGTGCAAGGAGTTCCTTCTTTCAAACCAGCGGTCCACTCTGTCCAAAATATGGACTTTGCTCTCTTCGAAAGAGTAGTCTTTGTCTTTTAAGTACAGACGGACTGCTGAATCTTTTCCTAATGGGTTTGTTCTCCTATGTTCTGTCATGTGTGTGTGAAGTGGCTGTTTTGTTTCTCCATTGTACAGCTCTGCACATGTCTCACTGCATTGTACTGCATGGAGTAAAAACCCTTCCATTCCCCACCATCCAGTCGGAGCTGAAGAAGCTTCTTAGGATGAGAAGCAAAATGTCTTCAAACGAAAAACAAGGAAGCCCAGTGGCCTCTTGAAAAAGCACCTTTAGGACATCATTAATAATTATTGACCTTCCTTGTTTTTCTTTGGAAGACTTCTCATTATCAACTGTCACACTTTCTTTCCTCCTGCCTTTGAATTAGCATTGTCACTTTTGCAATAATTACAATTTTTTAATGTCACCGTCTGAGTGGTGATCAACCCAAAATTGCCACAGCTTTTATTTCTAATCTACCTCCCCATTATTCATGCACATGGTCAAAAACAACGTTGAAATTATGAAGCAATCACAACCGTAAAACTATCAAGGTACAGACATGTATAGAATGATGGATCAGGATAAATTTAAAACGTACATAAAATGCCTCCCCAAAAAATCAGTTGCAGAAAAATGGCATATTCGTAAACCCAATTGTTTCGCTTCTGAAATAATAGTAGTTAATTTAGATGTCCAAGCTCCCAAGGGAAAAAGTGAAAAAAAATTCAAACACCCATAAAAGACACTTTTTTGGGGGGTCTTTTAATGATCCTGTAATCCCTTACATTGGGGTGGAGTTGGGGCAACTGAATGGAGCTAAGTGTTTACTGGCCAGATGCCCTTCCTGTTGCCGATCCAGAGTTTTGCTCAGCAGATATATTCCCACTGTGCCCAGAGAGAGAAAAATATCTGCCTCTACCTAGGATCGAATTCACAGCCTCCTGATAGTAAGGCGAGAGCTCCACCTCTAGGCCACTGCACCACTCGCCCATAAAAGACACTTTTTGCAGACCAAAAATAACTTGTCTGCTGTGAAGTGACTCAAGACACCTTGGAGTCAAGCTGGTGTGTTATATGGGGCACATTAGAATATTTTTTGCCTATAAAGTAGATTTTTCCAGTTTGTTTCCCCCATCCACCTGCGATCCAAGATTGACCCTGCTTAGCTTTCCAGATCAGCTCTAGTCAGATAGCTGCTACTACCTGATGAAAGGAAACAAGATAAGAAAATTCAAACTCTCATTTATTGCTATGACCTTTATTTCTAACATCCGATGGAATAGTTGATACCAGCAATGCTTTTGTATCCAGTGGTGGGATTCTTCGGGAGAACCGATTGTTAACTTTCTGAGCAATTTGGCAAACTGGTTGTTGGAAGAAATCATTAGGGCAGAGAACCGGTTGTTAAATTACTTGACTCCCACCACTGTCTATATCTACAATAAAAATCTGTTGACTTTTGATAAGTCGTGCTAAAATAGAAATTATTGTTCTGATTTCAACGTCCTGAACTTTCTGACTTTTAAGGAAGGGTTTATTATATCAGCACAGATGCTTTTCTTAGAGTCATTAATTTTCCCTTTGAGTTTATACTTACAGGATAGAATACCCCAACAACTTTATCAACTTTTGGAAATGTAATTAATTTCAGGAAAGGATCTTCATAGCCCCAAAGTATTTCTTTCACAGTTCTCGTTTGGAGAAATTTGGATTTGGATCGATTTATGAGCATATTCAGGATTTGAGCTAGATCTGGATACAAAACAGGTGCAGTCTATGGGAAATGCAAATATATTAACAAACTTAAAACTGGGATGAAAATGGGCGAAAACGTTTTGTAACAGGCTTGCATTAAATCGTTCACGTGATCAAATCACAGAACAGTTTCTAATTTCAATGCTTAATAAGTGCTAAGGAACTTGATTTATATCAATACCATAGACAAGCATCACAGTTAAGTAATCCATATTTTTGCAGTATTTTTGTGTACCTTCACCATCATTTCTGACTGATACTTGCATAGGACATAGAAGATAAAATTAATTTTAAAAGCTTCTGGAATAAAATAATAATTCTGGTTAAAATTCAGCAGGTGGGAAGAGAACACCAATAATAATGAAAGCTGTTAGGTATAAAACCAGAAAGTTATGACAAAGGGACTATATACTTAATGCTACATGTATCGACAGCAGCGAGAATTGTATTTGCACAATATTGGAAAAATGAGAATACCCCACCAGATGAAAACATAATCCGGAAAATATTGGAATGTGCAGAGATGGATAGATTGACATTGAAAATAAAAGATAAAGGAGATACAGAGTACCGTTCAACGTGGAATAGGTTTTATCAATGGTTAGATACAAGAGGTAGAAGTTAGATGAAGAAAGATTATTTTTATATGTAAGTAAAATATGAATGTTTTCTATAATTATAAGCATGCTAGTACAATTAATATGATCATAAACAAGTTAATATAATTATAAATATGGTTGTAATTATTACATGTATTATCATTATTACTATCAGTATATCTATTATGTTTTCTTTTCCTCTGCTGTAAAATGAAATGCCCAGACAATACACTGTCTTCAAAATATTTATATATACAGTAGTGGCCAAAATTGGGGAAATCTTTTGGGAAAAGTGTATTTTTGAGGTTTGATGGTTAATAGGACCACTTTTGGGGGGGAGTTTCAAGATAATCCTAGTCCACTGCTGGAATGGCCTGGGAATAGCCCAGACCTTCATCCAATTGAAAATCTATGGAGCCGACTAAAGAAATTGGTTAATCAGAAGTGACCCAGCAATAAAACCCAGTTAATAGAAGCCATTATTCAATCTTGGTTTCACATGATAACACCTGCAGAACTAAAAGATTTGGTTCACTCCATGGGAAGACGTTGTAAGGCCGTCATTCATGCTAAAATTTACCCAACTAAATATTAACTGACAGGGTGATCATTTTTGTATATCTCATTTTTTCTACATGTTTCACTTTTTTTCTTTATACTGTAACTGCTATTCTAATAGCAAATCCTTCCTAAAAGTTACTGCATGACATTCTTGATTAAATTATCTTTCTGTTGATATATAATTTAATGGTACTACTCCTAAAAAATAGCTAGTTTTAGAAAATACACTTTTCCCAAAAAATTTCCACAATTTTGGCCACTATTGTAAATAAAAAAAAAAAACAACTTAAAAAAAATAACGAAAATCTAACATCACTTTGACTGCTAGATAATATTTTCATCATTTTGATGAAAAGTTAAGATAAAGAAATAATACCATAAGAATTAGACAGAGATGGAGTTCCAAATTTTGCTGATCTACCTATCCTAGTTCCCTTTACTATCAATGAATTACCAACAGGTGGTAAGGCTGTATTTCTGGGTCACCCAATTCATTCATCCCCAACACCCCAAAAAGAATGGAATAAGAGAGAAGATCATTCCTGAATATGGAGAATACCCACGTTCAAATTTGTACTGATTTATTATTACAACAGTCAGATGAATCTTATGACAGTGCTTGCTTACCACAACAGCAAAGTTGACAGTTGTGATGTTGTCACTTTCCAACCCATTGGACAGTTCAGGTTGAAAAAGAATAATATCTGCCAGGTGGTAAGACAGGGTAGCATCATCGTGTTCAGTGATGTTTTCTTTGGGCTTATATCTCATCCTTGAGGAAAAAAGAGATTCCACTTCAGTTGTTCAATGCTGACAAAATCAGAAAGAAGTAGAGTTGCCACCCACAAGACTAGCAAAAATCAACAACAACAACAAAAAAATATTCATTGAAGCGTTGGAAATGCGAGGCAGTGCCAGGGACTTTTTATCACATGTGGTGGGAATGCCAAAAAAACTACAAAATTTTGACACCAAATAAAACAATAGTTAGAAGAGATATTAACACAAAATATAGATTCAAAACAGGAATTGTTTTTGCTGGGTATCATAAAGGGCAACTACAACAAGGGTACAATATATCTAATGTTGTAGCCCTCGACCTTTGCTCTTTCCGCTGTGACCTTAAAACATGGTTGTTTTGCCAGGCTGGCCTGGACTGAATGGGGTTTTAATGGGAATTTTAGTTTTTATTGTCTGAATTTTAATCTGGACTGGTGTTATTATTGTTGTGAGTCCTCGCAGAGAAAGGGCGGCATATAAGTCTGATAAAATAATAAAATAAAATAAAATAAAATAAAATAAAATAAAATAAAATAAAATAAAATAAAATAAAATAAAATAAAATAAAATAAAATAAAATAAAATAAAATAAAATAAAATAAAATAAATAAAGTTACATATTCTAAAAGCAGCAAGATTGGCTTTTGCACAAAAATGGGAAAATCAAGACACCCCCGTAGAAGAAGAAATATTAGCTAAAATATTAAGCTAATATTAAAATATTGGGTGGAAATGGACAGGTTGACTCTGTAACTTAAAGATAAGAATGAAACAGAGTATAACAAAATTTGGTACAAATTTTATTACTGGCATGACAGGAGGAGGAATGCTGGGATAAATGAGCATTGACAAGTTGAATGTTTAGAAGTTTTTATGTTAGTTTTCTATGATAGAAAGGAACAAACTTGGTATTGATGAAACCTTCACAGATGAAAGACTCTACATGTTTGAAATGTGATAAATAGTGTAAAACTTGTATAGAGATAAGGAATTGTATCGATTGCAAGGTAAAAGCAGGGGTGAGATGCTCCCAGTTCGGACCGGATTGCCCGATCCAGTAGCAATGGAGGTCTGAAGAGGTTGTGAAAAAAATGGTTTTAAATGCCTCTGATGATCCCAGCTGAGTTGCCTGATTGTCAGAGGCTATTTTTCCTTTAAATGCCTCTGATGATCCAAGCTGAGTTGCCTGATCATCAGAGGCATTTAAAAGAAAAAAAGCCTCTGATGATCGCACGGCTCAGCTGGGATCGTCAAAGGCTTTTAAAAGAAAAAAAACCTTTTTTCCTTTTAAATGCCTCTGACGATCCAAGCTGAGTTGCCTGATCAGCAGAGGCTTTTTGAAAAACTCAGCATGGATTGTCAGAGGCATTTAAAAGAAAAAAGTCTCTGCCGATCAGGCAACTCAGCTGGGATCATTTTATGGTATTCTTCCCCTGCCATGCCGACCAAGCCACACCCACAGAACTGGTAGTAAAAAAAATTGTAACCACTGAGGAACTGGGTACGTCTAGTTTAATGAAAAGAAGGACTAAGGGAGACATGATAGCAGTCTTCCGATATCTCAGGGGTTGCCACAAAGAAGAGGGAGTCAAGCTATTCTCCAAAGCACCTGAGGGCAGGACAAGAAGCAATGGGTGGAAACTCATCAAGGAGAGAAGCAACCTAGAACTAAGGAGAAATTTCCAGGCAGTGAGAACAATGAATCAGTGGAACAACTTGCCTCTAGAAGTTGTGAATGCTCCAACACTGGAAGTTTTTAAGAAGAGATTGGATAACCATTTGTCTGAAGTGGTGTAGGGTTTCCTGCCTAAGCAGCGGGATGGACTAGAAGACCTCCAAGGTCCCTTCCAACTCTCTTATTCTATTCTATTTACAGCCTCTTTTGGTAAGTTTTGCATTGCCCTCTCTGTGAACCCTGGTGAAAAGCAATAATCTTCTTTCTCCTAACCAAAGGTGGAAGGCTCAGATTTTGTTTTGTGTTGATGGCTGTATAGATAACCGTCAAGAAGAACAAATCACACACACACACACACACACACACTTGAAATAAGCTTTCTATTGTTGAAAGCCTAAGGATACAATTCAGCCCAATGCAAATAGTTTACATTGAGCTAAGACTACTATATAATATTCCCATGGAAATCAAGGCATAACAAAGCTGGTTTGCAGAAGTTTGAAGAGGTTGGATAACCATTTGTCTGAAGTGGCATAGGGTAGAAGCAGAGGGTTGGACTAGAAGACCTCCGAGGTCCCTTCCAACTCTGTTATTCTATTCTATTCTATTCTATTCTATTCTATTCTATTCTATTCTATTCTATTCTATTCTATTCTATTCTATTCTATTATTCTATTCTATTCCACTCCTGTTTTGTTCTGTTCTGTTCTGTTCTGCTCTGCTCTGCTCTGCTCTGCTCTGCTCTGCTCTGCTCTGCTCTACTCTCCTCTCCTCTCCTCTCCTCTCCTCTCCTCTCCTCTCCTCTCCTCTCCTCTCCTCTATTCTATTCTATTCTATTCTGTATTTTCTTTCACTATAACAACCCTATGTGGTCTGTGGTAACGTTGGGTAGGAAGGCAGTGATTGATCCAAAGTCATCCAACTGACTTTCACGCCTAAGAGAGAACTAGAAGAGAGAACCACAAGGTCTCCTGGGTTCTAGATTGCTATCTTCTACATTAAACTGGCCCTTGTTATAATGATACCTCATCTTCTGTCTAATATAGAAAGCCAGATGAAGTATTTTATCTTTTTGAGCCTTCTTCAGCCTCAAATGAGTGTGAAAACTACTCGGCATGTCAGCATGTTTTCACACTATGTGCTGAACCCTAAATCTGGGTTCAACAAACATGAACCGTTGAAGCTGTGCCCTTTTTAACCAACAGCTTGTTTTCAGAAGTTTATGAAAACACATTGCATGCTTTCGGAGTTTGTCAGCTCAAAGAAGGACAACTCCGTCCACCATTTTTAGTCGTTGTCTGTTTGTCAGTACAAGTTCTGAGCTACCTCCAAATTCAAGTTAAGAACAGACTTAGGCACGATGGAACTTACTCTTAATCCAGGGAGTGGTTTACATAACTTTTTTTGAAAAAGTATTTAGCTGAAACCGTTTATTCTTTTGTTAGCATATGGTAGAATTATTTTCCATCTGATTTATTTCTTGGCAGAGTACTCAGTTTGTGAAGAGCTCTGCCTCCAGTTAATTCTTCAAATTAGGAATTTGCCCAAATGTGATTCTGTGAGTTAAGGCTACACAACTCTAGGTTTGTTTTTTTTTTAAATGTCCTTGGGATTTTCCTGCAGATCGCTCTGGGAATTATGGATTTAAAAAATAGGAAAGCACCTTGCATATTCTATGCCTATCTCTTTGGCACAATAATAGTCTTTTGTTCAAGATGCATCAACTTGATGTTGTTGAAAACAGCAAACGTTTGAAGATTCTCAGTTGAATAGATATATTTAAATATGGTAGAAACCATCTGAAATCATTCCTATTCCTGTTCCATTTGTGCTCTCTAATCCCATGCCTTCATAACATCCTCAGGTCTTAACCTACCTGTAAGTGTAAGGACCTTTCTGCTTAAGGATTGGATTAGAACCATTCATCATCACCTCCTCTGGATTCTGGACATCAAAGAGCCAAAACTGTCGGTAAATGGGACTTCCTGGAACAACCCAATTCTCATAGGCAGTTGTACCCTTTTCGATGACAGCTTCCTGCAAGGAAGAACAGCAAGAGACAGAAAGACATCTCACTTAGACTTATATACCACTTTACAGACCTCTGTAAGTGGTTTATAGAGTCAACATATTGCCCCCAACAATCTAGCTCCTAATTTTACCCACCTCGGAAGGATGGAAGGCTGAGTCAACTTTGAGCTGGTCAGGATCGAACTGATGGCTGTGAGCAGTGAGCACCATAGTGCACTGCAGCACCATAGTGCTTAGCAATAGCACTTAGACTTATATACCACTTCACAGTGCTTTACAGCCCTCTCTAAGCTATTTAAACAGTCAACATATTGCCCCCAACAATCTAGGTCCTAATTTTACCGACCTTGGAAGGATGGAAGTCTGAGTCAACCATGACCCTGGTAAGGATCGAACTGCTGGCAGTAGGCAGAGTCAGCCTGCAATACTGAGTTTTAACCAGTGTGCCACCAGAAAGGAGAATGAGAAAGGGAATAAGAGAGGGAGGGAGGGAGGGAGGGAGGGAGGGAGGGAGGGAGGGAGGGAGGGAGGAAGGAAGGAAGGAAGGAAGGGCAATAGCACTAGACCTATATACCGCTTCATAGTGATTTACAGCCTTCTCTAAGTAGTTTACCGAGTCAGCTTCTTCCCTCAACAATCTGGATCCTCATTTTTCCCACCTTGGAAGGATGGAAGGCTGAGTCAGCCTTGAGCCAGTCTGGGTCAAACTGCTGGCAATTGGCAGAATTAGCCTGCAATACTGCATTCTAACCACTGTGCCACCAGGAAGGAGAATGAGAAAGGGAAGAAGGAAGGAAGGAAGGAAGGAAGGAAGGAAGGAAGGAAGGAAGGAAGGAAGGAAGGAAGGAAGGAAGGAAGGAAGGAAGGAAGGAAATAAAAGAAATGACTTTATATTTTGTTTTACAACAGGTATATGCTTCACAAAGGTGGCTCAGTGGCTAAGACACTGAGCTTGTTGATCAGAAACATCGGCAGTTTGGTGGTTCAAATCCCTAGTACAGGTCTCCTGTGAGAGCAGAAGGTTGGACTAGATGACCTCCAAGGTCCCTTCCAACTCTGTTATGGTTAAATTAAAGTCTTACTCTATGTTACATCATAAGCAGTTTACAGATTCAGCATATTGCTGGTTAGGATCAAACTCCTGGCAGCGGGCAGAGTGCAATGCTGCATTCTAACCATGTTGCTATCGATCATTAATCTCCCAAATCAGTCATCATAACTGCTTACTTTTTTTCCCTAATAGTTTAATGCAGTTCATCGGGCCCTCTTGCCCTGGCCCATGAACTTTGCCACTGGAGCATAAAAATTAAAAATATGCTGATCGTTATTGAGCAAAGCATTCTAGGCAGTTGCTGGAATTCAACAATGAACTGACGGCACGTAATCAATCATTGATCAATGCTGAATGCCATCGTTCTGTCTTCTACTTGAAACATCAGATATTATTATCTCTCTAATCACTTCTTGCAACAGGTCAATATTCTTTCATCAGAGATAGCGCCCTTCCATATGTTGCTTTATGAGAGTGGAACTTCAACCTTTAAAGGGAGATAGTTGGACGTGATTATCTGCAAGGCTGTAATAATCCAAAGGAAATCATTTTATATGGTGATTTATGAACTGCTTCACTTTTTTAAAAAAAATTTGATTTATATGCCACCTTCTCCGGAGACTCAGGGCGGCTTACAATGCGTTAAGCAATAGCCTTCATACTTTTGTATATTTATATTTATACAAAGTCAGCTTATTGCCTCCAACAAACTGGCTCCTCAATTTACCCACCTTATAAAGGATGGAAGGCTGAGTCGACCTTGAGCCTGCCTGGGATTGAACTCGCAAGTAATTGCAGCAGCTGGATCTTAAATGCTGCCTTTGTAGGAGGCATTACTCCCCTACGCTACTCAGGCTCCTTGGCTTGATACTTGGCTTATCCTGGGCTGATTTGGCCAAATAGTCAGCAAGTTTTTTTTTTTTTTAATTAGATTTATATGCCGTCCTTCTCCGAAGACTCAGGGCGGCTTACAATGCGTTAAGCAATAGCCTTCATACTTTTGTATATTTATACAAAGTCAGCTTATTGCCCCCACAAACTGGGTCCTCAATTTATCTACCTTAGAAAGGATGGAAGGCTGAGTCAACCTTGAGCCTGGTGAGATTCGAACTTACAGTAATTGCAGACAGCTGAATGTTAATTACGGTGCTTAGTCTGCAGAGCTATCCAGGCTCCTTTAAAGAGCCGATATTCTCATTACCCAAAAATGAAGATGACTTTAATTGTCATTCAGAAATCAGCAAGCTAAGAATCCTTTCCAAGCTTTTTTTTTTTTCATAACAAACAAGACATATAGAATAATTGGTTAGAATCAAACTCCACACCAAGCTGTAAATCATAACAACCCACTTTATGAAATACTGGTACAACTAGTCCTCGACTTACAATTCCAACAGAGCCCTAAATTTATGGTGCTGAGATATTTGTTCAGTGAATTTTGCCCCATTTTTATGACTTCTCTTGCCACATAAGTGAACCACTCCACTTGTTCAGTTAATAACTTGGTTGTTAAGCAAATCCCGATTGACTTTGCTTGTTGGAAGGTCGCAAAATGGAATCACCAGGACATTGCAACCGTCGTAAATATAAGTTGGTTGCCAAGCAGCTGGATTTTGATCACGTAACCATGATAATATCACAACGGTCATTAAGTGTGAAAAATGGGTCATAAGTCACTTTTTACCAGCATAGCATTTTCTTATGGATGTAGACAGTGGTGAAATCTAAAATTTGTTACTACCAGTTCTGTGGGCGTGGTGTGGTGGTGGTGGTGGGGGGGGTAATGTGACCGGGTGGGCCTGGCCAATTTTTTTTTTTACTTTTAAAACCATTTTTTCTACAACCTCTTTGGCGAAAAATGCTTTCAAAAGGCTCTGATGATCCCAGGTGAGCCGTGAAGCATTTTTTCAGCCAAAGAGGTTGTAGAAAAAATGCTTTTAAAAGTTTTTTTAAAAAAGCCTGTGATGATTGTGCAGCTCAGCTGGGCGTGTGTGTGTGTGTGTGTGTGTGTGTGCAGGGATTTTTGCTACCGGTTCTCTGAACCACCAGCCTCCATCGCTACCGGATCGAGTGATCCAGTCCAAACTGGGAGCATTTGGATGTAGATATTTGATTTATAAACCCTAGCTCTAAGAATGGTAACTCCAGTAGGACTAACGAGAAGATCCAAACATTTTCAGGGGTGGGCAGACACGAAGGGTAAGAAAAGATAACAGAAAGCAACGGAGCTTCAAAGACTAATGGGGTGCTTCAAAGATGCAGTGAGAAGAATGAAGAAGAGGAGACATCAGTCCACCTGGTGATTAGAAACAAAATGAAATACAAAAGCCGGAAGTTTTTAAGAAAAGATTGGATGACCATTTGTCTGAAGTAGTATAGGGCAGTGAGGGCCAACCTTTTCGGTGCCAAGGGTCCAAAGCATGCACGCGCAAAACCCCAAAATACAATTGCAGTGCCTCCCGTGCATGCATTCCCCCCCCCCCATTTTTGGCTTCCAGGTTGGTGAAGGAGGGTTTTGTTGAAGCATGAATCAGCCTCGTTCCCCCCTGGGGAAAACTGTGATTAATTAGAGGTGAATGAATCTTGTTTTCCATGGTGTATACCCTCAAAGAAAGAAAACCCGAATGTGTTCTTCTAATAAACATTTTATTTATCAAAGTAAAAACTTGGAAAAAGCTTTGGCTTCCAGGTTGGTGCAGGAGGCCTTCCGGGCCCAAAATGGGGGGGGGGAGGGGAGGGCATGTGCATGCGTGTTATCTCTGGTTCGCACCGATTCTATAGAACCGGTAGGCTTCTGTGCATGAGCAGAAGACTGTGTGCGTGCACGAGCGAAGCGAGCCCCGTTGCAAACCAGTAGTAAAGGTAAGTAGAACCCCCTAAAATGCAATGGGAGTGTCCCCTCCACATGCACCCCACCCCCCCACCCCCACACATGTGCATGTATGTCCTCTGCATGCGCCCCGTCCTCTGTGTATGCACGGGACCCAAAGACCAGCTGGCTGGTGAGAGGCACGCATGCATGCCCAGTGGAACTGGGTTGGGGCAATGGCTGTCGTGCCCGCAGAGAGGGCTCTGTGAGCCACCTATGCCATAGGTTCGCCATCACAGGTATAGGGTTTCCTGCCCAAGCAGGGGGTTGGACTAGAAGACCTCCAAGGTCCCTTCCCACTCTGTTATTCTCTTCTGTCTGCACACACTCAAGATGTTCCTACAGACCAAGAAGTGCCTTGATTGTTTTGCTGTAGATGTTATAGATTAAAATAGAATCTGTGTCTTAAGCAGGAAATGGACCAGGAGACCATCTGATAGCAGGTTTAAGGTCATCAAGGCTCTCGTGTCAGGCAACATTTGCGTGCTGATAAAGACGGATGAAATATCACTATGAATATCACTTCGCTTCACCTGATTGGTGAATTCCAAAGACCTTCATCGACAGATGCCCAATGATGAGCGAGCTTGTTCTTCAGGTATAGGAACCCCAGAACAGAACTGACAGAGCTGAGGAAGCTTCTTGGATGAGAAGCGATATGTCTTCAAAAGGGGAAAAAACAAGGAAGTCAAGTTGCCTCCTGAAAAAGCACCTTTGGGGCTGAGTATAGAACATAGAGTCACAGATTTGAATAAAAGGGCCTCCACATCGCATTCCCAGAAGCGTGAAAAATAACTGGTGAGAATTTCTGATCCAGAAAGGTGATAGTTACTCATCGGACACAGTTGGAGGGCAACTCATATAATTCTGAAGATAAAGAAAATAAAGATAAATCCTTATCGTAGCAAATCGGGCTTGGCTGTCAACTTTTACTGAACTCTGCTCTCTGCGTGCCTGCTCCTTCTCCTTTGGCAGTTTCAGACGGATCTTTCTTTCTGAAGAATTATGCAAGAAAATGCCAGGAAAACCTGAGTGACCCTTTACCTCCCTTATCCCCATTCCCTTGACACAACGATGCTGTTATAGAGAAGAACTGGCTTTGTTTTCTTTCTCCCTTTCTCTCTTCCTGTTTTCTGTCTCTCTTCACGGGACTATAATCATGAAATCTCTTCTTAAAAACTGCCAGTGATGGATCATCCACAACTTCTGGAGGCCAGTTGTTCCACTGATTAATTGTTCTAACTGTCAGGAAATTTCTCCTTGGTTCTAAGTTGCTTCTCTCCTTGATTAGTTTCTATCCATGGCTTCTTGTCCTGCCCCCAGGGGCTTTGGAGAATAGCTTCACTCCCTCTTCTTTGTGGCAGCCCCTGAGATATTGGAAGACTGCTATCCTATAGTGTCTAGTCCTTCTTTTCATTCAACTAGACATAACTTCTACTTCTGCCTTCCCTGGCTGCAAATAGACGATCAAAGGAACATCTCACTCATTTGTTTACTTTTCATCCACCCCACCCAAAAAAACCCCTCCATTTGGAGAATAAATCAGCCAGAAAATGAGCAGATGTTAGCTGAGTAGCAGATAGGTGGAGATACAGTTAAGGTTGCTGGTGGCCTGTAGTGGTTTACATCATAGATAAAGGTAAAGGTTCCCCTCACACAGATGTGCTAGTCGTTCCCGACTCTAGGGGGCGGTGCTCATCTCCGTTTCAAAGCCAAAGAGCCAGCGCTTTCCAAAGACGTCTCCGTGGACATGTGGCCGGCAGGACTGAATGCCAAAGGTGCACAGGACGCTGTTCCCTTCCCACCAAAGGTGGTCCCTATTTTTCTACTTGCAGTTTTGATGTGCTTTCGAATTGCTAGATTGGCAGAAGCTGGGACAAAGAACGGGAGCTCACCCCATTACGCAGCACTAGGGATTCGAACCGCTGAACTGCCGACCTTTTGATTGACAAACTCAGACCAAGAGCCTTGATGGTGCAGCAAGACTAAAGTGCTGTTAAGTGACACCAACTGCCTGCAATTATTGCAAGTTCGAATCTTACTAGCCTTCCATCCTTTCGAGATAGGTAAAATGAGGACCCAGATTGTGGGGGCAATAAGATGACTTTGTATAAAAAAGAACACCACTAGGGTGTGTGTGTGTGAAAGCCCTACTAAGCAGGTATATACAAAAGTACGAAGGCTATTGCTTAACACATTGTAAACCGCCCTGAGTCTCCGGAGAAGGGTGGCGTATAAATTGAACCAATAAATAAATAAAATAAAGTATCTTAGCCACTGAGCCACCACATCCCTTCTGTGCTTACTGTATAAGCAAAGGTTTTAGAAGAAAGTGACGAGAAATGCAGGGATTAGAGGCTGCTCTTACCTTTTCTACTGTGTCCTCGATGAGGTTATTTCCAACTGGGATTAAAATTCCCCCAAGGATGGCCAACGCTGCGCCAATGATTGTTCCTGTCAGCAAGCCACAATTTTTATTACACCCCATGCTTCTTCACCCAGTTGGAGGTCCTTGCCGCTGCTCCTTCTGTTCCTTTGACTTGATGTTTTCTGATGTTCGCTCAAAATATGTATCGGAGAGCTCTATGCACATTTGCAAAAGAGGTCAAAGTGCAAAGTTCAACATCGACTGTTCAGTGGAAGATGATTGAGAGATATGTGGGGGCGGGGGAAAAGTAATTAAGATTTAGAATCGCAAACGTGAAGACTCGACATAATTGAAGGCTGGCCAAATTGAGGGTTGACAAAGCGGTTTCAGTTCAATATCAGGGTGCTCGCACTCCTAATAAAGAAATTATTTAATTAACTACAGAGGGTTTGTCTTGTTTAGGAGCCGGGTCTGAACAAATAGCAAAACCCACGTCATTAAATTCCAACTGGCCCATATTTATGCTGATTTACTAATTTCTATTAGTAAACAGAAATTATTTGACTAATAATAAGGGTGACGCCCTTATTAAGTCACCCTAATAAGGGCGACATTTACCTTGTGAAGGTCAGGGTGGCATAATAGCACTTCTACCTACATAATTAGAAAATAGGCTGGGGTTAGAGAGTGCCACTCACCCAAAGTCACCTGTGGAAACTCTGTGGCTGAGGAAGGATTAGAAACTGGATTCCCCCCCGTTGTGGTTCAACATTGACTTTCTACATTGCTGTTGCAATCTTGTAAAGGTAAAGGTTCGCCTTGCTAATCGTTCCCGACTCTCATCCCATTTCTCATTCTCATGGCTCATCTCCGTTTCAAAGCCGAAGAGCCAGCGCTGTCCGAAGATGTCTCCATGGTCATATGGCCGGCATGACTCAATGCCAAAGGAGCATGGAAAACTGCTACCTTCCCACCAAAGATGGTCCCTATTTTTCTACTTGCATTTTTTATGTCCTTTTGAACTGCTAGGTTGGCAGAAACTGGGACAAGTCATGGGAGCTCACCCCGTTAGGCGGCACTCGGGATTCGAACCGCTGAACTGCCGACCTTTCGATCGACAAGCTCAACGTCTTAGCAACTAAGCCACCACGTCCCTTAGGTTACAATCTTGGCTGGTGTCCAATTGCATAGTTTCTCGCTCTTTCTGAAAGTGGGGAAATTGCATGTCACACACTGAAACAAGCTCATATTTCATCCCCCAAATGACACCACTCATGCGTGACACAGAATCTCGCCTAGCTTCAACGGAGGCCAAAAGCATTGCCTGTTCAAGACACTTTGAGGCCCTGCCAAAAATATTAAGGTTGTCTGTTTAAGATGCTTATTGTTGGAGATCTTTCCACAACAAATGTCCCAGAAAACTACTTTGCAAGTTTGCAAAAGGCAGATAGGGAAGGTTATGGGAGCTTGCGGCAAGGGTGAAATCCAGCAGGTTCTGACAGGTTCTGGAGAATCAGTAGCAGAAATTTTGAGTAGTTTGGAGAACCAGCAAATGCCACCTCTGGCTGGTCCCAGAATGGGATGAGAAGGGAGATTTTGCAGTATTTTTCCTCCAGGAGTAAAGTGGGTATGGGGATTTTGCAGTATCCTTCCCCCAGTAGTGGGGTGGGAATGTGGATTTTGCAGTATCTTCCCCCACCAGGAATGGGCTGGGAATGGGGATTTTGCAGTATCTTTCTCCCAGGAGTGGGGAAGGAATGGGGTTTTGCAGTATACTTCCCCCTGGAGTTGGGAGGGAATGGGGATTTTGCAGTATCCTTCCCCCACCAGGAGTGGGGTGGGAATGGGGTTTTTGCAGTATCTTTCTCCCAGGGGCGGGGAAGGAATGGGGATTTTGCAGTATATTTCTCCCTGGAGTGGGGAGTGAGTGGGGATTTTGCAGTATCTTTCTCCCAGGAGTGAGGAGGGAATGGGGATTTTGCAGTATCCTTCTCCCACCAGGAATGGGCTGGGAATGGGGATTTTGCAGTATCTTTCTCCCAGGAGTGGGGAAGGAATGGGGTTTTGCAGTATACTTCCCCCTGGAGTTGGAAGGGAATGGGGATTTTGCAGTATACTTCCCCCTGGAGTGGGATGGGAATGGGGATTTTGCAGTATCTTTCTCCCAGGAGCAGGGAAGGAATGGGGATTTTGCAGTATCCTTTCCCCAGGGGTGGGGAGTAAGTGGGGATTTTGCAGTATACTTCCACCTGGAGTGGGGAGTGAATGGGGATTTTGCAGTATACTTCCCTGTGGAGTAGGATGGGAAGGGCGATTTTGCAATATCCTTCCCCTGCCAGGCCCACCAAGCCACGCCCACCAAGCCACAACATACCCACTAAGCCACGCCCACAGAACCGGTAGGAAAAATATTTGAATTCCACCACTGGCTTTGGGGTGGGGTGGACAGAAACTCAAATAACCAAACAGGCCTTTTTGGAAAGTCCTTTACTAGCAATTAATATTCTAGAGTTGTTGGTCTTTCTTCCTCTCCTTCAAAACAAAACAAAACAACGTCACAGCTTTCGAAGACAAAACACAACTAGAGCTCTTCAGCGGGGTGGGAGGCCAAAAAATTAGAATAATTCTTTTCCAACCCAGCCACTCCGTTGTGTAACTTTGGTTCCCGTTCTTCAACTCCCAAGGTGCAAAAACTCAGAGGAAATGGCAACCGAGCTGCAGAGCGGGCAGAACCAATCCAAATCCAAAATGGAGTTTCCTTCTGAAGGGGGAGAAAATGGGATTTTCTTCAGAGAGGCCCAGAAGTTCAGGTTTTCGTGCCAGTCTTTCTGATGAGGGGTCAAAACAGGGCACTTGAATGTCCGTAGAGTTCTGGTTGGAAAAATGACTTATCTGTCACCGCTTGTATGGCAGGCGTCTCCGCAGGATATTGACATACACAGACCACAAGGAACAACAAACACAAGGATGGCAGGTCTACTCTCTGCTTGAAATTGGAAGAAATGGATGCTTTCACCAGCAGCATCATCCTGCAGGCTGAGAAAAGAAAATAACACAAATGAGTCCAATAAATCCAGAAATGTTGGATGATTAACTGGGACTTAAATTTCTACTTGAATGCATCCTGGAGCCAAGATTCTAAGAGCCATATTTGTTCTGTCCCCGTCCCACAAACACACACTACGACAGACAGCCGGGGGTTACATAAACTGGCAGGCAACCAATTAGTCCGATAAGACGCTTGGCAGCAATCCCAGCAGCTGCTTGCCAAGAATTTTTATCTACATAGAAGAAAATACACACCACAACAATTGTCCAGGAATAAATCTGAAGCCGAGATGCAAAGTGACTCCAAGGATTTAGTTTTGTCCGTCACAGAGTCTGAATGCTTAACTCACCCCCTTTTATAGCCTGTGGGGTGTGGTCCAGTGAGTCAGCTAATCACGGGCACGCCTTTTCTTCTGTTGCGCGCGCCTGTCTCTGCGACGCTGGCGAGAGTCCAGCCAAGACTCATTACCCTCATCACTGTCCACCTGTGGCTGTGGGGACATGCTTGGCTCTGGGCCTATCTCTTGCCCTTCAGTGTCCTCCGGAGGCATTGCCAGAGAGGAGGGTCCTGAAGAAGGAGGCCTTGCCAACTCCTCTCCCTCACTCTCAGAGTCTTCTCCTGACGATGACACAGGCTCAGGCAACGGAGCCACAACACTATTATTATTTTATCTTTGCTTTCTTATCTCTTCCTCAAGCTACTTAAAACACATCAGCGTCCATCACTGTATTTTCCTGTTGCTGGTAAGGATCAATAACTGGAAGTCCTATATAACTCAGTGGTGAAATGCTACCGATTCGCACAAACCACTAGTAAAAAAACCCTACCAATTTCTCAGAACTGGTATTTCCGATGATCAGCTGTGCCGCGTGATTTAAAATCGCTAGAAAGCAGGAAATCCTGCTTTCTAGTGAATTAAAGTCGCACGGCACAGCTGTTTCCCCCCCTCGCTGTTCTACTTACCTTCCCAAGCTTCTTTTTTCCGCATGAAACACACATTTGGCGTGTAATATGCATGCGTACACATGCAGTGTGATTTTGGTGTTCACCGTGCATGTGAGCGCATGTTTGACACACACTGTGCATTTGCGGCCAGCAAACCAGTGGCAACCCGGTTCAGATTTCACCGATATGACTGAATAATAGAATATTTGAGGGGCTCCTCTTTGTAGGAGCCCCTCAATATTGGAAGATTGCTATCATGTCACCCCTAGTCCTTCTTTTCATTAGACTAAAGGTAAAGATAAAGGTTCCCCTTGCACATATGTGCTAGTTGTTCCCGACTCTAGGGGGCGGTGCTCATCTCCGTTTGAAAGCCGAAGAGCCAGCGCTGTCCAAAGACGTCTCTGTCCAAAGCTGAGCTTGTCGATCAAAAGGTCAGCAGTTCAGCGGTTTGAATCCCTAGTGTCACGTAACGGAGGTGAGCTCCCATGACTTGTCCCAGCTTCTGCCAACCTAGCAGTTCGAAAGCACGTAAAAAATGCAAGTAGGAAAATAGGGACCACCTTTGGTGGGAAGGTAACAGCATTCCGTGCTCCTTTGGCATTGAGTCATGCTGGCCACATGACCACGGAGACGTCTTTGGACAGCGCTGGCTCTTCGGCTTTGAAATGGAGATGAGCACCGCCCCCTAGAGTCAGGAACATATAGCATATATGCGCAAGGGGAACCTTTACCTTTAAGCCACCTTGAGTTGTCATGTGTGAATAAGTGGCAATATAAATTTTCTAAATCAATGAAGAAAGGAAGGAAGGAAGGAAGGAAGGAAGGAAGGAAGGAAGGAAGGAAGGAAGGAAGAAAGAAAGAAAGAAAGAAAGAAAGAAAGAAAGAAAGAAAGAAAGAAAGAAAGAAAGAAAGAAAGGAAGGAAGGAAGGCAGGAAGGCCTATGGCACCCAGAATCTGGTGGAGCCAAGACCCCTTCCGAATGAATGAATGAATGAATGAATGAATGAATGAATGAATGAATGAATGAATGAATTACAGATCTTAATTCCAAACCTCACTTACTTATTTAGGGCTCTTTCCTTTGCATAGGAAAAATGCAATTAGGAATCCCAGGAAGATCACAGATCCAAAGATCATTAGCGCCAGCTGAAGGAAGTGCAACAGTTTGATCTTGTTGGTCACTTTGGATCGGAATATGTCTGCTTTCTCTTCACTGATAACAGCCGTCTGGTGAAAGAGAAAGAGAGAGAAATTATTTTTCAGCATCCTCTCCAGCAGAAAAATGCAGCCTGAATACTCAGCAACAGGAATCACCATCTTCTTTTAATAACCCTATAATCCTTTGCAGGGTGGAGTCTGGGCAACTGAATGGAGCTAGCAGAGTGTTTAATGGCCAGATGCCTTTCCTGTCGCCAGTATGGAGTTTTGTTCAGCAGATATATTCTCATTCTGTCGAGAGAAAGAAATATCTGCCTCTACCTAGGATCAAACTCACAGCCTCCTGATTGTGAGGCGAGAGCTCCACCTCTCGGCCACTGTACCACTCACGCAGCAACGGGAATGCTCTTCCCAAATAAGTGCTATTTTGCAATTTGCACAATTTTTGCATAAAATAGAGTATCCAGCATGCAGCAAAAAGGGAAAAAGACTATGGCACGTAGCAAATGGATGCTCTGTGATCAGTTGGAAAGCCAGCAGAAAGAGGAGGAACAACATAGCAAGGAACTGACTTCTGGAGAATCCTTATATCTGGTTTAATGGCCCCAAAGGTGTGTTTGTGTGTAGGTGTGTGTTTTCAAAAGACAACTGGACTTTGTTTTTCCCGGAAGACGTTTCGCTTCTCATCCAAGAAGCTTCTTCAGTTCTGACTCATTTCCGACTCAGACTTCAGTCAGAACTGAAGAAGCTTCTTGGATGAGAAGTAAAACCTCTTCCAGGAACAACAAAGTCCAGATGCCTTTTGAAAAAGCCTCTTTGGGACAACCCTGACCTGGATGATTGAGAATCTCCACAGACATGTGATTTAATACAAAAGGGTTATGAATGCTATTAGTCTCTGTCAGTGGTGGGATTCAAATAATTTAACAATGGCCTAATGACTGGTTGGGTGGGCGTGGCCATGATGGGTGTGGCCAGGGAGTGTGACAGGCAGCACGTGGCTTCCTGCACTCCCCTGGGAGCGAAAATGGGCTGCTCCCTGCCCCGTGGCCCATTTTGGGCCTATGAGGCCTCCCTGAAGCCTCCTGGGAGCAAAAATGGGCCATGGGGGGAGCCCCCCCACACCAGTGGTGGGTTGCCCCCAGTAGTAAAAGTGGCGGGAGGCTCCACCCTCCTGCCCAGACATCATAATTGACTATCTGCGCATACGCACTCCCGCTGCAAACCAGTAGTAAATGTAAGTAGAACCCACCTCTGCCCCCTCCACCCTATTTTGGGCCTAGGCCTCCTTGAAGCCTCCTTACCTGGGAGCCAAAATGGGGCGCGTGGGGACTCCTAAAAGGGACGCGGCAGGAAGGGGCAGAGCAAGCCAGTAATTTAACCACCGATTTTCCCGAACCGGCTGAATCCCAACACTGTTCTCCATGTGTTTAACAATGTCTTTCTGCTGTGTCAAAAATTAATGGCTGCAGGGAAGGTGGGGGGGGGCATTCTCCATGGAGAAACACTTCTACAACCCTGGGTTTTCAACAAATGTGCCCCTTCCCCAGTTAGCAATGTGAGGAAAACCCCTAACCAGAATGGCCAAGTACTGGATCGTCATCCGTGTAGTCAACACTGTAGCACAGAGGCAAGAAGAAAGCAGAAACAACGTCTCCTGAGTGATGGGCCGGATGACTTCGTGCCATCCAAAAGGAAACCACTCAGAATTTTCTTGCTTCCTGCTGTACAGTGGTGGGATTCAGCCAGTTCGCACCAGTTCGGGAGAACCGGTTGTTAACTTTCTGAGCAATTTGGTGAACTGGTTGTTGGAAGAAATCATTAGGGCAGAGAACCGGTTGTTAAATTATTTGAATCCCACCACTGCTGCTGAATAACAGGATTGAAAAGTTTACATGGAGGGGGGAACCAGCAAAGGCTGGGAAAGGAGAGAACGAGTGATCCTGGAAGTAGGTTTCTACTGCTTTTATTTCGGAGGAAAGCAGGACCAGTTAAGGACAGGATCTCTGGCTCTTCTCCCCGATTGGAGAATTGAGATGAGCTCTTAATCCCTCCATGATTAGTAGATGATTGCACAGAAGCAGATTTTCTCTGGGGATTTCCCGCCCCCATGCAACCCCCCTTTTTAGTGGGTTCAATCAACAGTCATCCCAGATTGGTCAAAGAGTCAGATAGTGGCCAAAATTGTGGAAACCTTTTGGGAAAAGTGTATTTTTGAGCTTTGATGGCTAATAACACCACTTTTTTGGGGGGAGTTTCAAGAGAATCCTATTCCACTGCTGGAATGGCCTGGGAATAGCCCAAACCTTCACCCAATTGAAAATCTATGGAGCTGACAAAAGAAACCGGTTAGTCAAAAACGACCCAGCAATAAAACCCAGTTAATAGAAGTCATCATTCAATCTTGGTTTCACATTAGAACACCTGCAGAACTCAAAGACTTGGTTCACTCCATGGGAAGACGTTGTAATGCCATCATTCATGCTGAAGGTTACCCAACGAAGGATTAACTGACATGGGGATCATTTTTGTATACTTTGTTTTTTCTCTGGTGATCATTTTTGTGTATCTCGTTTTTTCTACATGTTTCACTTTTCTTCTTTATACTGTAACTGCTATTCTAATAGCAAATCCTTCATAAAAGTTATTGCATGACATTCTTGGTTAAATTATCTTTCCATTGATATATAATTTTATGGTACTACTCAAAAAATAAAAGTGGTGTTATTAGCTAGTTTTAGAAAATACACTTTTCCCAAAAGATTTTCCACAAATTTGGTCCCTGCTGTATAAAGGAAAGATTGCAGCAATTGAAGAAAAAAAAAAACCTTCCACTGACCTCATTCAGCCACAAAATAGGAAAGATAAAGTGATGTTTAACTTTTTTTAGTGCTCTGCAGGAAATAAAAATAAAGGGGAAAAAAAAAACAGCAATATTAGGACAACTCAGTTTGGGTCAGCTTTTTTTTCTGAGCCTACAAGAAAAGAGGACTATGTCACTTTGATTTCTATACTATTTTTCTTGGAGCCTGGCTGAAATTGCCTTGTGGAGAAAATCTCTGCTTTACTTGTTCCTCCAACTGATTGGAAATGCCTACATTCATTTAGGGTAGGGTAGGACAAGAAGCAATGGGTGGAAAGTAATCAAGACTGCTCACAGCAGAGTTTTCACTGGCAGAGGGTTGCAGGAGACTGTCACAGCCGAAAATGGAGGTCGGGAGCCCGTTTTCGCTGGCAGAGTGCTCAGGTCACCACATGAGTCATGTCGAGCTGGCCACACCCACCCCAGACCTCCAAGGTCAAACACAACCCTGATGTGGCCCTCAATGAAATCAAGTTTGACACCCCCTTTTTAGATTGTTACGGTAAAGGTATCTCTCACACAAATGTGCTAGTTGTTCCCAACTCTAGGGGGCAGTGCTCATCTCCGTTTGAAAGCCGAAGAGCCAGCTCTGTCCGAAGACGTCTCCGTGGTCATGTGGCCGGCATAACTCAACACCAAAGGCGCACGGAACGCTGTTCCCTTCCCACCAAAGGTGGTCCCTATTTTTCTACTTGCATTTTTTACGAGCTTTCGAACTGCTAGGTTGGCAGAAGCTGGGACAAGGAACGGGAGCTCACCCCGTTATGCGGCACTAGGGATTCGAACCGCTGAACTGCCGATCTTTCGATTGATAAGCTCAGCATCTTAGCCACTGAACCACCACGTCCCCTTACCTTTGAAAAAAAAAAGGCTAATGGCATTTTCAAAATGCTAATGGCATAAGCAAAACACAGCAAGAAAAGCTCTCTTTTTGATGGGCAAACACCCGAATTTATGGAAGGGTGGAAGAGATCAACAAAGCCGATAAGGCCTTATCTATAATGTGGATGGAAGTGTCTCAGACAATTGAGATTGGTTGTTATCTTAGGGGTTTTTTTTCTCCTGTTGATTTTAAAGCCTATACCCAATCATTGTCCATCTGTCCTATTAGATTTTTTTTTTAGAAGAGGTTTCCAGGAGATCTGAAAGCCACAGTTGACCTCTATAGTCTCCACCTAGGAAGAGGGTGGAGCTTCAGTGAGGATGTCATGCCTGCCATCTTGCAGATTTCAACCCCTACTACTTAGTTTGGCAATCAAAAGGTCAGCAGTTCAGCGGTTCGAATCCCTAGTGCTGCATAATGGGGTGAGCTCCCGTGACTTGTCCCAGCTTCTGCCAACCTAGCAGTTCGAAAGCAGGTAAAAAATGCAAGTAGAAAAATAGGGACCCCCTTTGGTGGGAATGAAACAGGGTTCCATGCTCCTTTGGCACTGAGTCATGCCCACCACATGACCATGGAGATGTCTTCAGACAGCGCTGGCTGTTCGGCTTTGAAACGGAGATGAGCACTGCCCCCTAGAGTCAGGAACGACTAGCATATATGTGCGAGGGGAACCTTTACATTTAAGATGCTACTGTCCGTTAGCCACTTCTCCTGACAAGCATACATGCCGAATAAACAATCTACCTTTTCATCAATAGAAGAGAATAACAGTCGAGACTTACGTGATTTTTATGTTTGGTTTCACCAATATATTAATCTGCAGCCTTTTGGCAAAATGCAAGGTAAATCCTGTGTTCTAAAAACAAAACAAAACATGCAAATACAGTGAATTTTGTGAGTGGGAATATTCAAATATTAGCAGCATTAAATAGAAAAAAAAAATAATGCATTCAAAACCTTACTTGTTTCAATGATTTCATTGCGATTCATTTAAACCGGATATTCATCAGTTTTGAAATTGATGTTTGATTTTAAGTTCAGTGCTGCACTTTTTAAATGTGCTTAGAATAAGCGGCAAAATAACAACCCCAAACCTTTCTTGAAGTACAGGCTGATGGGCAGTGGTGGGATTCAAATTTTTTTACTACCCTGTTTCTCTTAAAATAAGACATCTCCTGATAATAAGCCCAATCGGGCTTTTGAGTGCATGCAATAAAATAAGCCCTCCCTCAAAATATTTAAATGCATATGTCAGCATTTCACGCTGCACTTACTCCAATGCTGACATAAGAAGAAGAAGTAGAGGCATCTGGAAAGAGACATTTGACCCTTCACCTACTTATTTTCACTGGAGAGAATATCACCTAGGAGATGGGATGGGAGAGGGGAAATTCCTTTGAGGGGAGCAGTAGATTAGGGGCAGAGTGACGGGGAAGATGGCCAATGAGTATAGAGAAGTGGGGAAAGGAAAAGGAAGGTTTGCCTGAGGAAGTTAGACTTGGCTGCAATGAGTCAGAGATAGAATGTACATGCTTAATAAATTAGAGATTTATTGTTTGAAATGCAATTTATTCAAGATGACTTCGAAACCTGACAGCATGCACAGCTGGTCCCCACCATTTCCTCTGGTTTCCTCCATGTGCCCCAAAATAATAAGACAGCCCCCAAAATAAGGCCAAGCGCTTATTTCAGGGTTCAAAAAAAATATAAGACAGAGTCTTATTTTCGGGGAAACACGGTACTGGTTCTGTGGGCGTGGCTTGGTGGGTGTGGCTCAATGGGCAGGGGAAAGATACTGCAAAATCCCCATTCCCTCCCCACCAATGGTGTGGTTTCTACCGATTCACCCAAGCTCAGGCGGCAGGAGGCTCCGCCCACCCATCCGGATGTCATCACGGACTTTCTGCGCATGCGCAGAAGCACAGCACACAAGTGAAACGAGCACACACACGTGTGCTCGCAGTTGTGAAACGGGAGCGAAGCTAAGTGAAACCCACTACTGCTCCCCCCCTCACTAACCTGCTTTCCAGCTCCGTTCTCCTGTGCAGGGCAATAAAAGAAGACCCAGCTGATCAGCTGGGAAGCTAGGAGGCAGCGAATAGATCGATTGGGTGTCCCAGCCTTACAGGCTAGGCCTCCTTACAGGCTAGGCCTCCCTGCAGCCACCTGGGAGCCAAAATGGGGTGCATCGGGACTCCTCGAAGGGGCGGGGGGGGGCAGGACCAACCAGAGGTGGTATTTGCCGGTTCTCCAAACTATTTTTTTTATTTGATTTATATGCCGCCCTTCTCCGGAGACTCAGGGCGGCTTACAATGCATTAAGCAATAGTCTTCATATTTTTGGATATTTATACAAAGTCAGCTTAGTGCCCCCACAATCTGGGTCCTCAATTTACCTACCTTAGAAAGGATGGAAGGCTGAGTCAACCTTGAGCCTGGGGAGATTCGAACTGGTGTAATTGCAGGCAGCTGGATGTTAATTATGGTGCTTAGTCTGCAGAGCTATCGAGGCTCTTCAAACCATTCAAAATTTCCGCTACCAGTTTTCCAGAATTGGCCCGGACTGGCTGAATATCACCTCTGTTGATGGGCCCTTGGAAAATCTACATCCCATCTGCAGACCGAATGAATTACTGGGAGAAAACCAGTGGTGAAATCCATTTTTTTTAACTACCGGTTCTGTGGGCGTGGCTTGGTGGGCATGGTGTGGCTTGGTGGGCGTGGCTTGGTGGGCATGGCAGGGGAAGGATATTGAAAAATCTCCACTCCCACCCCACTCCAGGGGAAGGTTATTATAAAATCTGCATTCCCACCCCACTCTGGAGCCAACCAGAGGTGGTATTTGCTAGTTCTCCAAACTACTCAAAATTTTGCTATTGGTTTTCTGAACTGCTCAAATTTTCTGCTACCGGTTCTCCAGAACCTGTCAGAAGCTGCTGGATTTCACCCCCGGAGAAAACCTTCCACTTCAGTGAACAAAATTATCTCCAAGGGTTAACATCTATTACTTAGAAGGAATTTGCAGTCACTTACTGGTTCTATATCCAGAAAGGTTTTGTGTTCTTCCTCATCTGGCTTCAATCCGTCAACATATTGAAAAAACTCCTTGCTCGCATGCAGGAAATGGGGCAATGAGATGTAGACTGGTTTACCTATAGGAATAAAAGGGAAACAAAGACAATGAGCAAGCTGTATCATTGTTCTAATCTACTAGCAAAAGTGAGTGGAAATGTGTCTATCTTTGGGAGAGCAGCGAACCACTTGGTGGAGCTTACTCACCAAGTACAACTCCTAGGAAGCTTGGCCGATTGGACATGATCCAAACCCAAAACTTCAAAAGAATTTGGGGAAACGGCCCAAATTTCTCCTTTCCTAATTGGTTCTGTGAATTCCTTGTAGGTCCTTTACGTAATATGATCGATCCAATTCAATTCAATTCAATTCAGGAGATGCCCAATGAGCCGATAAATTAAAAATCCAATATTGCCAGGTTAATTAGCATGATTGGAACCAAATTGGTTCTGATCTCAAATGTTCTGAAGTAATTTAAGACAAAGGATTGAAAGTTTAATTTGGGAGGTCTCACCTCCATCCTAATTTAGGTGCTTATAGATAATCTAATTTCTCTATGGAGATTCTCAGAGGCCGGCGCAGCTGAAATTGGAGCCCGTGGCCCACCTGAGCTCCATTTTTGCTGGCAGAGGCACCACAAACTGGTCCTTCCCTGTTTCCAAGGCAGGCCCATGGACCAGATCTAAGCACCCTGCAGGCCGGATCCAGCCCACGGGCCTTGAGTTCGACCCCCCCCCCCTGCTTTATTGAGCCTCTCCCTCTGGGATTGTAACAAAAAACACAAGCTTTGACGCCATTACAGATGGGGTGAGAGTGTTTACCAGTGCATAACATTCTAGGCATCTCTATCATTAAGAAGGATTGTTTTTGTTTTTGTTTTAAAAAAAGGTGTATTTTCACTCCGTTACCTGCTTTGCAGGCGCTGATATCCATTACTCCACCTAATGTACAGTTCTCGCTTACGGCCATATCGGTGCAGAAGCAAATATTGTCAGGATTGGTAACGGGCGACGCAAAAGCCGACGGAGGGATAACGAAGCGATAAAGTTGGATGCCTTTCACCATCTGCTCGCTTTCAAATTTTGCGGACATTGACCTGTTTCGTAAAAATAATACAAAGCTATGAAGGATGATACAGCTTGATAAAAAATATTTATGGAGATTCTCAGTCATCCAATGTCACATTTGTCCCAAAGGGACTTTTTCAAAAGGCAACTGAACTTCGGTTTTCCTTGAAGATGTTTCACTTCTCATCCAAGAGGCTTCCTGGATGAGTCGGAACTGAAGAAGCTTCCTGGATGAGAAGCGAAACATCTTCAAAGGAAATTCAAAGTTCAGTTGCCTTTTGAAAAAGCCCCTTTGGGACGTCCACCAATCTTACAGTCATCCATCACATTTCTCAGAGAATCAGTTGATCATCTAACATCTTGGATCTTCGTTCCTTGATCTAAATGAGGGGATCTTCAATCAAGTTTACTCTTCATCATGGCAATGGGGTGAGTAGCATCGTTGGCATCTCACCAAGGTGGAAACAGCATCCATTGTTATGTTAGGGAGGCATATATATATATATATATATATATATATATATATATATGTAGGTCTTTGGTTATTCGGGTCTTCTCCCGCGTAGAATTGGCAGTATCTTGGCGACGTTTCGACGAAGTCTCATTCGTCATCTTCAGGCTGGTGTTCTCGGCTTCGTTCTTCCAGGAGCAATGTGAGATTGCAGCTGACCCTTCCTTTTAACTACTAGTGGGGGTGTGAGCTGATTGGGTGGGAGCTTGTCTGTGTTCTGATTGGGTGGAGGTGTGTTCTGATTGGTTGGGGGCTTGGCTAACTCAAACTAAGCCGAGCACAACCAAGCCCCCACACAAACAGAACACATCCCCAGCCAATCAGAGCCCAACCCCCCATCCAATCAGAGCACAGCCAAGCCCCCAACCAATCAGAACACACCTCCACCCAATCAGAACACAGACAAGCTCCCACCCAATCAGCTCACACCCCCACTAGTAGTTAAAAGGAAGGGTCAGCTGCAATCTCACATTGCTCCTGGAAGAACGAAGCCGAGAACACCAGCCTGAAGATGACGAATGAGACTTCGTCGAAACGTCGCCAAGATACTTCCAATTCTACGCGGGAGAAGACCCGAATAACCAAAGACCTACATACAAACACCCGCGAAAACCTCAGAAAACAAATATACAAATAAACCATACGAAAACAAAGCCAATAAATGCACCTTCTCAGGTGGCCTTGAAATGTAGAGTTTTGGAAAAGAGCCACAATTGGTCTCCAAAATAATGGGGATGATAATGAAATGGTTAAGATCTCTGCCTCAAGGAAAGCCTCCGGAGCCTGGGGAGGGCAAATAATTTGCCTAGTGGAAGTTTGGGAAGGCTGGAAACGGGCCTGTTTCCAGCCTCCAAAGGGCCTCTGGAGCCTAGGGAGGCCGTTTTCGCCCTCCCGGAGGCTCCAGAAAAGCCTCCAGAGCCTGGGGAGAGCAAAAATGCCCCCCGTGGTGCAGGAGGCCAACTAGGCCACACCCAGCATGGCCACTCCCACCCAGCAGCCAGACAGAGAACCCCTTGGTCATCAGTTATGGTTTACTTGTATTTGTGGATGAAAGGAAGGGCCCACTTTGTTCAAGATGATTTACCTGCAAATATCGGACGAAAAGAAACGCAGCTCTTCACTCTGGTTCATAAAAGGGTGGAACGAAGCCCCGTCTGTGAGATACAATCAGAACATCTTGTGAATTGAAGAGCCTCGCAGCGCGTACAAAACATCCCTGCATCTGAATTCAAAGCGCAACTTTACAACGGACGCTGGGTCTGCTTCCCTGTTCATCCAACTCAGCTGCTCGGTTCTAACTGTTGGGTTATCAGAGGGCCAAGGCAGGCCTTCCAGAACTAACGTTATGTTGGTCTGGAGTTGACCAACGTAAAACCTCAAGGCCAATTGGGACTTAAAACCTGGAAAACCATTTATTGAACAGTAGGTGCCCAAAAAATAATAGAATAGAATAGAATAGAATAGAATAGAATAGAATAGAATAGAATAGAATAGAATAGGATAGGATAGGATAGGATAGGATAGGATAGGATAGGATAGGATAGGAATAGGAATAGGAATAGGAATAGGAATAGGAATAGGAATAGGAATAGGAATAGGAATAGGAATAGGAATAGGATGGAGTGGAGTGGAGTGGAGTGGAGTGGAGTGGAGTGGAGTCGAATCAAATCAAATCAAATCAAATCAAATCAAATCGAATAGAATAGAATAGAATAGAATAGAATAGAATAGAATAGAATAGAATAGAATAGAATAGAATAGAATAGAATAGAATAGAATAGAATAACAGAGTTGGAAGGGGCCTTGGAGGTCTTCTAGTCCAACCTCCTGCCTACGCAGGAATCCCTACACCACTTCAGACTAATGGTTACCCAACATCTTCTAAAAAACCTTCCAGTGTTGGATCATTCACAACTTCTAGAGGCAAGTTGTTCCACTGATTAATTGTTCCAACTGTCAGTAAATTTCTCCTTAGTTCTAAGTTGCTTTTCTCCTTGATCAGTTTCCATCCGTTGTTTCTTGTTCTACCCTCAGATGCTTTGGAGAACAGCTTGACTCTCTCTTCCTTGTGGCAACCCCTGAGATATTGGGACCCTGCTATCATGTCACCCCTGGTCCTTCTTTTCATTAGACTAGACATACCCAACAACCATTCTTTATATGTTTTAGCCTCCAGTCCCCTAATCCTCTTTGCTGCTCTTCTCTGCACTCTTTCTAGAGTCTCCACCTCTTTTTTACATTGTGGCAACCAAAACTGGATGCATGATTCCAAGTGTGGCCTTACCAAGGCATTAACACTTCACGTGATACCACTTTGTAATGATAGATTCCATATGATTTAAGGGAATAAGCTATTTAGGAAACAGATTTACCATTTAAATAAGGCCCCCAATTTATCAAGAAGTTGGAAACATCATGAAGCTGTCTGGGTAGACCTTGTGAAGCTACTTCAAATATCTGAGACATGGGATACCAAACTGTCAATCATGGTTAGGATCGCTTGACATTAACTTCATTCCTCATGGTTACACAGAGAAGTCCAAGCGGTTTTCCAACATTTGTCATAAGTCATAAGTTTATTTGTCAAGCATATATAAGATAGCAGGTAAAAGTATAAACATAATTGAATACATGAAGAGAGTAAGTAAAAAGGAATATTAGGACAGGGACAGTAGGCACGCTGGTGCACTTATGCACGCCCCTTCCAGACCTCTTAGGAATGGGGTGAAGTCAACAGTAGACAGTCTAAGGTTAAAGTTTTGGGGGTTTGGGGAAGAAACTACAGAGTCAGGTAGTGCCTTCCAGGCATTGACTACTCTGTTTTTGAAGTCATATTTTCTGCAATTGAGTTTGGAGCCATTTACCTTGAGTTTGTATCTATTATTTGCTCGTGTATTGTTGTGGTTGAAGCTGAAGTAGTCATTGACAGGAAGAACATGTGGCAGATAATTTTATGTACTATGCTTAGGTCTAATTAGGCAAAAACCACCCATATTTGTTTATTTGTGTGTGTAAAAAGGCAAAATATATAATTCTATATATAAGTGATAGATTCTATAACTTCTTGTTGATAGATTCTATAACTTCTTGTTTGTATTACCCTGGGACCTTCTGCACCGAATACACATTCCTTGTGTGTCCCATTCACACTTGGCCGATAAAGAATTCTATTTTAGGGAAAAGTGTATTGTTGAGGTTTAATGGCTAATAACCCCACTTTTTTGGGGGAGTTTCAAAATAATCCTATTCCACTGTTGGAATGGCCTGAGAATAGCCCAGACCTTCACCCAATTGAAAATCTAAAGAGCCGACGAAAGAAACTTGTTAGTCAGAAGTGACCCAGCAATAAAACCCAGTTAATAGAAGCAAACATTCAATCTTGGTTTCACATGAACTAAAAGACTTGGTTCACTCCATGGGAAGACGTTGTAAGGCCGTCATTCATGCTACAGGTTACCCAACTAAGGATTAACCGACATGGTAATAATTTTTTGTATATCTTATTTTTTCTATGAGGATCATTTTTGTATATCTCGTTTTTTCTACTTGTTTCACTTTTCTTCTTTCTACTGTAACTGCTGTTCTAATAGCAAATCCTTCCTAAAAGTGATTGTGTGACATTCTTGATTAAATTATCTTTCCATTGATATATAATTTTATGATACTACTCAAAAAAAAAAATGGTGTTATTAGCTAGATTTAGAAAATGTAACTTTTCCCAAAAGGTTTCCATAATTTTGGCCACTACTGTATGAAGAACTCTATTCTAAGAACTTATGATCTCACACTTAAATGGCATGCTTGGGAAGAATTAATTTAAATGGGACACTGAAATTAATCTTGCTTTCTGTAAAAGACAGAAACCTTCAAAACCTTTCCTTCCAAATATGCCACTTCATTTTTAGTGTAGCAATTACAACCAATTTTTCCCTCCTAACATACGGCCTTTATTTTCTAACTTTGGGGAACTTGTCCTTGCTATCTATCCATCTTTCTGTTTTCGTAAACTTCTAAGTTTCTTCTTGATATTGATAGGGTAAAGAAAAAAAAAGCAGGGGCACTGTTTTATTGTATTTTTTTTAATGTGTTGAAGTAGGATCTTTAGCAGCTTTGCATCTAGACTTCAGTTCCAACCTTGCCTATTTTAATGCAGGCCAAAATGTTTATTGTGCGTTCTATGCAAAAATGAACATTCAATACTGTTCCATTGACTTACCCGTGCCATTCACCATGCCACAATAACTTTTCCAGTGACTAATGGTCCTTTGGGGGGGGGGGGGGGGAGAGAAGAAAAATAACATGTAACTTAGATGCCAGGCAGTTTTCTGAGCTAAACAATTGTTGTTTTTTGAATCTAAGGAAAGTGTGAAAATTAAACAAATACGGGGACAGATATTCGATTTCCATATAATTATATTCTCTTATAATTATATTCTTCATATGAAGGAATTGAAAGAGGTAGAAGAATTTAAGGTAGGATAAGAAGAGTGTGTGTAACTAATAAGTGTCAGACCTGTCCCAAGCTGAGTGTTCAGAAAAGAAAGACCCTCGATTCCATTTTGTGGTTCAAGGTATACTTTTACTGAAGCTAGTTAGTTACAATGTAGCAAAGTCAGATTTATAGGTTTCCCACTCAAACTTGGAATTTCCCTCTTTTCCCAGGCCCTCCCCCCATGGTCAATTTGGGGATGTCCAGTAAAGTTCAGACTCAGTGTTTTGGTACCACTCCACCTTCTGGTGGCTGTTTGCATTCTGTTCTCAAGGTTGTGTCATTGGCTCTGTCAACCATTGTCTCTAGTTGGCATTTCTGCTTCCTGTCATTCACAACCCCTTCATTTCCTCTCCCCAAACTTTATGGCAGGATGCTATCAAATTTCAGGTTAAATTAATTTCCTCTTACAAATTATATTGCAGCCAAATGAAATTCTGAAAAGGTTTTAGAAAAATGGAAGTCCTTGTCTTCTTACTCTTCCTTTCTTTCTTCCATAGAAATGAAATGGAAATGAACAAATAAAAGGTAGCAATAGTTTACCAGCTCTGCCCAAAAGTGTCTCAACCCTGATGGCATCACTGTGGGTTTTTAATCATCCTTAATCTGCTCACATTTCTGTGTTTGGGATGGCACAGGAGTACCATTCAAAATGCAATATTCGCTGATTTATGATAAGGACTTGACATTAAGGGTCAAGTGAAAGACTTTCTTAGGACTGACCCTGTGATGACAATAAAGTCATTTTATGCAAGATCCTAACAATTGTCTTTGAATGCTACTGATCCATGAGGGCCAACATTGGGTGACAACCAAGAAGAAAATTCATTGATCTTCAGTACCGCATGACAAGCAACAAGCCTTTCTATGCCTGAATATTCTGCATCTGTATTGGGGAATTTAAGGTAGGTAGGTAGGTAGGTAGGTAGGTAGGTAGGTAGGTAGGTCAGTCAGTAGGAAGGTAGAGGGGTAGATAGGTAGATAGGTAGATAGGTAGATAGGTAGATAGGTAGGTAGGTAGGTAGGTAGGTAGGTAGGTAGGTAGATAGATAGATAGATAGATAGATAGATAGATAGAGATGAGAGAGAGAGATTAGAGAGAGAGAGAGATAAGATAGAGATAGATAGATGGATGGAGAGAGAGAGAGAGAGAGAGAGAGAGAGAGAGAGAGAGAGAGAGAGAGAGAGAGAAAGCGAGCCTGAGTGGCGTAGGAGGCTAATGCCTCCTACTAAGGCAGCATTTAACATCCAGCTGCCTGCAATTACTGTGAGTTCAATTCTCACCAGGCCCAAGGTTGACTCAACCTTCCATCCTTTCTAAGATGGTTAAATTGAGGACCCAGTTTGTGGGGGCAATAAGCTGACTTTGCATAAATATACAAAAGTATGAAGGCTATTGCTTAACGCATTGTAAGCCGCCCTGAGTCTCCAGAGAAGGGCGGCATATAAATCAAATTTAAAAAAAACAAAAAGATAGATAGATAGATTATATATATATTTGTATTTTTCTTCAACCGGGTATTTTCCCGGTTGAAAAATACATACAAAAACCTATAAAACAAGAGAAGAAAGCATACACACACACACACACACACACACACACACACACACACACACACACACAGAGAGAGAGAGAGAGAGAGAGAGAGAGAGAGAGAGAGAGAGAGAGAGAGAGACATCAAGAGTTCACAATACAGAACAGATTGCTAAACTGTTGTATATTATTTTTAAAAAGCTATATTTCCCCAAATATATTATACCTGCTATTATTATAAGTGACGATAATTCCTTTCTTGTTTAAATCATTTTTCCCACTGTGAATTTGGTAAGGGCCATCCAATGTTTCATTGTACTTGAATGAGAGAAAGAGAGAAGGAAGAGAAAAAAATAATTTTTGATACAAACAGGCTCCATCCTCAAGATAAATTGGCTAGCGTTTAAAACTCTGCTGTACAAAATCTAAGATATGCTGCAATGAAATAGTTCTAAGGCCATTCATTTTTTAACAAGATGACCACCATGTTATCTAGAACTCAATGAAAACTCACAAATGTAAAAAAAAATTAATTCTAACAAAAACAACAACAACAACAATAGTAATGTTAAATTTATGATGCAAAAAACTGTCAATGCATTTACCTCATTGATATAATTAGTAATTACTAATGGATTAAGATATATTATCACATACACAAAATATTAAAACAATCAGTTGCAAAATATATATATGGAAAATTGAAAAGCCAATCCTCAAACAAGGACATGCTGACTCTGTAAACTGCTTTTAGAGAGGGCTGTAAAGCACTGTGAAGCGGTATATAAGTCTAAGTGCTCTTCCTTCCTTCCTTCCTTCCTTCCTTCCTTCCTTCCTTCCTTCCTTCCTTCCTTCCTTCCTCAGTGGTGCAGTAGTTAAGATGCAGTGTTGCAGGCAAACTCTGCCCACTGCCAGGAGTTTGATCCTGACAGCCTCAAAGTTGACTCAGCCTTCCGTCCTTCTGAGGTGAGTAAAATGAGGGCCCAGATTGTTGGGGGCCATTTGTAAACCACTTAGAGTTTGTGGTTTAAAGCACTGTGTAAAGCACTGTGAAGCGGTATATAAGTCTAAGGGCTATTGCTATTATACCAGCACAGACGCTTTTCTTACAATCACATCACAAGTAAGTAATTTTCCCTTTCAGCCCATACTTACAGGGTAGAATACTCCTACAACCGTCTTAACTTTCGCCATGGGAATTTTCTTCAAGAACGGATCTTCATAGCCCCAAAGTATTTCTTTCACACTTCTCGTTTGGAGAAAATTTGATTTTGATGCTCTCATCCAGATGTCCATCAAGGCTTGAATGAGTCCAGCTTTAAACAAAGCCGGTGCAGCCTGAGGTAAATACCAATATGAGTTAAATTTTTGTCACTGGGATGCAAATCAACACAAACACCCTTGAAGTAAGTCCTATGTGTGATCAAATCACAGAGTCTCTTCAAAGTTTTGAAACTAAGCTCATGCTTAACAACTTCATTTATACCGATACCTCGACTTTACGACCACAACCGAGTCCAAAATTCCTGTTACTAAGTGAGGCGGTTGTTAAGTGAGTTTTGCCTCATTGTACGATGTTTTCTGCCATGGTGGTTAAGTGAATCACTGCAGCTGTTAAGTTAGCAACACGGTTGTTAAATGAATCGGGCTTCCCCATTGACTTTGCTTGTCAGAAGGGGATCACGTGACACCCCCCTCCTCCCCCCCAGGACACTGCAACTGTCCTAAATATGAGTCAGTTGCCAAGCCATCTGAATTTTGATCACATGACCGTGGGGATGCTGCAATGGTCGTAAATATGAAAAATGGTCCTAAGTTACATTTTTCAGTACCGCAAGCAGCCGCAGAAGAAATGGGTCAGCAGTGGGCTTCTGCTGGGCAGGGCTGTCGGTGCTGCCACCACAAGGTGAGTCAGTAATTAGATCCCTCCCCCAAAAAGAAGCCCTAGCTGGTTTTTTAGGGGTCAAAAAAAATGATAAGACCAGGTCTTATTTTCAGGAAAACATGGGAGAGAGAGAGAGAGAGATGAGTGAGAGAAAGAGAGAGAGCATGCGAGCGCGAGAGATGAGAGAGAGAGAGAGAGATGAGAGAGAGAGAGATGAGAGAGAGAGAGGATATATTTATGAGAGATGAGAGAGAGAGAAATGAGAGAGAGAGAAATGAGAGAGATGAGAGAGATGAGAGAGAGAGAAATGAGAGAGATGAGAGAGATGAGAGAGAGAGAAATGAGAGAGATGAGAGAGAGATGAAAGAGAGAGAAATGAGAGAGAGATGAGAGAGAGAGATGAGAGATGAGAGATGAGAGATGAGAGATGAGAGAGATGAGAGAGAGAGGATATATTTATGAGAGAGATGAGAGAGAGATGAAAGAGAGAGAAATGAGAGAGATGAGAGAGAGATGAGAGAGATATGAGAGAGAGATGAAAGAGAGAGAAATGAGATAGAGATGAAAGAGAGATGAGAGATGAGAGAGAGAGATGAGAGAGAGAAATGAGAGAGAGATGAGAGAGAGAGATGAGAGAGAGAAATGAGATAGAGATGAAAGAGAGAGAAATGAGAAAGAGATGAGAGAGAGAGATGAGAGATGAGAGAGATGAGAGAGAGAGGATATATTTATGAGAGAGATGAGAGAGAGATGAAAGAGAGAGAAATGAGAGAGATGAGAGAGAGATGAGAGAGAGATGAGAGAGAGATGAAAGAGAGAGAAATGAGATAGAGATGAAAGAGAGATGAGAGATGAGAGAGAGAGATGAGAGAGAGAAATGAGAGAGAGATGAGAGAGAGATGAGAGAGAGAGAAATGAGATAGAGATGAAAGAGAGATGAGAGATGAGAGAGAGAGATGAGAGAGAGAAATGAGAGAGAGATGAGAGAGAGAGATGAGAGAGATGAGATATGAGAGAGAGAGAAATGAGAGAGATGAGAGAGATGAGAGAGATATGAAAGAGAGAGAAATGAGATAGAGATGAGAGAAAGAGATGAGAGAGAGAGATGAGAGAGATATGAAAGAGAGAGAAATGAGAGAGAGATGAGAGAGAGAGAGGATATATTTATGAGAGAGATGAGAGAGAGAGAAATGAGAGAGAGATGAGAGAGATGAGAGAGATATGAAAGAGAGAAAAATGAGAGAGAGATGAGAGAGAGAGATGAGAGAGAGAGATGAGAGAGATATGAAAGAGAGACAAATGAGATAGAGATGAGAGAGATGAGAGAGAGGATATATTTATGAGAGAGATGAGAGAGAGATGAGAGAGATTGAGATGAGAGAGAGAGAGAGAGAGAGGTGTATTTAAATAGCCTCATTTCAAAAACTGGATACAAACAAAGGCTAAACTATTCTGGACACACAGCCCAGGAGGTTCTGGCCATATGTTTGACTGGGAACTTCACAATCTCTGGAGGTCTGGGTGACTCCTCTAGAGATGTTACCAAGCAGTAATAATTGGTACCTTTGTTAGCCATCTCATCAAAAGTAGCCAAGAATAGGACGGACAAGGGGACCTGAGACGTTTCCTCAGTCCCCAAAGGTTTCAATGGAAAAGATGCTGAAGCTAAAGAACATACATGGCCAGGTTAACACAACCACAACATGCTTGTGGGAGAGAGGAAGGAAAATCATTTGCGCACGCGTACGCAGCACTCAAAGACCGCCCTCAGTGTCAGCGCTGGTGAGCTGAGCTGTTTAGCTCAGCTGAAGCGCGACAATCTGCTCTGCCGCGTGAATCAGATGAGCTAAAAAAGCAGTGGAATATAGGACAGGGAATGGCGGGGGCGGGACCAGACAAAGGTGGTATTTGCCGGTTCTCTGTACTACTCAAATTTTCCGCTACCGGTTCGTGCGAATCTGTTTGAACCGGCTGAATGCCACCTCTGAAGGAAATCCGTTGGAGTCAAATGGACCAATTTTAGGAAACTTTCAGGGGAATCCTCTGAAAAATTCATTTCATTCATCCATGATGTTGAAACGACTAAAACAGAACATCACTCCACATTTACGTTCTCCACATTCTCATGCCCTGAGAATCCCCAAACCCCATCTTTTATTGATCGATTATTTACAATTTCATATTCAGATGACAGAAATCTTATGGGAGGGCTCGCTTACCACAACAGCCAGGTTGACGGTGGTGATATTGTCATCTTCTGAGCCAATTGACATACTGGGTTCAAAACGGATGATATTTGGCTGGAGGTATGAGAGGGTGTTGTCAAAATATTCGGTGACGTTTTCTTTGGGCTTGTAGCGCATCCTTGGAGGGAAAAAGGAAAAGACGCCACTTGTTAAAGGGGTGAACAATGGAATCGGTGGAAGGGCTTCCCTTCAGAAGTGGTGGGTGCTCCATCACCGGAGGTTTTCAGAAGGGATTGGACGACCCATTTGCCTGCTTCAGCAGGAGGTTGAGCTAGAAGACCTCCAAGGTCCCTTCCAAGACTCTTATTCTATCTTCTAAAGCTTGCACTCCCTGCCAGTAGAGCATTGGATAGTTGACCATCAAATCCCTGTCCTTTCCTTTCCTTTCCTTTCCTTTCCTTTCCTTTCCTTTCCTTTCCTTTCCTTTCCTTTCCTTTCCTTTCCTTTCCTTTCCTCTCCTCTCCTCTCCTCTCCTCTCCTCTCCTCTCCTCTCCTCTCCTCTCCTTCTTTCCTTTCCCCCCTTTTATCTTCCTTTCCTTTCCTCTTTCCTTCCCTTCCCCATCTATTTACTTCCTTTCCTTTCTTTTTTCCTTCCCTTCCCATCTATTTACTTCCTTTCCTTTCTTCTTTCCTTCCCTTCCTTTCCCCATCTATTTACTTCCTTTCCTTTCCTTTCCTTTCCTTTCCTTTCCTTTCCTTTCCTTTCCTCCTCTCCTCTCCTCTCCTCTTCTTTTCTTCCCCCTTTTATCTTCCTTTCCTTTCCTCTTTCCTTCCCTTCCCCATCTATTTACTTCCTTTCCTTTCTTCTTTCCTTCCCTTCCTTTCCCCATCTATTTACTTCCTTTCCTTTCCTTTCCTTTCCTTTCCTTTCCTTTCCTTTCCTTTCCTTTCCTTTCCTTTCCTTTCCTTTCCTTTCCTTTCCTTTCCTTCCCTTCCCTTCCCTTCCCTTCCCTTTCTCATTTCAATTCAATTCCCCTTCCCCTTCCAATTCCTCTTTCACTTCCTTTCCTCACCTTCTCCATCTATTTACTTCTTCCTTTCCTTTCCTTTCCTTTCCTTTCCTTTCCTTTCCTTTCCTTTCCTTTCCTTTCCTTTCCTTTCCTTCCCTTCCCTTCCCTTCCCTTCCCTTCCCTCGTTTATATGCACATTCGAAGCCTCTTTCAATATGTTTTGCATTACTCTATGAATCCTGATGAAAAAGCCATAATCCCTCTGCCTCCCAACCCAAAGCCGACGGTTCAGATATTGTTTCATTTTGATGGCTGTTCAGATGGCCGCCAGGAAGAGCAAACCACACACAAACACACACCCTTGAGAGCAGCTTTCTGTTGTTCTTAGCCCGAGGACACAAGGGCTAAGGCAAATAGTTTACCTTGGGCCAAGCCAGAATGCCTATATAATATCCCCATGGAGATCAAAGCAAAAACAAAACTAGTTTGTAGAAGCTGGATGAAAAAAAACAATAACAACCACCCCTCTGGTCAACTTGCTCTAGAGAGTTGTGTTCATGCACAACAACAACCTATTTAAAACATGACTTGCGTGTGGCGTTTTCGGTGTGCAATTTCAGACTTGCTAAACTTCCCCTCTCCAGATGTTGGGCATGGAACTATATGCCCTGCCCATAACTCCCCTTCCCCTCAATAGGCACCATGGGGTTTAGTGCCTCGTGATCCATTGGTGTGATTTCAAAGCAAGGGAAATACTTCCTCTCGTTTTCTAATACGGTGTTTTCCAGGATCCCCACTTACAGAAAGCACATCCGAACAACTAATGTTATTTGCTTTTAGGGGGGAACCCCCCCCCCCAGAAATTATCACTATGGTCAAAGGTCAGATAATAGGGAAGAAAAATATATTGGGTAATAACCAGTTATATTAAGACTTTCCAGGCCCATTTGTTAACTATATAAAGGTTAAAGTCTAAGGAATCTTTGAGCTGCAGGCTGTTTCTTGTATGAGGAGGAAGAGGAGGAGGAGGAGGAGGAGGTGTGGGGTCCTTGGTGGTCTAAGCCTGGTGGTTTTCGTGCTGACATTTCATTACCCAACTAGGTAACCTCATCCATGCTAAAAAGGAATGGGGTTTATGGAGTAAAGGAGAAACAGAGGAGGAGGAGGAGGAGGAGGAGGAGGAGGAGGAGGAGGAGGAGGAGGAGGAGGAGGAGGAGGAGGAGGAGGAGGAGGAGGAGGATGGGGTGGAGGACTGTGGTGTTCTCTGAACTTGGATATTTTCTTGTAGATGTTTCATGACCCATCTAGGTAACATCATCGTTGCTATCTCTGAATTGGGAAAATTGGTTTATGGAGTAGAGGAGAAGCAGAAGAGGAGGAGGGGAGAGGACAAGGAAAGGGAGGAGGAGGAGGAAGAGGAAGAAGTAGGAAGAAGAGGAGGCAAAGAGGAAAATTAGGAAGAGAAGGAAGAGGAGGAGGAAGTAGGAGGAAGTAGGAAGAAGAGGAGGCAAAGAGGAAGAGGAGGAGGAGGAAGTAGGAGGAAGAGGAGGAGGAGGAGAAAGAGGGGGAAGAAAAGGAAGAGGAGGAAGAGGAAGAGAAGGAAGAAGAGGAGAAAGTAGGAGGAAGAGGAAGAGGAGGGAGAGGAGAGGAGAAAGTAGGAAGAAGAGGAGGAGGAGGAGAAAGAGGAGGAAGAAAAGGAAGAGGAGGAAGAAAAGGAAGAGGAGGAAGAAAAGGAAGAGGAGGAAGAGGAAGAGGATTGTGGGTGCTTTCTGAGCTTAATTGTTCCTTTCAGGCTTTTCATGACCGAACTAGGTAACATCATTAGTGCTAGAAGGAAGTGGGGGTTGGTGGAGTGGAAGAAGTAGAGGAGAAATAAAATAGGTACTTATTTTTATTACCTAAACTCCAAAAAAAAAAAAAAATTAAAATTATTGAGAACTGAAAACAAACAACCCCAAACTCTCAAAATTTACAGACATACGTATGTCAATCCTCCAACGCCATGATTCATTTCAGTGATCCGTTACTGATATACCAAAATCAATTCTGGACAAAGAGGAATCGTTGGATCTTTACATTAGGTGACCCTCGAATAGACGGAAGTGAAGAGAGCCATTGTTTGTTCTCTTATCGTAATAATAATAATAATAATAAAACCCACGGGTTTTCCATTTGGAAAGGCAGGTTCTGGTTGAAGTCTTAGAAAATCTTCGTAAGTCATTCAAAGGTTGAACTCTAGAGAGGAGATCAGCTCCTTTACCGGATGTGTCAAAGCCATTATGGATCAGCCTCCATTATGGGCAGTCTACAGTAGTGGCCAAAATTGTGGAAACCTTTTGGGAAAAGTGTATTTTTGAGATTTGATGGCTAATAACACCACTTTCTTTTTGGAGTTTCAAGATAATCCTATTCCACTGCTGGAATGGCCTGGGAATAGCCCAGATTTTCACCCAATTGGAAATCGAGGGATTCGACGAAAGAAACTGGTTAGTCAGAAGTGACCCAGCAATAAAACCAAGTTAATAGAAGCCATCATTCAATCTTGGTTTCACATGATGACAGCTTTTGAACTCAAAGACTTGGTTCACTCCATGGGAAGACATTGTAAGGCCGTCATTCATGCTAAAGGTTACCCAATGAAGCATTAACTAACATGGTGATAAATTTTTGTATATCTCGTTTTCTTTCTATGGTGATCATTTTTGTATATCTCGGGTTTTTTTCCACGTGTTTCACTTTTCTTCTTTCTATCGTGACTGCTATTCTGATAGCAAATCCTTCCTAAAAGTTATGGCATGACATTCTTGATTAAGTTATCTTTCCATCGATATATAATTTTATGGTATTACTCTCCCCCCCCCCCAAAAGTGCTGTTAATAGCTAGTTTTAGAAAATAACACTTTTCCCAGAAGGTTTCCCACAATTTTAGCCACTACTGTATTTTGGAGTCTTGCACCGCGTAGGAAATCGGACTCAATCTCCTATCTCAATTCAATGAACTATCTCTGTTGCTTCTCTAATCCAGAAGTCTTCAAACTTGGCAGCTTTAAGACTGGTGGACTTCAACTCCCAGAGTTGAAGAGCTGGCTGGAGGATTCTGGGAGTTGAAGTCCACCAGTCTTAAAGCTGCCAAGTTTGAAGACCTCTGCTCTAATCCCTCTTCCAAGTCCCCAAGACATACTGATCCTCAGATCTTGACCTACCTGTAAGTGTAAGGACCTTTCTGCTTCAGGATTGGATTAGAACCATTCATCATCACCTCCTCTGGATTTTGGACATCAAACAGCCAAAACTGTCGGTAGATGGCACTTCCTGGAACGACCCAGTTCTGATAGGCAATTGTTCCCTTTTCAATGACGGATTCCTGCAAAGCCAAATAACAAGAATATTTTAATCGGTTTTGTTTTTCTATGTCTATCAGAATAGCGTCTATGGAAATTCTCGATCATTTGGGTCGTGGTTGTCCCAAAGATGTTTTTTTTTTCAAGAGGCGACTGAACTTTCTTGTTTTTTCTTTGAAGACATTTTGCTCCTCATCCAAGAAGCTTCTTCAGTTCTAACTGGATGGTGGGGGAATGGAAGGGTTGATACTCCTTGCAGACAGCTGGTCATTTGCATCCTTTTAGAGAGTGTTTGAGGCAACTCTGAGGATGCAAACAAACCTCCAGGTGGCCTCAATGACCCTCAAAAAGGATGCAAATGACCAGCTGTCTGCAAGGGATATAAATCCTTCCATCCTCCGCCATCCAGTCAGAACCAAAAAAGCTTCTTGGATGAGAAGCGAAATGTCTTCCCCCCAAAAAAAGTCCTGTCGCCTCTTGAAAAATAGCCTCTTTGGTCTATTAGAATAGATATCTTTTCAGACATTATTTCCCCCAAGCGAGCCTGGCCTAGAAAATATTTCCTGGAAAAATCCCCTCGGCTATTACGGATTGGTGAAATTCAAACTGGTAAATTGTTTTTATCTCACAGCAATGTTTAGGTCCAAGAAGGGTAGAAGGCAACGATGGATGGAAACTAATCATTCAGAGGAGCAAGCTGGAATTAAGGAGAAACGTCCTAAGAGTGAGGACAATGAAGCAGCGGAACAGCTTGCCACCAGAAGTTGTAGGTGCTTTGTCACTGGAGGTTTTTAAGAAGACACTGGACAGCTATTTGTCTGAAATGGTATAGGGCCGGGATGGCGAACCTATGGCACGGGTGCCACGCGGAGCCATATTGGTGGGCACGCAAGTGTTGCCCTAACTCAGCTCCAGCGCATATGCACGTGCTGGCCAACTGATTTTCAGGCCTTCCGGTCCCACCAGAAGTCAGGAAACTGGCTGTTTCTGGCCTCCGGAAGGCCTCCAGAGGGATGGGGAAGGCTGTTTCTGTCCTCCCCAGGCTCCTAGAACGCCTCTGGAGCCTGGGGAGGGGGGGGGAAACGGGCCTACCGGGCCCACTGGGACATCGTGTGCCAAAAGTAGGGGGAAGTGTGTGTGTGGGGGGGGGCGGTCTTGTGCGCATGCACAGGAGGGTGGGGCACATTGAATTATGGATGTGGGCACCCATACCCACGATCCCCCCCGCTCCCCCCACTTTTGGCACGTGATGGCAAAAAGGTTAGCCATCACTGGTATAGAATATTGCCTGCTTCAACAGAGGTTGGACTAGTCGACCTCCAAGGTCCCTTCCAGATCTGTTCTGATTGATTGATTGATTGATTGATTTTTTCAAAAATCTAAGCAGGCATCGAAGGAAACAATCAACCACAGCTAATTTCTATGCAGTTCTTTGTCTTCAGCTAGACGGGTTGCGTTGTTCTTTACTGAGCTATAGCCCAAATTAAGGCTACAGCTGCAAAAATCCTGCAGTTTTCCATTTTTAGTTCTGAACAGTAGAGTGTGCACTAAACTCACTTTGTTTTTAACAATGAATAGGTAGGCCAAAAAAACCAACAACAAATGTTTAAGCAGAATTTTTGGAACGGCATGTCAGACAGTTTAGGGATCTATCTATTTGTTTCGGAGGTGTTTTTTTTTTAATTGAAAAGTTTTAATATATTTTACAAATGTTTCCCCTTCCCCCTCCCTCCTCTCCCCTCAACCTTCCCTCCCCCCAACTTCCCAGAGCAAAATACAGGGTATAGCATTTGCAAATCATACGCTAACATAAGCTAACTAACTATAGCCTCCTATCTCTCTCTTCTACTTTAACTCCCCTTTTATTAGACTAAATTCGGGTAAATTGTAACATTTTTTCGTTCATTCATAAGCTAATTGAAATTTCTTAGTCCGATGTTTGTTTTGAATGTAGTCAATCCATCTTCTCCATTCCAACATATATTTCTCATTCGAATGGTCCTGAAATTTTGGCCATCTCTGCTAAATTTACTACTTTTAACGTCCATTCTTGAATAGGAGGCAAATCTTCCTTCTTCCAGTACTGCACTACCAATAATCTTGCTGCCGTTATTTAAGTTCAGAATCAAATTAGTCTCTATAACTGTACAATCGGTAATTATGCCTAACAAGAACAACTGTGGGGTAAACTTTATTTTTTTTTAAAGGATATTTTGGATAATCAACCATACTTTTATCCAAAACGCTTTAACTTTTTTACAAGTTAAAATGGAATGGAATGGAATGGAATGGAATGGAATGGAATGGAATGGAATGGAATGGAATGGAATGGAATAGAATAGAATAGAATAGAATAGAATAGAATAGAATAGAATAGAATAGAATAGAATAGAATAGAATAGAATAGAATATATTGGATGGGATGGGATGGGATGGGATGGGATGAGATGGGGTGGGGTGGAGTGGAGTGGAGTAGAATAGAATGCAGAACAGAACAGAATAGAATGATTTTGTTCATTGACTCTTATTGACCATAAACTGGTACAGGGAATGCACCAGAAGACCAACTGAGAGAAGATCGAATTGTCATAGGAGCTTCTCATTTCATTGAACTCTGGAGCGCTGACAAATGGTGTATATGTCAGGTTAGAAGATTATGTGTTAAATTCCAATTAAGCTGATTTATTGCTCCTGCCTGTAATACTAAGAATCTAGTCAAGTAACCTTCAGTAATAAATTATGGCTAGATTGTTCTGACTGAGGCTTCCTGAGACAGTAAAAAGCACAAGATTAGTCCCGAATACCCTGTTTTATTTCGACGGCTGTGAATTCTGTTCATTCACAGCTCGTGTTGAGTTGCAAATAGTTTGTAAAGAGTCCAACAGAAGTCTGCCACAGTCCTTCAAGATAAGGCTAATAAGCACCCACCTTTATCTCCCTTGACACGCTGCCAAAGACTTAATTGGCAATTATCTTTGCAAGGCCACACAGAGCAACAGAGTCAGAACAGAGCTTCAGAATTTAAACCGACCAGAACAGAACAAACAAAGTTGCCTCCTGCAAAGGCCCAGATGCCTTTGCTCCTCCTTTATGTCTTATGGGAGGGGCCAATCATCTCCAAGCCTTACTCCCGAGTGGCCCCTTTGGTTTTAACTGTTCTTGCCTTCTGGCAGCTCCGCACATGCGCGCATTGGGAACAGGCTCCCCCTGTTCCTCTGCCTCTCTGATGTCAGACTCTGGAGGCTCCGGAGGCCCCACATAACTCCCAGATAGCCCTGGCCCCATCTCTGCCTCTGACACAGAGCCCTTGGCTGAGCCTTCCCCAGACTCCAGGATTGGCTCATGTTCCTCCCCAGCCTCCTCACTGTCTGACTCCGTTGCCAGCTCCACAGGCTGCTGGTGGACCACAAAATAGATAAGAATTTGATGAGGACCATTTGTGGGAATGTAATGATTCTAGATTAATTCCTCTCTTGACTCCACCCACCCACACCCAGGCTCTGCTTGTCCTTCTCCTACGGTATAATTGATAACTACGGGACATATCACATAATTTGTTGATTTTCCCAAGCAGGGCTGGTGTAAAAGTCAGCAAGAATTTTGTTTTGTTATTTTCAACCTTCCTGGGCATCCAGGGTTTTTCTTTTTCCCAACTAGGAATTTTATGAATATCCAAGTTTGCTTAAAAACAACACTATGACTCACCAAGTTTCATATCAGCAGTGGCAGCTATCTAGAGTATTGGGAAACAATCTAAAAAAGGGGGGGAAAAGCTTGTACAAATATTTGATTGAATTCTCAATGTCACAGTGATCTGGCTGTCTGTAACCAACGTTTTAGAAATTACATAGAATGTGGTGTTTGCTAAAGTGGATTTCTGAATTGTCATCACTTTTATGCCAGATATCAGAGGTGCTGGACAGGTGGCTGAAGGAGGGTGGGGAAGCTCCGTGGCCTGCAGAATGAATTAACCAGATTTATTTCTAACTGTGTTGGGGACGGGACCATGAGAGATACAAAGAAGGCTCAGTTTTTCTCTATGAGAATGGATCCAACCCTGGCGATGGGCAAGAAAAAAAGTCAGCTTAACCAGGGCTTCACTACCTATCTTCTGGTAGCAATGTTGGTGAGGGAGGAGGAGGAAGGAGGAGGAGGACAAGGACAAGGAGGAGGAGGAAGGAGGACAAGGAGGAGGAAGGAGGAGGAGAAGGAGAAGGAGAAGGAGAAGAAGGTGAAGGAGAAGAAGGAGAAGAAGGAGAAGAAGGAGAAGGAGAAGGAGATGAGTGTGGGGTCCTTGATGCTGAGTAGAGTAGAGTAGAGTAGAGTAGAGTAGAGTAGAATAGAATAGAATAGAATAGAATAGAATAGAATAGAATAGAATAGAATAGAATAGAATAGAATAGAATAGAATAGAATAGAATAGAAAATATGGAATGGATTGGAATAGAATAGAATAGAATAGAATAGAATAGAATAGAATAGAATAGAATAGAATAGAATAGAATAGAATAGAATAGAATAGAATAGAATAGAATAGAATTTTTGATTGGCCAAGTGTGATTGGACACAAAAGGTATTTGTCTTTGGTGCATACGCTCTCAGTGTACATAAAAGAAAAGATACATTCCTCAAGAATCATAAAGTACAATACTTAATGATGGTCGCAGGGAAACAGTCAAGATAAATCGTAAGGATATCAGCAACAAGGTTACAGTCATATAGTCATAAGTGGGAGGAGATGGGTGATGGGAAAGATGAGACTATTAATAGCAATTAATTAATTAAAGAAATTAATTAAAGTAATTAACTGGGTTGTTTTCTTGTAGACTTTTAATTACCAAAGTAGGTGACATCATCAAGGCTAGAAGGGAGTGGGGTTTAGGAAGAGAGAGGAGGAGGAGGCAAAGAAAACCTGAGTGGCCTTTAACCTCCCATTCCCTTAACATATGACCAACGGTGATGTTTTTGAAGGTTTTTTTTTTTTTAAAAAAAACAACTTTGGTTTCCTTGTTCCTTTAATGTCTTCCTAGTATTGCATTTTGTGCATGGATGTGATCTCGGTTTGCGTTTCAAATTTTAAGTATTTTCTTTCTCAAAAACCTTTTGTTTGATTTGGGCCCAATAATTTGACTGCCGTTCCTGCACTCTGGGTGTACCCTTCATTTCTGTCGGTGCAATGCGACAGGGCCATCTTGCTAAACCAGGGAGACCGAGGAGAAGGAGTGAAAGAGAGAGGGAGCGAAAAAGGAAGGAAGGGAGGGAGGGAGGGAGGGCTATTCTCCTTTTGAGACTTAGCTGCAAAAGTAAGGAGAAGGTAGAATAGAATAGAATAGAATAGAATAGAATAGAATAGAATAGAATAGAATAGAATAGAATAGAATAGAATAGAATAGAATTCTTTATTGGCCAAGTGTGATTGAACACACAAGGAATTTGTCTTGGTGCATACGTTCTCGGTGTACATAAAAGAAAAGATATGTTCGTCAAGAATCATAAAATACATCACTTAATGATAATCATCCGGAACAAATAAGCAATCAAATCATATTAGGAAACAGTCAATATAAATCGAAATGATCCCAGCAATAAGGTTATAGACATACAATCAATGATGCTTTGATAATCACAAGTCCTATCCCTGCATGGCTTCCAAAGCTCAGATGAATCGCTCCTTCAAATTGAAGAGATTTCTGCTGAGAAGCCCAGATGTTGGCAAGCAAGGGGAAGAGTGTTGGTCCCCACCATTTCCTAGAAAAGTGAGAAGCCATGGCAGGGGACACATTGGTGCTTGCCGTCCAGATCATATCCTGCATGGCCTTCAAAATCAGAAACTGAAATAGGGAGTCTTCCCCATCACTGAAAGCTGAATTGGCAAATTATGCAATTTTATAGCATAAGTGACTCGGGTTTAGAACTGGTGGCTATAGGCATGGAGTCGGAATGATTCCAAATTCCAAGGGAGGGAGGGAAGGAGGAGGGAGGGTGGGGAAGAAGGTCTGTATGTTTTGAGCATTGTTTATTTATTTTCTTATTTCTATCCAACCTATGTTATTTTTACAAGTAACTCAAGCCGGTGAACATATCCAACACACCTTCCTTCTCCTGTTTTTCCTCCCAGCAATAAAGCTGCGGGAAGGGTTGGGCTGAGAGTGATTGGCCCAAAGTCACCCAGCTGGCTTTCATGGTTAAGCCGGGACTAGAACTCACCATCTCCTGGTGATTGGCCCAAAGTCACCCAACTGACTTTCATGGAGAAGGCAGAACTAGATCTCCTTGTCTCCTTAACCCAAAGTCATCCAAACTGGTTTTCATGCTTAAGACGGGACTAGAACTCCCTGTCTCCTGGTGATTGGCCCCAAATCATCCAAGCTGGTTTCATGCTTAAGACGGGACTAGAACTCACCGTCTCCTGGTGATTGACCCAAAGTCAAAAGCTGTCTTTCATAGCTAAGGTGGGAATAGAATTCCCTGTTTCCCGATGATTGACCCAAAGTCAAAAGTTGACTTTCATAGATAAGGTGGGACTAGAACTCCCTGTCTCCTGTGACGCAGACAAAAGCTGACTTTCATAGGTAAGGTAAGACTACAACTCCCTGTCTCCTGGTGATTGACCCAGAGTCAAAAGCTGACTTTCATAGCTAAGATGGGACTAGAACTCCCTGTCTCCTAGTGATTGACCCAAAGTCACCCAGTTGGCTTTCCTGGCTAAGCCAGGACTAGAACTCACTGTCTCCTGATTACTAGCCTGGGCCTGGACTAGAAGACCTCCCAGGTCCCTTTCTAGCTCTATTCTAGTTTAAACTTTATCCCAGAATGAAACACATAAAAGAATTGCATCACAATTCCATTGGAAATCAATTTGGACAGTTCCCTTCTGCCAGATTTGGCAGCAATGTGACGAAAAATTCTTTTGATCCCATCTGACTTTGGGACATTTCAGTAGAATCTCTCTCTCTCTCTCTCTCTCTCTCTCTCTCTTTTTTAAGCGAATTTCTGCAAGTGGCCTAAAGATAAAAGAGGGTGATTTTTTTTAAAAAAAATGTTCCCTCAGTGGAATTTTTATGGAAGAAAATACTGTAAGGGAGATAAATCGTTCCACTTGAGAACTATCTGGGTGAAAGAACAAGGAAAAAAAAAACCAAATTAATTTCCAACTAATTTGGTAAAAAAGAAGGAAGGAAGGAAGGAAGGAAGGAAGGAAGGAAGGAAGGAAGGAAGGAAGGAAGGAAGGAAGAAAGAAAGAAAGAAAGAAAGAAAGAAAGAAAGAAAGAAAGAAAGAGCAGGATTGTGGGGCAAAGGTGATATAAAATTACACCCATTACAGCAATATGGCGGGAGATGAAAGAATGACAGAAAATTCCATGCTAATCCTTCGGAAAAAGCCTAAAAGCTGAACAAATATAATAAACCAGAGCCTATCAGCAAGACGGATCTGAAGTTCTGCAACCTCAACTGAATACTACACAAAGGGCAGACAAGACGATCAAAAGGGCTTGAAATGACTCTCTTAGGAGAAGGCATTACAATAGATGGAAATTTCCAGCTTGGGAGGAGGAGGGAAAAGCAAAGACAAACCAGTACAGAGATACATGAATAGAGTCCAGAATAAAAAGAATAATGGGGCAGTCAGGACGAGCAAAACAAAGTCTTGCTAATCTATAGAATGTGTAGGAGGCAACGGGTGCAACCGCAAATCATTGTGTCCTGTTGCACAATCTGTACGGCTTTAAAAGAGGATTAGCTAAAAGCTCATGGGAGACCTTGTTCTGCAGTAGCTCCATTCCTGGAGGAGCATTGCTGTCATTGCCCTCCTCCTCCTCCTCCTCCTCCTCCTCCTCCTCCTCCTCCTCCTCCTCCTCCTCCTGTGCCTCCTCCTCCTTCTCCTTCTCCTTCTCCTCCTCCTCCTCCTGTGCCTCCTCCTCCTCCTCTTTCTCTTCCTCCTCCTCCTCCTCCTCCTCCTCCTCCTCCTCCTCCTCCTCCTCCTCCTCCTCCTCCTTTCTCATTCTCCTTCTCCTTCTCCTCCTCCTCCTCCTGTGCCTCCTCCTCCTCCTCCTCCTGTTGGCCCCAGGTCCTATTGTGGGCTTCCTTCTGGCAACTGGTGGGTCCTTCTCTCTGTGTCTATCTGTCTGGTCTTGCTTGGTCTTGCAGTCCATCCACTTATATTAAAAATAAAGGTGCCCTCTGAGTTAAACTCGGTTAATGCAGGAATTGAGACCTTTGAACTCTGGTGCTGGAGAAGACTCCTGCGAGTCCCTTGGACTGCAAGGCGATCCAACCGGTCAGTCCTAGAGGAGATCAACCCTGACTGCTCTTTAGAAGGCCAGATCCTGAAGAGGAAACTCAAATCCTTTGGCCACCTAATGAGAAGGAACGACTCATTGGAGAAGAGCCTAATGCTGGGAAAGATTGAGGGCAAAAGAAGAAGGGGACGGCAGAGAACGAGGTGGCTGGATGGAGTCACTGAAGCAGTCGGCGTGAGCTTAAATGGACTCCGGGGGATGGTAGAGGACAGGAAGGCCTAGATGAATGTTGTCCATGAGGTCACGATGGGTCGGACATGACTTCGTAACTAATAACAAAAGCAAAAATGCCTGTACGGACACCACTTCTGAAATCTTCTGGAAGCAATATAAGGAAGTGACTAATAGTATGATAAAATATACTATATTGATTGACAGATAAGGAAGTGACCTGATGGCGGTGTTCCAATATTTGAGGGTCTCCCATAGAGAAGAGGAGCGGGGGGGGGGGGGTCAACCTATTCTCCAAATCACCCGAGGGCAGCACAAGAAGTAACAGGGATGGGAGCTTGTTGAAGGGACCCAAAGGTGCTTTTCTCAAGAAGCAACTAGACTTTTTGGTTTTTCTTTTGAAGATGTTTCGCTTCTCATCCAAGAAGCTTCTTCAGCTCTAAGTGGATGGTGGGGAAGGGAAGGATTGATACTCCTTGCAGACAGCTGGTCAATTATATCCTTTTAGAGCGTGTCACTCAGGTGACCCTGAGGACACAGGTAACCTTAAGGATCTGCTAAAAGGATGCAAATGACCAGCTGTCTGCAAGGAGTATCAATCCTTCCCTTCCCCACCATCCACTCAGAGCTGAAGAAGCTTCTTGGATGAGAAGCGAAACATCTTCAAAGAAAAATCTAGAAAATCTAGTTGTCTCTTGAAAAAAAAAAAGCACCTCTGGGACAACCATGACTTGGGTGATGGAGAATCTCCATAGACACTTATTGAAGAGAGATAAGAATTAAGAAGAAATTAAGAAGAAATTTCATGACAGTGACAACAATGACTCAGTGGAACAGAAGTTGCCTCCTGAAGTTGTGGGTGCTCCATCACTGGAGGTTTAGAAGAAGAGACCAGACAATCATTTGTCTGAAATGGTGTAGGGTCTCCGGCTTGAGAAGGAACCTGGACTGGAAGAAGGGTCAGCAACCTGCGTCTCTGGAGCTGCATGGAGCTCTTTGGGCCCTCTGCTGTAGCTTCATGTCAGCTGATCTCACCACTGGTTGGCCCTCCCCTCCAAGTTACTCCTCACCTGGCCTGAGAAGGTAAGGGTGACAGTGGGGGATGGAGAAGTGACCAGGGCAGAGACAGAGAGATACAGAGAGAGGGAGAGAGAGAGAGAGACATAGAGAGATACAGAGGGAGGGAGGGAGGGAGGGAGGGGAGAGATATATATCAAAAGGATTTTGTGGTTCCTGGTGTTTTTAAACAACTAGTTCTCTGCCCTAATGACCAGCTAGGTAGGCATGGCTGTGGGGGGGGGGTGTCATGTGACTGGTGGGTGACATCGAGTTAGCCACGCCCACCCAGGTTTTGTGGCTCCCGGTGTTTTCTTTTCTGTGGGAAACGTGTCCAAATGGCTTTTTGAGTATTTAAGGTTGCAGACCCCTGGCCTAGAAGATCTCCAAGATCCCTTCCTGCTCTTCTACCTTCAGCCAATGATTTGTCATTGCCTTCCCCCAGGATGCTGCAGTCCAATCAAAGTTACCATTTTTGGAATTGTCTATTGCTCCTCTTCTCGGTGATAATCAGGCCCAGCCCTGCTGAGCTTTTTCACGTCAAAGGTGAAAGGGTGAATAAGGGGCCATCACCTCTCTTCTGATGATCCAAATACCGTAGGCACTTCTGTTTACCTCTAGGGCGTGAAACTGGCTGAGATTTGTTTGCCTGGAAGTTATGCAAATTGTCTTTTTTGCAGCGCTACAACCGTTGACTCATTTCGTCTGGACTTGTTTAGTCTTTTCATCCATTTACATAATCAAGTGCCTATTCCAGGGCAAGTTGTTCTGTGCCACAGCACTTGAAGGTAATTAATTCTGTAGTGCAATAGATGTGGAGAGATCGTGTAGGTAAATGTGGACGGAATAACTCTCCGACGAATCCTGAGATTTAAAGATCAGCGTGAAAAGATACGGACACCCAGTCGGTCTAGTAGAAACAACTTCCGTCCTTCCCTTGGCCAAATTTCTAGACCTTTGATTTTTAAAAAAATCAAAGATAATTTTCAGCACGAAAAGAAGGACTAGGAAAGACATGGTAGCAGTGTTCCAATATTTGAGGGGCTCCTAAGAAGACTTGGGGCTAAAATTATTTTCCAGAAGCAGGACAAGAAACAACAGATGGAAACTAAAGAAGGAGAGAAGCAACCTAGAACTAAGGAAAAATTTCCTAACGGCGAGAACAATTAACGGCTTGCCTCCAGAAGTTGTGGATCCAACTTCTGGAGGTTTTTTAAAGAGGTTCCACAGGCATTTATCTGAAATGGTATAAGGCCGTGATGGTGAATCTATGGCATGCGTGGAACAGGTGGCACACAGAGCCATATCAATGGGCATATGAGCTCGGCTCTGATGTGCACTTGTGTGCCAGCCAGCTGATTTTTGGCCTTCTGGGCCCACTGGAAGTCAGGAAACAGGCTGTTTCTGGCCTCCGGAGGGCCTTGGTGGGGGGGAAAGCAAGGATGAAATGCTCCTGGTTCGGACCGGATCGTCTGATCCAGTAATGTTGGCGGTGGGTGATTTGAAGAACCAGTAGCAAAAATCCCTGCTTTGAATCCCCAGAGGCTTTAAAAAAAAAAAACTTTTAAAAGCATTTTTTCTTCCGACGAAAAAATGCTTTTAAAAGTTAAAAAAAAAAAAAAGCCTCTGAGGATCGTGCGGCTCAGCTGGGATCATCAGAGGCTTTTCAAAGCAATTTTTTCTGCAATCTCTTGGCCGAAGAGGTGGTAAGAAAAAAAATGTTTTGAAAAGTCTCTGACGATCCCAGGTGAGTTGCCAGATCGGCAGAGAGGCATTTTTTTAAAAAGCCTCTCTGACGATCCCAGCCGAGTTCCTGATCGGCAGAGAGGCTTTTCAAAGCATTAAAAATATGCTTTGAAAAGGTTTTTTTTTTTTAAAAAAGTTGGCCATGCCCACCCAGTCACATTACCCCCCACCCCCATGCAGCCATGCCCACAGAACCGGTAGTAACAAATTTTACATTTCACCCCTGGGGGAAAGGCCCATTTTTTTCCCTCCTCAGATTCCAGAGCTTTCTAATAGTCTGGGGAGGGTGAAAACGGCCTTCTCCCCCCACCCGGGAGGCTCTCCGGAGGCCAGAAATGGCCCATTTGCCAACTTCCAGTGGGACTGAGGGGGGTGGTGGAGAAGGCAGTTTTTGCCCTCCCCAGGCTCCTAGAGTCTGGGGAAAGCGAAAAATGGACCTACTAGGCCCACCATGCCATCACATGCCAAAATTGGGGTAGTGTGAGGGGTTGCATGCGCGGGGGGCAGGGTGCATAGAATGATGGGTGTGGACATGCATGCATGCAACCCCCCCGCACTCCCCCCACTTTTGGCATGGAATGGCAAAAAACGGTTAGCCATCACTGGTGTAACATCTCCTGCTCAAGCAGGGAGATGGACAAGAAGACCTCCAAGGTCCCCTCCAGCTCTCTTGTTCTGTGTCGCGTTCCTTTCTGCATTATGTTCTAACAGTTTTAACAGTAACAGAGTTGGAAGGGACCTTGGAGGTCATCTAGTCCAGCCTCCCTGCTCACTCAGGAGACCTGCACTAGGGATTCGAACCTTTCTACGGCTCCAACTGGTCTAAAATGCGGCCGCGCGGGTGATTATGGGTGCGACTCAACGCACCCATGTGACACCTCTCCTGCGTGAGCTGCACTGGCTCCCAGTGGTCTTCCGGGTGCAGTTCAAGGTGTTGGTTACCACCTTTAAAGCGCTCCATGGCTTAGGGCCCGGCTATCTATGGGACAACCTTCTGCCACCAATAGCCCCCCACCGACCAACCCGGTCCCACAGAGAGGGGCTCCTCAGGGTGCCGTCGGCAAAACAATGTAGGCTGGCGACCCCCAGGGGAAGACCCTTCTCTGTGGGGGCACCCACCCTCTGGAATGAACTATCCCCTGGGATATGTACGATTCCCAATCTCCGTACTTTTCGCCGGGCCTTTAAGACTCTGTTATTTCAACAGGCTGGCCTGGCTGACTAAAAATTTGGACGGGGTATTTTAAATTATGGGTTTTTAACTAAGTAGGCCAAGATTTGTTTAATTTTGTTTTAAATGGGTTTGAAATGTTGTAGGGTTTTATTGTCTTTTTATCATGGCTGAACACCGCCCTGAATCCCTCGGGAGAAGGGCGGTATCTAAATCTAAATCTAAATCTAAATCTAAATCTAAATCTAAATCTAAATCTAAATCTAAATCTAAATCTAAATCTAAATCTAAATCTAAATCTAAATCTAAATCTAAATCTAAATCTAAATCTAAATCTAATTTTAATTCTATTCTTATTCTATTCTATACCATGCCATTCCATTCCATTCTTATTCTTAATCTAAATCTAAATCTAAATCTAAATCTAAATCTAAATCTAAATCTAAATCTAAATCTAAATCTAAATCTAAATCTAAATCTAAATCTAAATCTAAATCTAAATCTAAATCTAAATCTAAATCTAAATCTAAATCTAAATCTAAATCTAAATCTAAATCTAAATCTAAATCTAAATCTAAATCTAAATCTAAATCTAAATCTAAATCTAATTTTAATTCTATTCTTATTCTTATTCTATTCTATACCATTCCATTCCATTCCATTCCCTGCCATTCCATTCTTATTCTTATTCTAAATCTAAATCTAAATCTAAGTCTAATCGACAAGCTCAGTGTCTTAGCCACTGAGCCACCTAGTAAGATAGCACAGCCTGCAACGAATTGATTGTCGGATGTCAGCAGACAGAAACAATACGCACAGACAATTGCACTAAGAGGAAAATTAGCAGAAGTCAAACTTAAGAATTCACCATAATTTCATGCCACACAGTCATTTCCTTAACCTGGAGCCTGTGGCGAGGGCTGCTTGTAACAGGCAGCAAGTATATTTCTATTTTACAACAGATATGAAATGACGCCAGTCACAAGCATACCAAGGCTATGTCAACTGTTGACTTTTACTTTTTCTTTTTTTAACCTAACCAAAGAACTCTTACTCTTTGCACACTTCCCTCTTTAGCCAAGGACAAACTTTATTTATTTTTTAAAACAGTTTAAAACAGTATTAACAGGGTGGTTGGGGTTTTTTTTTCCAATTTTTCCTTACTGTTAAAGGAAGGAAATTGCTACAGTAGTTCACTGGTTTTTTTCCAAATTTGGGCTGTGCCTCCGAGATTGGAAAAGTTGAAGCAAGGGATTGTAATTCTCACCGGCCGGAGTTTATAAGTGAAGCAACCACATGGAGCTGGAAAAAAATGTGCAGAGTCAGCTATCATGCCTTAATGATCCCTTAAGCTCTTTCTTCAAAAGGAGAACTGGGGTAATTGCTAAACGAGAGAACAGAAGCCAAGCTACACCCGGTGAACCACAAACAAATGCTCTGTGGTTTTGGCAAGGTGGATTCCCCCCCCCCTCCGAGAGGTTGTTATACTAGATGCACAACTTCGACGTGCAATTTTAAATTAGGTTCGCAGAGACTGTCCTGTGAAACGTCAGTGAACTTTCTGGCTTGAAGGAGATGGAAAAGGAAATAAAGATGCTTGTCATATTTGCAAGACGGCTGGCCAAAAGGCAGTCGGCGTGAAATGACGGTGGAAGGGAGTGCCACCGTCTGCTGCAAAATCTTGGGTGGTTTGAAACAAGCCAGATTTATATCTCTTTTATTTTCAGTGGCTTACAAACAATAACAGAATAACACCTAGAGTACAGCACCTAGTTTTGGTCACCACGCTATTAAAAAAAGATGTTGAGACTCCAGAAAGAGCGCAGAGAAGAGCAACGAAAATGATTAGGGGACTGGAGGATAAAACATATGAAGAACAGTTGCAGGAACTGGGAATGTCTAGTTTGATGAAAAGAAGGACTAGGGGAGACATGATAGCAGTCTTCCAATATTTCAGGGGCTTCCACAAAGAGGAGTAGGTCAAGCTATTTTCCAAGGCACCCAAAGGCTAGACAAGGAATAATGGATGGAAACTAACCAAGGAGAGATTCAACTGGAAATAAGGAAAATTTTCTGACAGTGAGAGCAATCAACCCATGGAACAGAAGTTGCGTTTGGAAGTTGTGGGAGCTTCATCACTGGAAGTTTTAAAGAAGAGACTGGACTGCCCTCTGTCAGAAATGGTGTAGGGTCTCCTGCTTGAGTGGGGTGGGGTTGGACTAGATGACCTCCAAGGTCCCTTCCAACTCTGTTGATCTGTAGCTAGATCATAAATTATCTGAAGAGTTTACAAAATTGTTAACACTCAAGAGTCGAACTGACCAAAGAAAACAGGAAATAGGGAAGCATTTCCGGAGATTCTCTCCATTTCCCTTTAATGACAGCATTTCAGGAAACCCAACTGGCTGGTTGACAGAGGTTGTACCGGATTGTGAATGCTACTATTTAAATAATGTATCTGATTATAAGACCACGTTACCTCTCAACCGTTGTCACGAGAAAAAAAGCTCAGAGAAGCCTTAAGTTTCAGTCCGACACTGGCAGCTCTTTGAAATTCAGAAAGCTGCTTGGTTATTTCAAAGTCCTACAAGAGGAAATTGTGGTAGTGACAAATATTTTTTGTGGAATCAGAAGCACATGTCAACAAGGTTTGCCACGTAAGCAAGAATGCTTGCATGGTAATGCAGCATTCATGTGGTCTAACTCTGATCAGTTAGAAGGAAGAAGAAACGAAACCAGAAGAAGTTTAATTAACTTTTAGATGAAGCTCCCGGTTGGTATCGGCGCTAGAACTCAAAACACAAAACATTAGATCTGAAAAGATAATCAGTGGCTGAAATGACTGTTATTCGGTACTTGATTTTGCCCAGACAACAGGGCAGATCCTGCAGTAGTTTCAGCTGTATTCTAAAATAATAATAATAATAATAATAATAATAATAATAATAATAATAATAATAATAATATCCAGAAAAGTGAAGAACCAACGATTAAGGAAGTAAATAAAGGAGGCCTTTTAAAGACAACTAAAACAAAAGCAGAATATAAGAAAGAAGCAATTGAGCAACGAGCTGAAAATTGGAAAAGCAAAGCTCTGCATGGCCAATACATAAAAAGTATTGAAGGCAAAGGTGACCAGAAACTAACTTGGAACTGGTTAAGATCAGGAGTACTGAAAAAAGAAACAGAAAGCTTTATTTTGGCAGCTCAAGAGCAAGCCCTAGCCACAAACTGCATGAAGGCAAAAATTCAACATGTTACCTTCAACAGCAAATGCCGCCTCTGTAATGAGAAAGATGAGACAGTCGACCACCTGATCAGTGGGTGCAGCAAAATTTCACAAACCGACTACCTACAACGCCATGACCGCGTTGCTAAGATCATTCACTGGAAATTGTGCCAGAAGTTTGGATTTGAGTACAGCAAAAACCACTGGGAACATCAGGTTGAGAAAGTTTTAGAGAATGAGAAACTCAAGATCTTGTGGGACTTGAGACTTCCGGTGGCGCCTTCCTCATTGGTGGCGGGCTTTCCCATGCCCGCTGGCATCTCGGCGCGTATAGAGCCGCCGCACAGCTGGCAGGCGGCTCGAAAAACCTGCACCTCATCGGGAGGAGCAGGGAGAGCTTCTGGGGGTGAGGTGAGCCCCCTGAGTCACCCCAGGAATGTTTCGTTTGTCCTGGGGAGGGCTCAGAAGGATGGCTCCCTCCATATCCCCCAGAGAATGCTCCACGCCGAGACAGTCCTCCGCTAATTAGCGGAGCCAGACGCTGGGAGCAACACCACAATTGAAGCGGTTACCGAGCAAGTTGAAAGAGAAAGAAGAAAAGTTGAAGCAAGTATGGATTTTCTTACTGATTTTTTATTGATTTTTCTGGAGGAGGAAGGAGGGGAAGGGGGAAGGAGAGGAAGAGAAGTGAAAGTTTGCAAGAAAGTCTTTTAAGATGGCGACTGGTTTTAATTGAAGAAATGCCAGTGCGAATGAAAATGGAGCCCAGTCCTGAAAAGTTTTGAAAGGCTTTGAAATAAATATTTTCTTATGGGAAAGGCACTTAAAGAAAGAAGAACTTTCTTGGACATTTTCTCTTTTTAAAAACTACAGTAAACTAAAGCAAAATAAAGTAAAGCAAGGCAAAGTAATTTAAAGTAAAGTAAAGATGACTAAAGGAAGGGGGGGCTCCCCTACGAGCCAGCTGAAGTATAAAGCTGAGATGACTCACTTGTGTGGATTGGCAGAAGGGGACTTAAAAGATCTTATAATAACTTCCCTACCGAGCGTTGTTGACAAAATTAATAATTCACAGAAGAATCTTGTGGATTTGGTTGCTGGAAAGCATGACCAATTAAGTCAAACTATTATTAAAGCAATCTCAGATCTTTCAAATGTGGTGATTGAAATGGAGGAGAAGGTGACTGAGATTAGCAGAAAAGTTGATTCTCAGATACAAGAAATACAAGAAAAGTTTGTGGAAGCTGAGATTCGAAACCAGATTATACAGAATGATATTATCATGCTTCAAATTAAAACTATGGCATCAGCGATCAGAGTAAGAGGTATTCGAGAAAACCAGAGAGAAAATTTAAAAGCAATTTCTGCAAAGGTTTTTGCTGAATTACTAGAGCTAGAAGATGAGATAATTCTTGGTTGTATAGAGAAAGCTTATAGAGTCAACTCATGAGTAGCCAAACAATGGAATTTGCCTAGAGATGTTGTTGTTTACTTTACTGATAAAAGGCTGAGAGATGATATCATACAAAAGTCCTACTCTGCCAGAGTGCAAGTAGAAGGTGCACAAATCAATATTTTTAAAGAGTTACCATCGAAGGTTCTAAAGGATAGGAAAGAATTTGCTTTTTTGACAAAGGAACTGAAGAAAAGTAATATCCCATTTAGATGGGATTTACCAGTTGGCATAATTTTTAGATATCATGGTGTGAGATATTGTTTGAATACTATTGGAAAAGCAGAACATTTTTATAAAAATATCTTTAAGGGAGCCACTGAATATGTGAAGAACAAGAAACAAGAAAGAGAATCTGTAAAAGGCAAACAGAAGGAAGAGATTCAAAGTATGAATCAAAGAATGTTAAAAGCACAAGGAGAACAAGGCGGTTCTTTAGAGGACTCTATTAAGGACTTCTCAGATGGGAAAATTGAATATCCTGGTGAATCCAGAGAAGGAGCACTGGACCCTGAACTGCGGGAGCAAGATTTTGAAAATATTATAATCCGAGATGAGCAGCAGCAGGGGTCCAATGTAACCCAAGAAACGGATGGTGATGTTAAACAGCAGGAAGAAGTCAATGAGGAAACTCAAGTGGCATATACTACTGAGTGTCGTGAAGTCCTTCAGCAATTACAGTTGTTATCAGAATATATGGAAAGTGTTGTAAAAAGGTTATAAAAATTTTTAAAGTCTATACTGAGTTGGATTTATGGATTATAATGACTTCATCCTGATTTGGAGACTTACAAAAAATCTTTATTTTCTTGAATTGGATTTATCATCCTGAGCAAGTTTAACAGATTGCTGCAATAGTAGCAGCGATCTGTGATTACCCTATTATAAGTTTTCCCTGGAATTTACTATCTAGGAGGAAAGAAGGGAAATGAAAACATCTTACAACTAGAAGGAGTGAACAACAAAGGGTGGCAGGATTTGAAAGAGTATTAAAAGAACATCTGGGAATGCAGTTTCAAGAATTTTCTTTTTGCTTGTTTTTTTTTCTCAAGGACTGGTGGAGCTGCATTGGGTTTTTTTTTTTTTTTTTTTTTCTTGTTGAAATAGAACAAGTTAGTTTGAATGATTCTACCTAGAGGAGTGAATATCTTCGGTTGTATATTGTTTATACAAGGTCACACGGGGGGTTTAAGTGGAATGTTTTATTTCACTGATGGGGGCAGATAGAAGACGAAGCTTATTGGAATTGGATAAATGTGGAGAAAGAATATTTAACTTCAATCAAGATGAAGAGAAGACTGAAAGTTGGATTATGGAAAATTATAATAATATATGTATAATTATATTATATTGCATGTTTTATGTTCTTGTTTTTTGTTCTGTGGTTTTTTTTTTTAATTAAGGGGACTAGTTGGGATCAAATTATTTGATATTATTTGATATGAATATGTAGGTTACACTATTTTGGGGGGATTGAGTTAGGCATACGACTTGTAATGCTAATACTAATGGGTTATACTAAGGTCAGAATTTTTTTTAAATTGGTTTAAATATTATAATGGTTGTTATTTTTGGGTGTTTTTCTTATTATAGTATTGTTAATTTTAGATAAATATTTATTTGTATGGGTTTTTTTCTTTTTTTTCTTTTTTTTAAATATTTTTTAAATTCTTTTTTCTCTTTCTTCTCTCTTCCTTTCAATTTAGAATTGAATATATAATAGTTTTCGCTTTTCTCTTTGTTATAAGTTTTTGTTGTTTTTCTTTTTTTAAAAAAAATGTGTAGCGGAAGTCAGGGGGGATGGGGAGGGAAAGGGCGTGGTTGGGGGGAGGTTGGGGGGGATGAGGAGGGGCGGGAGGGGGAGGGGGAGGGGTGAAAAAGGGGGGAAAAATTCTGTATTGTAAAATTTTTTCAATAAAAAAAAAAAGATCTTGTGGGACTTTAGGATTCAGACTGACAGGCCCTTGGTCCACAACCACCTGACATAACAGTAGTTGAAAAGAAAAAAAGTATGGTTCATTGACATTGCAATACCTGGTGACACACGGATTGAAGATAAGCAGCAAGAAAAAATCACCAAGTACCGGGACTTGCAAATTGAAGTTGAGCGACTGTGGAAAAAGAAATCGTGTGTTGTCCTGATTGTAATTGGAGTCCTTGGAGCAATACCCAAAGGACTACCCCACTATTTAGAAATTCTAAATTTACCGGACTTGAACATTTTGACTCTACAAAAAACCACCTTACTCGGAACAGCTTACATCCTCCGACGATACCTTAACAGTTCCTAGGTCCTTGGTTAGGACTCGAGCTGCTGAGCTATTAACCAGCCTCAAAGTCTATGAATCTCACTACAGATTAAATAATAATAACAATAACAATAACAATAACAACAACAACAACAACAATAATAATAATAATAATGATCTATTGCTTAAAAGAGATTCTTGAGCAGATGTTTCCAATCAACATTTTTGGGACTGTTTAAGGGCACCTCCAAAGGCCCTCCCTTATCTCATTCTTTCTGGCCTTTAGGACACCATGCGTTCCGTGTGCCTTTGACGTTGAGTCATGCTGGCCACATGACCATGGAGACGTCTTCAGACAGCGCTGGCTCTTTGGCTTTGAAACGGAGATGAGCACTGCCCCTTAGAGTCAGGAACGACTAGCACATATGGCTGTAGTATTGTTTTTATTATTGATCTTCTTATTATCTTTCTTACTTTGATATTATTATGGTGGTTATCATCATTCGGTGGCCTTGCATGTACACAGAGAGCTTCTGCACCAGAGACAATTTCCTTTTGCGTCTAATCATACTTCGTCATTCAATTCAATTCAATTCAATGCTGAGAAGAAGAAAGGGAGGAAACCATGCAGAAATAGAAGGGACGGTGGATGTCTCTTACCTTTTTTATTGTCTTCTCCACAACGTGATTTCCAACCGGGATCATAACTCCTCCAAGGATGGCCAGCACTGCCCCGATGATTGCCACGGCCAGCAAGCCCCAGCGCTGGTTACACCACATGCTTCTTCACCCAGTGGCAAGATGTCGCGGCTGTTCCTCCTGCTACTTCGATCTCTTACGCGTCTCTTCTTCCGAAGTTCCCTCAAAATACGTATCGCGGAGATCGAAGTGGGCTGTCAAAAGAGATTGATGCACCAAATACAGCATCAAGAATTCCATGGCAAATCCCGCCCCCATTATTTTGATAAAAACAAGCAATTTTTTTTTTAAAAAAAGGCAAGAAGATTTAAAATAGCAAACACACAACAGAAGCCTGACTAAATGGAGAGAAGAGTTTGTAGACAGTCCTTGATTTACAAATGCAATTGGGACTTTTCATCACGGAGCAAAATAGCAATAGCACTTAGACTTATATACCGCTTAACAGTGCATTTACAACCCACTTCAAGTGATTTACAGAGTCAGCCTATTGCCCCCAACAATCTGGGTCCTAGTTTTACCAGCCTCAGAAGGACGAGAGGCTGAGTTGATCTTGGTCAGGATCAAACTCCTGGCAGTGGGCAGCATTCTAACCGGAAGGAAGGAAGGAAGGAAGGAAGGAAGGAAGGAAGGAAGGAAGGAAGGAAGGAAGGAAGGAAGGAAGGCAGGCAATAGCATTTAGACATATACTGCTTCACAGTGCTTTAAGAGCCCTACAATACTGCATTCTGATCACTGTGCCACCAGGAAGAAGAATGAGAAAGGGAATAAGGAAAGGAAAGGAAAGGAAAGGAAAGGAAAGGAAAGGAAAGGAAAGGAAAGGAAAGGAAAGGAAAGGAAAGGAGGGAGGGAGGGAGGGAGGGAGGGAGGGACAAAAAGGAAGGGAAGGAGGGAGGGAGAGAATGAGGGACAGATAGCAATAGCACTTAGATTTATATACCGCTTCACAGTGCTTTCCAGCCCTTTCTAAGAAGTTTACAGAGTCAGCTTCTTGCCCCCAACAATCTGGGTCCTCATTTTACCCACTTCAAAAGGACGGAAGGCCGAGTCAACCTTGAGCCTGGTGAGATTCGAACTGCCCAATTGCAGGCAGCCGGCAGGCAGCAGAAGTAGCCTGCAGTACCGCACTCTAACCACTGCGCCACCGCGGCTCTGGTTAGAATGCAGTGCTAACTGCTCCTGAAGTGAATCACTCTTGATTTCACCACTTTTTTTTTTAATTTTATTTTGCCACAATTGTTGTGGTCAAATGACTCACATGAGTCATTTAGTGAATCCAGCTACCTCCAGTTTGTCAGAAGCTGGGAAGCCAAAAACATTGTAAGTATGTGGATCCCATGACGGTGGGATGCTGTATCGGTCATAAACGTGAGAACCAGTCATAAATCCCATTTTTCAGCATTGCTGTAACAGTTGTTAAAGATGCTCCTAAGCCAAGGAATACCAAAATGATTTTGTGTTTGTGTGCGTGTGTGTGCATGTGTGTATCCAGAAGGAAAAAGTCAGCAATAATTTTACACTGAATGGTCTGTTTCTTCATGAAATAAACCCACATTTCGGTCAAGATGTGTCAGAGGGGAGGAAATTAATTGCAACCATTAGCTAGAAAAGCTTGATTGCATTCTTTTTTTTCTTTTTGGCCAATTCTAAACTTGGTCCCCAGCCAAACATAGGACACTCCCACTCCACGGAGGAGCAAGGATGGAACAATGGTCTCTCTCTCTCTCTCTCTCTCCACGTGGTTTCAAATGTATGTTTACAAACGTTTTTCATTAGCTGTTACTTCATTCTCCTTTACAAGAAGCATGTAGCTGCATTATTTGAATATTACTACTCTGGAATACTATTTTCTCATGAATAACAATAGGTGATAGAAGATGGAAAACAGAAGACAGAAAATGATAGATGGGTGGGTGGGTGGGTAGGTAGGTAGGTAGGTAGATAGATGGATGGATGATAGATTGATTGATTGATTGATAGATACATAGATAGATAGATCAATAGATACATGATAGATAAATCAATAGATAGATGATGAAGAGAGATATAGATAGCTAGATAAATAGATAGATGAAGATTAATCGATCTATTGATCGATCGATCGATAGATCAATAGATCAATGATAGATGATAGATAGATGATGATAGATGATAATGAAGATAGATTGATAGATCCATCAATCAATAGATCGATACATAGATTGATAGATCAATAGATCGATGCATAGAGATAGATAGATAGATAGATAGATAGATAGATAGATAGATAGATAGATAGATCTTCATCATCTACTTATCTGTCTATCTATCTATCTATCTATCTGATGGACAGACAGACAGACAGATGAAGATAGATAGATAGATAGATAGATAGATAGAGAGAGAGAGAGAGAGAGAGAGAGAGAGAGAGAGAGAGAGAGAGAGAGAGATAGGCAGACCAACAGACAGATCGATCTTTGAGAGCTCAGCTACTTCACTATCTGGTACAATCCGTTTGGTCTATTTGCCACATTATTCTGCTTTTGCATTAACTTTTCGCTTGGAACCGTTGCAATTGTTTGCATTGTTAACAACCACCCGTCTGTGTAGGAGTATATGCTTGCCTGTGTTCCTTTGAGATAACACAAACAATGCTTTCTTCGTAGACCTACTTCAGCCTGCCAGGTTGGCCCTGCCAATTTAGATGTCATGTCAGGAGATGAAGGTCATGTTGTGCCATCAGTTGCAGCAGGAAAAGGCCCCATGACCTTCTAGAGTAACTAGGGGTAACTTTTGCTCGTCAGGAGTTAAACATTATCGAAGGGAGACAGATGGTGCTCAGATTCTTACATAAGGCACAAGAAGTCATTGGATGGTCTCAACAATGTTTTGATCTCAGGCAAAGAGCAGCCTTATCTAACCTGTCATTGCCCAACCTGCATCTAACTGATACATGCCACAAAGAGGAAGGAGGGTCAACGTATTTTCCAAAGCATCAGAAAGCAAGACAAGAAACAACGGATGGGAACTAACCAAGGAGAGAAGCAACCTAGAAACTTCCTAATAGCGAGGACAATTAACTAACGGAATGGCTTGTCTTCAGAAGTTGTGGGTGACATGCCTGGAAGCCATATTACCTGTGTTGCCTTGAGGATCCAGGCCTGCCACAATCATACCGTGGGAAGTTGGGAGGGGGGATTGCATGAGTGGAGTAGAGATAGCCATAACAAACTCCTCTAAGAGAGGTTCAAGGCCATGGGGTCCAGCTGTGCAAGGAAGAAATTGGAGGATGTCTTCTGTTCAGGAAAGAACTGGTGGTGTGTGGACATGTGGGAGATGAGGGCAAGGTCTTGAACTCTCTTGTGGGTGTGGAAAACCTGGAAGCTTTCAGATTTGGGTTTTCTTAGATGTGCCAATATGACATCCATAATAAAAGTTAGCTTTGAGGAACTTCAAGCATTGGAGTTTGATTTTGTTGGGGGTCTTATTTGGAACCCTGGCAATGGGTGCTTCATCCCTGGAGGTTTTTAAGAAGAGACCGGATAGCCACTTGTCTGAAATGGTTTAAAGTCTCCTGCTTGAGCAGGAGACTCAAATCTTAAAATCAGAAACATGATTTTAAGAGGAAAAAAAGAAAAACCAGGAAAATCCAAGCAGCTAAACTGTTTCAGTAGTGCCTTTGGGACTCTTTGGAGAGACAAAAAGATGGGCCAAGGCTACACACCCAAAAGGCAGCTGACAAATCCTTGTTTGTTTAAGAATATGGGCTCCCTTCCTTTCCGAAAATGACGGGAGTTTGCAGACTTCCACTTTGGCTGGCTGGAAAGAGTGGAATCTTTTCATCGTCTGTCTACGGTGTTCTCCTGGACTGGGTATCTCAGCACATAGCAGGCCGGTGACTCATCCGGCTGGAGCAAGGTTGGCCCTGAGGACTTCTGGAATAGGAAAACACTAAGAAATCCTTGGGCCTTTAGGCTAGTTTGAAAAGTTGGGGTTGGAGGGGTGGTGGTGGAATGATCCAAGGAGGAAACCAGAAACTTCATGAAGTGTCAAGCTTGGACTAGAAAACCTTTAAGGTCCCTTTCAACTCTGTTATTCTGTTCAGCTCAACTTGGTGTCTTTTCCTTTTTCCTTTCCTCTCTTTCCTTGCCCATCTCCTTTCCTTTCCCTTCATTTTTCCCATCTCCTCTCCTCCCCTCCTTTCCTTCTCTTCTCTTCCGTCTCTTCTCCTCTCCTCTCTCTCCTGTCCTCTCCTCTCCTCTCCTCTCCTCCTCTCCTCCTCTCCTCCTCTCCTCTCCTCTCCTCTCCTCTCCCCTCCTTCTCCTCTCCTTTCCTTTCCTCTCCCCTCCCCTCCCCTCCTTTCTTTCTCGCCTCCTTTCCTACTCCTTTCCTTTCTTATCCTCTCCCCTCCTTTCCTCTCTTTTCTTCACCTCTCCCCTCCTTTCCTTCTCCTCTCCTCTCCCCTCCCCTCCTTTGTTCTCTTCTCTTCTCCTCTCCTCTCTTTTCCTTCTCCTCTCCATCCCTTCTCCCCTCCTCTCCCCTTCCCCTTCCCCTTCCCCTCTCCCTCTCCCTTTTACCCTTTACCCTTCAACCTTCCCTGCCTGGTTTATTGTTAACTTTTCCCCAGTTTCATCAATTTCCCCCTCAAATTCCAACCGTCCTCCAGTTCCTTTTACTAGGAAGACAAACATCTACAAATGTATTATTGTGTCCAGTTAGGAGACTCGGTTCCCCCCGCCCCCCACACACATCTTCCCCACCGTAGAACAGCCAGTACGGGTGAACTTATCAAGTAACGGCCTTGCTTAGCAACGCTTCGCAGTGAACAGCAGGAATCGAAAAAAGCAACTTTGCAACCAGTCCTCGCACTTTGCAAACTGTTGCAGCTCTGCAAAGCAATTGGAAAGCTGAGCTTGGGTCATGCTGCACTTACTACATCAACCATGATGCAACCTGGGTTGAATTGGCATTGTTACCTGATTGCATTCCAAAAGATCCCGGGAAACCGATAAGAAAATCAGGATCTCCTTCTCCGAAGGCTCACTGAAATGTGCACCCAATAAGAACTCATGTGTTCATGGAATAAAGGACTTCATGCTCCTTCTTAAAATCCTACAATAATTTTATGATCATATTACAACTTTGCTGGCTCACTGTTTCCCCCCCCCCCCAGATTAGCAGAGTCGGAAGGGGCCTTTTAGGTCATCTAGTCCAACCCCTTCCTTCCTCCAAACAGGAGTTCCTACACCATTTCTGACAAATGGCAGTCCAGTCTCTTCTTGAAAGCCTCCAGTGATGAAGCTCCCACAACTTCTCAAGGCAACTTCTGTTCCATGGGTTGATTGTTCTCACTGTCAGAAAATTTCTCCTTATTTCTAGGTTGAATATCTCCTTGGTCAGTTTCCATCCATTATTCCTTGTCTGGCCTTCGGGTGCTTTGGAAAATAGCTTGACCCCCTCCTCTCTCTGGCAGCCCCTCAAATATTGGAAGACTGCTATCATGTCTCCCCTGGTCCTTCTCTTCACTGGACTAGACTTTCCATAGTGACTCCAACCTGCTTTTTCATTTAGCCTTCATAGTTTGGAACTGCAGTTAATCCCCAAAGCGTTTTCATCGTCTCAAATAATCATCTACCATTTCTCCTCCCATCATCTCACTTGAGCCCCAAAATAGAAGAAAACTGGCAGGTAGAAAAAAAAAAATCTTGCAACGATAGTATCTCTCACTTCCCACTGAGGGATTTTTTTTTTTAAAAAAAAGAAGCTGACAAAAATGAACTTCGCTGCCTTTCCAAATATCCATTAACATTGTCCCACATTTGGTTCCCCAACTTCTAAAGTCCTCTGCCTCATTCTCCCACTTTGTTTCGAGCGAAGCCATTTTTATTTCTGCAGTTAGTTCTTTTCCCAGTCGCCCGACCACATTTTAATTACCTTCCTTCCTTCCTTTTTCTTTCTCTTTTTCTTTCCTTCCTTCCTTCTTTTTTCTCTCTCCTTCCTTCCTCCCTCTCTTTCTCTCTCTCTCTCTTTTCTTTCTTTCTCTCTCTTTTTCCTTCCTTCCTTCCTCTCTTTTCTTTACTTTTTTTCCCTCTTCTACCTTCCTTCCTTTCTCTCTCTCCTTCCTTTTCTTTCTTCCTCTCTTTCTTTCTTTCTTTTTCTTTCTCTCTCTCTCCCTCCCTCCCTTCCTCTCTCTCTCTTTTCTTTTCTTTCTCTCTCTCTCTTTTCTACCTTCCTTCCTTTCTCTCTCTCCTTCCTTCCTTCTTCTTTCTCTCTCTCTTTCTCTCCCTCCCTCCCCTCCCTCTCCTTTTCTAATAATCACTCCAGAGCAAACAGTTCTGAAAGTAACTTTCAGCACCAGAGGACAAAGCAAACGGAGATTTGCATCCGTGCAAGGAGCTGCCAACCTCTTACAGAAAGCTCAAAACAATCCACAACGGTTATATTCCTTGAAGTGGAATCAGGCCGTTAAGCAATCTTTCTTTGGGAAGTGTTCTTTTTGTTTTTTGTTTCATAAACCTCCTACACACTTCCTTTATTGTTGCAAAAGATTTAAGATTGCACTGGCTGGGGGAAAAAAAACTGCGGCTCTCCTGCTATTTTCGCAGGATTGCAGCTCTTGGTAGCTCCAGTGACATTTGTCAGGAAAAACGAGAAGGACAATAAAACATCCAAAGCTCCACAGAATAATGCCTATGTTTCCAGTTGTTCTCTTTAAGCACGAAGCAAAGGGCCCAGTGGTGGTATTCACTTACTTTAAATGTAAAGGTTCCCCTTGCACATATGTGCTAGTCATTCCTGACTCTAGAGGGCAGTGCTCATCTCCGTTTCAAAGCCGAAGAGCCAGCGCCGAAGAGCCAGCACAATTACCTAACCAGGTTACAAAACGGCTCAACGATAAACAACGTTCAATCCCAAAGTTGTGGATAAAGATAGGGAAGATTGGGAAATCAAGACTCACCCTTCTACTGTTGAGAATTACCAAAAAGTACTGCCTCAGAGATAAACGCAAATAAATAAGTAAAGAAAGAAAAAAAAATTAATAATACGCATTTGGGAAAGTCTCCAAGGTCTTTCCTAAAGGAAAAGCCCTCATAGATCCAAATAAATCACTCTTCTAAAGATACTCGGACCACACGTTTTCTGAATAGTTTTTAATCCCAGAGCTATAATTGCACTCAACCATGAACTAAAGGGCCACCATCAGTGAGCTGCTGGACATCATTACTTGGTCTGTTGTGTGGTTTAGGGTTGGGTAATTTGTGGTGGGTGGGAGTGTGTTTGGGGATTGTTATGTGTGTTGGACCTGGTCTTTGGGTGTTAAAGTGAATTTCGTTGTATGCGTATACTGTGTATACACGTACAATGACAATAAAGTTGTTGTTGTTGTTGTTGTTGTTATTATTTAGAAGAAGACTGCAAAATTCACGTAGGATAAAGCTGTCAGTAGCTCCTGATTAAGAGACCTATATATTAAGCGTCAACATCAAAGGCAGCCTCAGATTGGAAAACATGAGCAAGATATTCCTTTGATGTCCATCAGCTCACCATGAGAACATGAGAATGTTGACCATGAAGAACCTTCCATACGATCCTGGAAGGCTCTGTTTAAATTCCTGAATGCTAAAATAGAGGGAACTTCAGTGGACTTCTAACTCGTCCTTCACCGTATCACAGAAGTTCACCTGCATTCCACAGAAGAAGGCAGCAGTCACGCCTACAAATGCCTTGAATGATTTTGGGGAGGTTCTTTTTAGGGAGAGTTAAAGGCATGGGCGTTTTAGGGGCCACCATCACCTTCTCAATGAAATGACAGAGGAAGGCTGTTGCAAAAGAAAAGCCATCTAATTTATGCCATCCCATTTTGAACGAAGTGTTTGGCTCCAAATTCTAAAAAACGAGTTAGATTTAGGAGCACCTAACAGCCAGACAGACAATACACTGGATATATTGTCTACACAGATAAATGATTTCTTGCAAAAATTCCGGAACGTCAGTATTTCATGGTATTGAGATCTGCGCTGAATAGTATATGAACTTATACTATATAGTGTATCTATATTGAATGGCTGATGGATATATACTATATGGTATATCTGTACTGAATAGTGGATGGGTTTATATTGTGAAGTATATTTGTACTGAATAGTTTAATCAGAATAGAGGGGACCTTGGAGCTCTTCTAGCCAAGTCCCCTGTTCAGGTAGGAGAACCTATACTATTTCAGATCAGTGACTATCTAGATTCTTCTTAAAAACCTCCAGTGATAGAGCACCTATAACTTCTAGTGGCAAGCTGTTCCACTGATGAATTGTCCTCACTTTTAGGAAGTTCCTCCTTAATTCCAGGTTGCTTCTCTCCTTGTTTAGTTTCCACTCATTGTTTTTTGCCTTGCCTTCTGGTGCTTTGGGAAATAAATCGACCCCCTCTTCTTTCTGGCAGCCCCTCAAATACCAGAATGGTATCTTGTCACCCCTCGTCCTTCTCTTCTCTAGACTAGCCATGCCCAGGTTCCTTCAACAGTCCTTCATAGTTGATATACCAGATATCAGATATAAAAAGGTAAAGGCAAAGGTTCCCCTCGCACACAGGTGCTAGTCGTTCCCGACTCTAGGGGGCAGTGCTCATCTCTGTTTCAAAGCTGAAGAGCCAGCGCTGTATCCGTGGTCATGTGGCCGGCATGACTCAACGCCAAAGGCGCATGGAACGCTGCTACCTTCCCACCAAAAGTGGTCCCTATTTTTCTACTTGCATTTTTTGCGTGCTTTTGAACTGCTAGGTTGGCAGAAGCTGAGACAAGTCACGGGAGCTCACCCCGTTACGCGACACTCGGGATTCGAACCGCTGAACTGCCGACCTTTCGATAGACAAACTCAGCGTCTTAGCCACTGAGCCACCGCGTTCTTTATATCAGATGTACTATATAGTTTATCTGCACTGTATACTATATCTAAATCTAAATCTAAATCTAAATCTAAATCTAAATCTAAATCTAAATCTAAATCTAAATCTAAATCTAAATCTATATATCCATCAAGTATTCAGTACAGATTCCCGATATTATGAAATATTACAGATCGGGATTTTATTTTATTTTATTTTATTTTTTTGCAACATCTTTATCCGTGCAATAAGCAAAATACAGAAGGCAACGTGTTTTCTTTTTTCCAATTGCTGAAATTCTAAACAAAATTCTAAAAAGAAAAAAAAAAAGACAAAAAAAGACCAATTTAAAAAAACAAATTCTCCCTCCCTAAGCCACCCAGTTTATTTAGAACACCAGCAGAGTCCGGGAAGAAGAAGAAGAAGAAGAAGAAGAAGAAGAAGAAGAAGAAGAAGAAGAAGAAGAAGAAGAAGAAGAAGAAGAAGAAGAAGAAGAAGAAGAAGAAGAAGAAGAAGAAGAAGAAGAAGGAAGGAAGGGTTTTAATTTGTTATGACTGAACACTTATCTCCCCATGACTGTTTTCTGGACCGCTTCTAAATGCTCCTCAGTATGAATCAGACCTTACCTTCTCAAAGCCTGTGAAAACAGATCTCTATCGCCCCAGGCTTTTAAAACAAGATTGCTGTTGTCACTCCGATCCAGAGTTTCCTTCTGCAACCAATGTGTGTATCCTCCTGACCTAATAAATCCCAAAGTCATGGGACGGGGTGGGTTACTTCTTCAATTTAACTTCCCAGTCGGTTTGCCAGAGCATGTCCCGAACTTATATTGTGTAGCTATTTATAACAATTTATAACCTTCTGCTTTCACACACACAGACACACTCCCCTTTCCGATTCACAACTGCTTTTGGGGTGGGGAAGGGAGGGTCGGGGAAGAGGTTATCTTACAACTGTGCCAAGGGCCATCCTAGCTAAGAGGGAAGGGATCATGTTATCAGTCCTCTCTTTAATGTGAGGCCGCCTTCGTTATCGCAAAGGAAGGCTCCCAAACAAACTGCTTACTCATAAAACAGTCAAGCAAGGACAGTGTTTGGGTCCTGTCCCAGGTGACTCAAATGTTTGCTTTGCTCCCTGTACAAATATAAACAAAGCTGGAAAGTTGTCAGACAGGGAAAAGCTATTTCTCTCTGTCTCTGTCTCTGTCTCTCTCTCTCTGTCTCTCTCTCTGTCTCTCTCTCTCTCTCTCTCTCTCTTTCTCTCTTTCTTTCTCTCTCTGTGTCTCTCTGTCTCTCTCTCTCTCTGTCTCTCTGTCTCTCTCTCACTCTCTGTCTCTCTCTTTCTCTCTCTCTCTGTGTCTCTCTGTGTCTTTTTCTCTCTGTGTCTTTCTCTCACACTCTTTCTTTCTGTCTCTTTCTCTCTCTGTCTTTCTCTCTCTCTCTCTCTCTTTGTGTCTTTCTTTCTCTCTCTCTCACTCTTTCTCTCTGTGTCTCTGTCTGTATCTCTCTCACTCTCTCTCTCTCTCTGTTTCTCTCTCACTCATTCTGTCTCTCTCTGTGTGTTTCTCTGTCTCTTTTTTCTCTCTCTGTCTCTCTCTCTCACACGCTCTTTCTCTTTCTGTCTCTTTCTCTCTGTGTCTCTCTCTCACACACACACATTCTCTCTCTCTCTCTCTCTCTCTCTCTCTCTCTCTCTCTCTCTCTCTCTCTCTTTGTCTCTGTCTCTCAGTCTCTGAGTCTCTCTGTCTGTCTGTCTCTCTCTTTTTTAAGAAGAAGGCTTTTACCCAACAAATGAAGATATCATTCAGGAAACGGAAGCATTGGCAGCTAAAATTTTTAATGGATGCAAAAATTTACCGGTAAGATGCATCTTACAGGCAGTCCCTGAACTTACGACCACAATCGAGCCCCGAATCTGGAGGAGATTACAGGTAGTCCTTGACTTAGGACCACAATTGAGCCCAGAGTTTATTGTGCTAAGTGAGACGTTTGTTAAGTAAGTTTCGTCCCATTTTCCAACCTTTCTTGCCACATTTGTTAAGTGAATCGCTGTGGTTTCTTCAAATTAGCAACATGGTTGTTAAGTGAATCCAGCTTCCCCCTTGACTTGCTTGTTAGGAGGTCGCAAAAGGAGGATCGCATTGACTCCGGGACACTGCAACCGTCATAAATACGAGTCAGTTGTCAAGCATCCCAATGGAAACCACGTGACCCTGGGGAATGCTGCAACGGTCATAAGTGTGAAAAACGGTCATAAGTCACTTTTTTCGGGGCCATCCTAACTTCAAACTAAGCGAACTGTTATGTGTCAAGGATTAGAAGGATTCTTCTGCATTAGAAGATTATTAGATTATGATTGGGGGGGAAGTGGATTTTGAAATCAAGAGAAAGCGGACAGATCTCAAATCTAAACAATCATCACTGGATGATCTCAAAAAGAGAATAATAATAATAATAATAATAATAATAATAATAATAATAATAATAATAAAAAATAAAAAACCACCTTACTCGGAACAGCTTACATCCTCTGACGATACCTTAACAGTTCCTAGGTCCTTGGTTAGGACTCGAGCTGCTGAGCTATTAACCAGCCTCAAAGGCTGTGAATCTCACTACAGATTAAATAATAATAATAATAATAATAATAATAATAATAATAATAATGATGATGATGATGATGATGATGCAAGCAAGGGTCAGGATATTTTCCTTTCTCAAAGTCAGTCACTGCCTCGGCTTGTCACATCTACAGCAACGATTCACAAGGTCACAATTTATTTCCCCCACCCCCCACCTCAAGACACCAGCTGGCCGTACAAATGGATATTTCAGCCACTGGGAAATATTTGGGTTTTTTGATCCAGTTTATCAGCAACGCCTACGATTCAAGTTTGCTTTCCCAGGTCAGCCTTCGATGTTTTAGCACCTGCTTGTTTGAAACCGTCCTTCGTTCTTACAGAAGGACTGATAGCATAACCACAATATGAAGATATATATAAATATATAAATGTCTTTTCAAGTTTTCGCGGGTGTTTGTATGTAAAAAGTTAAAATCTCGGGTCTTTTCCCACGTCATTAAATGTCTGTTAGTTAAAATGCTTAAAATCCTGGCTAAAATTCCAGCTTAAAATCCTCCAAAATCCCAACAAAAAGACCTTAGAAAGTGTCTGTCTATCTATCCATATATATCATCGAAATCTCTCTCTATCTCTAAGTATGTCTATCGTCTAACTGTCTGTCTCTATCTTCCTATTTATCATCTAAAACTATATCTGTTTATCTATCTATCTATCTATCTATCTTCTATTTCTATCTATTTTTTCTATCTATATCTATCTATCCATCTATCTATCTATCCATCCATCCATCCACTCCCCCCCCCACCCACCCACCCATCATCCATCATCTATCTATCTATCTATCTATCTATCTATCTATCTATCTATCTATCTATCTATCTATCCATCCATCCATCCATCCATCCACCCACCCACCCACCCACCCACCCATCTATCTATCTATCTATCTATCTATCTATCTATCTATCTATCTATCTATCTATCTATCTATCTATCTATCTATCTATCTATCCATCCATCCATCCATCCATCCATCCACCCACCCACCCACCCACCCACCCATCTATCTATTTATCTATCTATCTATCTATCTATCTATCATCTATCTATCACTTGTCATAAGCTTTGGCTTACTGGAAAATCTTTTAAACTTGCACAATCTGGAGTTGCTTAATAGGTATCAAATATAGATATTAGTCTGTTTTAACTATGTCTGTATTATTGCAGCCCTGCCAAAAAATATTTTTCTGGGATGCATTGGATTGTCTCACTTTCCCAAAACACTTTAATAATAATAAAAAAAAAAAATCTGAGAGAGAGAGAGAGAGAGAGAGAGAGAGAGAGAGAGAGAGAGAGAGAGAGAGAGAGAGAGAGAGAGAGAGAGAGAGAGAGAGAGAGAGACTGTTACTTTCTTCAAACAAAGCAGGAAATCAATGAATGCAAATTCAAGAGGCGTTCACCGATCAAAACGCTTCTTTTAGCTATCCATTCCACCTGTACGTGTTCACATGCTCGAGGGCTGGTTATTACTGTTTTTATTGATTGCCTCTCGCAGGTACAAAAGAATCAAGAAACGTCTCCAGCCTGGAGAAATCCCATCCTGTTCCTATTGTATTTTGAGAAGGGGCGCACAGATTCCTGCAACTCCCAAGATTCCTGCCATCGATTCTGCACGCTACAACTTAAAAGGAGTCATGAAAGCGATCATCCTATTCTGCATGCTTTCCTTTCCATTGTTTTTTTTTTTTTTAAATAAAATAAACCGAGCTCAGGGCAGCGTCCCCTATTCTCAATGCATTTGAGAAGTCCCAATGCAGACCCCAAATACAATAGATAGAGGAAAGTAACAGAGCTGGAGGGGACCCTTGGAGGTTATCTAGCCCAACCCCCTCTCTGGCAGGAGGACCTCCACTATTTCACTGAAAGGTGCACCCGATAAGAACGAATGTTTTAACGCAACCAAGGACTTCACAGTCCTGATCAAAATAAGAACGAATGTATTCGTGGAATAAAGGACTTCACAGTTCTTATCAAAATCCTGCAATAATTTTAGGATCGTATTACACCTACGCTGGCTCACTTTGTCCTGTAGATTAGCAGAGCCGGAAGGGTCATCTATACCATTCCAGAAAAACGGCTGTCCAGTCTTTTCAGGAAATTCCTCCTTCGTTCTAAGGTTGCTTCTCTTCTCCTCAGTTAGATCTGACCCAAACATCTCTTGCCTTGGTAAGGAATAAGCTCGTTTTTAGAACTCTGTTCATCTATACTATTCTTGTATGGGTGCAAGACTGCAAACCCCGGGTACCAAGGGGTATGGCGAAAAGAGAAGACACGTAGGATGAGTATTTAGCAGCTCTTTCCTAATCAAGGCTAATGTATCACCCCCACAAACCTACAGAGTTTTCACAAGCCCTGCACCAGCTACGTTCTTGAAGATGCAAACCAACCTGGAATGGATGAAGGAACTCAAAAACTCTGCCAAGGGGACTCGGAGGATGGTTAAAGCCAAATCAGTCCAAAAAAAGAAAGAAAAAGAAAAAGCAGAGATCTTGATGCACAGAGAAAGAGAGGTTGCTGTAGCAACTCTGCCAGAAACTCGGGATAATGTAGGACTGCCCCGTGGTTCAAGAGTCCGTTGATCTTTCATCAGCCTCAGTAGAGATTTAAAAAAAAAAAAAATCTCAGTGACTATAGTAAACTGTCTCGGGAGATCAGGAAGAACCGTAGAAAGAGGACAATTGAAATTTCTCGCTTAATCTTCAAAGTCAAAAAACAGGGAAAAGGCTGCAGGTTGCTCTGAATTAGGAGCGCAGCCCTCTTGAACTCCTTAACAGGAGTGACCAAGGATATAATTCCAGGCAAACAGGTTTGAATGCAGGAAGAAGTTAGCCGATCCCATCTAATTAAGCTCCTTATATGCAAAGGCTCCCACAGACATTGAAATTTTCAGCCTACATGTGGGAGGCTAACCAAACGGGAAGGCCCTTGGCATGTGACACAGAACATACAAAGCGGCGGAGGTGATTACAGGTAGGAAGGGCGGAAGGCTTCAAGTTTTTTCCCCTCTCCGGCAGGGGAAAAAAAGGGGCTGGTTTGCCATTCAAGTCCGAGAAACTTTTTTTTTTGCTCCAGTAAACTTTCTTTTCATCTTTGTTAGGATTTGGTGCCTTCTGTTGGGAAGGGAAAGGGAGAGGGTGGGGGGAGAAGAAAGGAGATTGATGAAGGGAAGGGAAGGAGGGGGTGAGGAAGAGAGGGGGGAGGGAGGGGAGGGAAGGGGAGAGGGGGAGGGGGAGGGAGGGAAGAAGGAGATTGAGGAAGGGAAGGGAGAGAGAGGGAGGGAAGGAGGGAGGGAAAGGAGAGAGGGAAGAAAAAAGGAGATTGAAGGAGGGGAGGGAGAGGGAGGAAGGGAGGAGAATGAGGAAGGGAAGGCAGAGGGAGGGGGAAGGGAGAGAGAGGGAGGAAGAAATGAGAATGAGGAAGGGAAGGAGGGGATGAGGAAGGGAAGGGAGAGGGAGGGAAGGGAGAGGGAGGGAAGAAGGAGATTGAGAAAGGGAAGGGAGAGAGAAGTTAGGAGAAGGAGGAAGGGAAGGAGGGAGGGAGGGAAGGGAGAGGAAAGAAAAAAGGAGATTGAGGGAGGGGAGGGAGAGGGAGGGAGGTAAGGGAGAGAGAGGGAGGAAGAAATGAGAATGAGGAAGGGAAGGAGGGGATGAGGAAGGGAAGACAGAAGGGGGGAGGGAAGGGAGAGGGAGAGGGAGGGAAGAAGGAGATTGAGAAAGGGAAGGGAGAGAGAAGGAGGAAGGGAAGGAGGGAAGGGAGAGGGGAAAAAAGGAGATTGAGGGAGGGGAAGGAGAGGGAGGGAGAAGAATGAGGAAGGGAAGACAAAGGGGGAGGGAGGGAAGGGAGAGAGAAGAAAAAAGGAGAATGAGGAAGGGAAGGCAGAGGGAGGGAGGGAAGGGAGAGAGGGAAGAAGAAAGGAGATTGAGGAGTGGGAGGGAAGGGGAGGGAGAGGGTGGGTGGGTGGGAGGAGAATGAGAAAGGGAAGAGATGACAAAAGAAGAAAGGAAGAATGAGAAAGGGAAGGAGGGAGGGAGGAAGGAAGATAAAGGGAAGGGGAAAAGTAACAACAGGGACTCCAAATCCCTCAAGACAAACACAGAGGCCCCAGTTTCACTTCCTGAAAAAGGTTTGATAAGTATACTACCTTCATGCTTACATAGAGGATGCCACCTCAGTAGGCTTTTCACTTTAACTTCTATTCCTCCTTTTCATTAAACTAGCTGGTGGGGATGGGAAGAGAGCAGGGAGTGCCCTTGATTTACAACCGCTTACTAACTAAACAAAAACTAATTACTTCATTCTTCCAGGCTAGGCCAATTTGGCGTCCAATTCAAAATGCTAATTTTTGTCTTTCTGCGTTTATGGTTTTCGTAGCTTTAAATGTGGTTTTTATGTTGCTTTAATTCCTGATTGGCTGCTGCCCAGAGTTCCGTATAAGACGGGCCGCTATATGAATGGTTTAAATAAATAATAAATACATAGTTTTAAAAAAGGGAACTTGAAAGAAGTCAGCAAACGCTATCTCGCATGCATGCAGGCTTTAGGCTATCAAATATGTTATTTTTTTACTAATGGGAGATTCATATCAGTCTAGTGTAGGTACTCTTCCTTCTTAGAATATTTACAGCCAGAGAGCAATCGTGCCGGTCTGGAGGAGGCGTCAAGTGGGAAATTAGTGTAGAATCATTACGTAGACACAAGAGGGCAAGATCTGACCCCTGGCGAATGCCTTTGAACTTTTATCTACTCTTTTCCAAGAACAAATTGCCAGTCTAGAAAGATTCCTAAATAATAGACAATAAACAATAAAGTAGCTACTTCAAACTCTTTGTGTGTGGGTTGGGTTATTTGTGCTTGACACCTCCCATGTTTTCCTCCAAAATAAGACCCAACTGGAAAATTAGCCCTATCATTGATTTTTCAGGATGGCTCGTAATATAAACCCAATCCCCAAAAATAAAGGTAAAGGTTCCTCTTGCACATATGCGCTAGTCATTCCCAACTCTAGGGGGCAGTGCTCATCTCCGTTTCAAAGCCAAAGAGCTAGTCCTGTCTGAAGAAGTCTCTGTAGTCATGTGACCATCATGACCAAACACCAAAGGTGCACGGAACGCTGTTACCTCCCCACCAAAGGTGGTCCGTATTTTTCTACTTGCATTTTTTACGTGCTTTCGAACTGCTAGGTTGGCAGAAGCTGGGACAAGTCATGGGAGCTCACCCCGTTACGCGGCACTCGGGATTCGAACCACTGAACTGCCAACCTTTCGATTGACAACCTCAGCATCTTAGCCACTGAACCACCACATCCCTTTCCCCCAAAATAAGCCCCAGTTAAGATCATCAGCCAGACGGATGCATTTAGTACAGTATTTCCCTCTCCCCAAATGAGACCTCACTGGAAAATAAGCTCTTACCCTGCCACCTGGAGAGGTGTGGTTGGGAGGCATCTCCAGTTGGGATGGTGCCTTGATTGGACCACATGATGGACATGTAGGTGCAGGGAGAAGGGACTTGGGACTTACTTTTGGGTGGAGAAAACCTGGAAGCTTTCAGATGCGGGTTTCTCCAGATGCGGGTTTCTCCAATATGACATCTCTAATAAAACGGAACTTTGAGGAACTTCTAGCTTCAGAGTCTTCTTTCGTTGTGGTTGTTACTTGGAACCCTGACACCTGCTCCTCCTCCTCCTCCTCCCTTCAAATGCCACTTCCTTATAGAACTGGTGATGTTATCTAATTGGGCAATGAAACATCTGCAAGAAAACAGCCAACCTCAGAGAGCACCAAGGATCCTGCATGATGTTCGTTTCTCAGCCTAGTCTATCTGACATCTGAATGGCCTACCTTTCTTCTCTCTTTTGACCTTCACGAGAAGGTAGGAGCGTTTTCACAAACCAGCCAAGCTCAGATTGCTCAAGGTTTGTTTATCTGACATTCGATGACAAGTCATCGTCTTTGTTCGCGGCAGCTCAACAATGCTCAACCCTGTTTTGAAATTGTAATATCTTAATTGCAGGCTGCCTGAAGACAGACAAGACAGCATACCGTGTATCAGTCAATAAAAGTATCGTCAATAAAATGAGCAACATAAAACTACGCCCTAAAAACAGGAGTGGATTTCAACAATTTTAGCAGGGGGTTCTCTGCTCGGTTGTTGGGTGGGTGTGGCCTATTCAGCCTCCTGCACCATGGTGGGGGAGAGGGATTTTTACCCTCCCCGGGCTCCAGAGGCTTTTCTTGAGCCTCCAGGAGGGTGAAAATGGCCTCCCTCTGCTCCAGAGGCCCTCTGGAACGGGCCTGTTTCCTGTGTCCTTAAACTTCCAGTAGGCCCATTTTTTGCCCTCCCCGAGCCTCGTGCAAACCCTGCATTTACCTGCATCCCAAACAGGCCGCGTGGGGACTCCTGGGAGGGGTGGGGCTGAGTGGGCGGGGCCAACCAGGAGTGGGATTTGGGGGGTTCTCTGAGCTGCACAGAATCTTAGCTAGAGGTTCCCTGCAAACCCCCAGCGTCCCACCCCTGCCTAAAAATAAGAACCATTAGCAAACCTTTGTGGACAAAACATACAGGTAATATAGGGGAAAAAATGAATTTAGAAATAAACTTACCTTGGTTATTTAACAGATGGAACATAAAATCGCTATCAAAGTACTCCCGGAAATGTACATAAAGGCGGAGTAATCAATGGTGGTGAATGTTTCTACAGAAGTGGCAACCGAGAAGAATAGGAGCTGTGGTTTCTAATGGGACTCAGATTGAAAGGGCAATATCGTGTTTCCTATGGGGTTCTCCCATATCCATGTTGGCAAACCTGTGGCACGCGGAGCCATATCTGTGGGCCCGTGAGCATTGCCCTAGTTCAGATCCAGCGCACATGTGAGCGTTGGCCACCTGATTTTCGGGCTTTCCAGGCCCACCAGAAGTCAGGAAATGGGCTGTTTCTGGCCTCGGAAGAGCCTCTGGGGGGCGGTGGGAGGCCATTTTCACCCTCCCCAGGCTCTAGAAGCAAAAAATGGTCCCACTGGTCCATCACATGCCAAAAGCAGAGGAGCGTGGGGGGGGGGTGTTGCATGAAGGGGGCAGGGCACATTGAATTTTGGGTGTGGGCACACTCGCGTGTGACCCACCCACCCCCATGCTTCCCCCACTTTTGGCACACGACGACAAAAAGTCAGCCATCACTGTCCTATATTTTCCATGCAGGACAGCTGTGGGGAAGAACATTAAATCAAGCAAAAGAGAAGGTTTGCCAACATCTGGGAAGAATGTGACAGATTCTTGGGGTTGAATGTTGGGGTTGAATGTTGGGGTTATATAAGAAGAGTTGGAAGGGATCTTGGAAGTCTTCTAGACCCCAACTCCCTGCTCAGACAGGAGATCTTACACAATTCCAGATAAGTGACTGTGTCCAGTGTCTTCTCGAAAGCCTCCAGTGATGGAGCATTTACAACTTCTGAAGGGAATTTGTTCCACTGCTTTATTGTTCCCTCCTAAAATTCTACTTTGTTTCTCTCCTTGACTAGTTCCCATCCATTGTTTCTTGCCTTGTCTTCAGGTGCTTTGGAGAATAGCTTGACCCCCTCTTTTTTGGGGCAGCCCCTCAAATATGGAAAGACTGCTATCATGTCACCCCCTAGTCCTTCTTTTCATGAAAATAATTTCATTTTGTTCATTCCTGCAACTATTCTTCATACGTTTCAGCCTCCAGCCCCCTAATCATCTTTGTTGCTCTTTTCGGCATTCTTTCCAGAGTGTCAACTTCATTTGTATAGTATGGGGACCAAAACGGGATGCAGTATTCTAAGTGAGGTCTTTACTAAGGCTTTGTAAAGTGGTACCAGACCAGGAGTGCTATTCAGCAGGTTCTGACAGGTTCTGGAGACCCTCTGTGCATGCGCAAACCCTTCTGCGCATGCCCAGAGGGTAAAAAACAGGTTACTTCCTGGTTAAAACCAGGAAGTAATGATGACTGGGCAGGTGGGTGGAGCCTCAGGCCGCTATCACTACCGGTTCTCTGAACCACCAGCCACCATTGCTACCAATTCAGCCGAACCGGTCTGAACGAGGAGCATTGCATTCCTAATTGAAACCAATTACCCAGATAGCCTCTGAACTCTGCATATTAGACAAGCTCAGCTGGAATTCTATGCAGCCAGTTGGATTCTGCGCTAATTATGAAGTCTGTTCCATCTCTACAATCTGCAAGCCCCAAGCCAAACCCCCAGAGCAAATCCCCCAATTCAATGTTACAATAAAAGTAAAGAAAGGTATTATATATATTCCCAATTTCAAGAACTCATGTGATTCTAGCATTTTCATCAAGAGAGCCATCAAGAGTTACGCAAACAAAGATTAATTCATATGGCAACATTCTGAGCATTGAGAAGCTCTTATGATCCAGAACTTTGCTTTTAAATCTCACGAGAGGGATAAATATTGACCCTGAAAGGAGGGTGGGGGGAAATCTCTGAGGCGATTGTGGAGATTTGACACATCAGCTTGGAGAATATTACGCCTTCAATTTTTTTAAAAAAACATTCAAGTTTATTCATTATGAAATTAATCCCTCCATCTCTCTATCTCTCTATCTTTCTATCTATCTTTCTATCTCTCTGCTCTCTGCTCTCTGTCTCTTTTTCTTTCTCTCTCTCTCTCTCTCTCTCTCTCTGTCTCTGTCTGTCTGTCTGTCTCTCTCTGTCTCTCTGTCTGTCTCTCTCTGTCTCTCTCTGTGTGTCTTTGTCTGCCTGTCTGTCTGTCCGTCTGGCTCTCTCTCTTTCTCTGTCTCTCTGTTTTTGTGTAAGTGGGTGTGCCTATTTATCTTTCTAAGCTTAGGAGATCTCTACCTTCTTATGTAAACCATTTCTTCAAAGCTATTTGGAAAGAAGAAATCTAGGATCTCCAATGTAAGTCTCAAGTCCATAGCAGAGTTAAAGTAGGGTAAAGCACCCACTGGCTGGACACTAGAAAAGATAACACTGCGATGACCATGGAGAACATTGCGCATGGAGAACGTTACACCTCCAATTTTCAATACTCCATTCAAGTTTATTCATTATGAAATCAATCTCTCCATTTCTCACTCTCTCAAACCCTCAATCTCTCTCTCTCTCTCTCTCTCTCTCTCTCTCTCTCTCTCTCTCTCTCTCTCTCTCTCTCTCTCTCTCTCTCTCTCTTTCAATCTAAGCTTAGGAGATCTCTGCCTTCTTATATAAACCATCTCTTCAAAGCTACTTGGAGAGAAAAATGCTAGAATCTCCAATGTAACTCTCAAGTCCATAGCAGAGTTAAGGTAGGGTAAAGCACCCCCTGGCTGGACACTAGAAAAGATGGTCCCACAGTGTCCATGGTCAGAGTTGTGTTTTTTTAAAAAATATTCTTACCACTAAATAGGATGTCATAGAGCCGGGATGGGTGGGCCCAGGTGGGCCCACCTGCAATCTCCGTTACTGGGTCTCCCGAACCGATATGAACCGGCTGGATTCCACCTCTGTCCACAGTGGATTTGAAGGAGACAACGTGAGACAGAGGGGCATGGAGAGATCCATGAAATGGCCAAGGGTCGGTCAAATCTCTTTGGCAACCTACAGATCTGGCACATTATCACTGAAGAACATGAGGCCTTCAATTTTCATTCAGGTTTAGGATCTCCAATATAAGTCTCAAGTCCACAGCAGAGTTAAAGTAGGGTAAAGCACCCACTGGCTGGACACCTCTTCCTCTGAAGAGGTTGCAGAAAAAAAATGCTTTAAAAGTCTCTCTGATGATCCCATCTGAGTTGCCTGATCATCAGAGAGGCTTTTCAAAGCCTACCTGACGATCAGGCAACTTAGCTGGGATCATCAGAGAAACTTTTAAAGCATTTTTTTTCTGCAACCGCTTCAGCAGAATAGGTGGTTTAAAAAATGCTTTGAAAAGGCTCTGACGATCCCAGCTGTGTTGCCTGATTGGCAGAGGCTTTTCAAAGCATGTTTTAAACCACCTCTTTGGCGGAAGAGGTTGCAGAAAAAAATGCTTTGAAAAGCCTCTGACGATCCCAGATCAGCCGCATGATCATGAGTGGCTTTTTTTTTTTTTTTACTTTTAAAAGCATTTTTTCGTCGGAAGAAGTTGTAGAAAAAATGCTTTTAAAAGTAAAAAAAAAAAAAAGCCTCTGATGATTGTGCAGCTCAGCTGAGCATGGTGGAGTGGGGGGGAGGGGGATGCAGGGATTTTTGCTACCAGTTCTCTGAACCACCTGCCGCCATCGCTACTGGATCGGGCAATCTGGTCCGAACTGGGAGCATTTCACCCCTGCTTTAGAATACAGAATGACTTAAGAAATGATTTGATAGAATAAGGGGTTTATGGGAGAGTTCCTGTATTGACCTAGGCCCAAGTAGTTATTACCAGACAATCAGTCCTAAACAAACATTTTTTTATTAGAACAGCTGAGAATTACTTCATTCTCAGCTTAGTCCAAATTAAGTCCAAAACAAATCCTTCCTAGAGGTTCCTTATCACCAACCTTTGTCTACTTTGGCACCCTGCCAAAGGCTTTTCTTGGCAAAGCCCCACGACGTTCAGAAACAAGAGTTGCCAACAAGAAACAAATGTAGCAACGTTGCTTTCCTACAAAGATCCCAAGAGCCGTTGTTGCTCTTTTAAGCCTTCTGGGAGGGGCCAACCATCTCCTGGCCTTACTCCCAAATTGTCCCTTTTGCTTTAGCTGCTCTTGCCTTCTGGCAGCTCTTTGCATGTGTGCACTAGGAACAGGCTCCTCCTGTTCCTCTGCCTCTCTACTATCCACCTCTGGAGGCTCCGGAGTCCGTACATCACTCCCAATGGCCCTGGCCTCCGATGCAGAGCTTTTGTCCAGGCCTTCCTCTGACTCCAGGACTCGCCCATGTTCTTCCCCAGCCTCCTCACTGCTGGCGGACCATAACATAGGGGGTATAAAATGTATGGATTAATTATTGTACTTTGCTCTCCTTGTATTCAATCCACTTGGTGAGAAACTTGGAGGCCGCCTCTGCAAACCTCCTTTCGGAAATAAACTCTTTGAATTGTGGACCAGACTTGTTTTTTTGTATTGTATAAAGATTGGGGTCTTACATCTCACAAAGAGAAGCAACCTAGAAGTAAGGAAAAATTTCCCGAAAGTGAGAAAAATTAATCAGTGGAATAATTTTGCCTCCAGACATTGTGGCTGCTCCATCACTGGAGGTTTTAAAGAAAAGATTGGATAACCATTTGTCCAGAAGGGGAGGTCAACCTATTCTCCAAACCATGTGAAGGCAGGAAAGAAAGGCTAGGGGAGACAGGATAGCAGTCTTCCAATATTTGAGGGGCTGGCCCAAAGAAGAGGAGGTCAACCTATTTTCCGAAACACCACAAGGCAGAACAAGAAACAATGGATGGAAACTTATCAAGGAGAGAAGCAACCTGGAATTAAAGACAAAGAGGACTAGAAGACCTCCAAGTTCCCTTCCAACTCTGTTATTTTGACAGTGATATGGTAGGAACAGGGTACACCTGATGAATTGAAAATAACTTCATAACACGCTGCAAATTCTCCTGACTTTCTACTATAACAGCCGAGGTGGCGCAGTGGTTAGAGGTGCTGTACTGCAGCTCCTTCAGCTGACTGCTAGTTCAGCAGATCAGCGGATCAAATCTCACCGGCTCAAGGTTGACTCAGCCTTCCATCCTTCCGAGGTGGGTAAAATGAGGACCCAGATTGTTGGGGGCAAGATGCTATTTAGTATACTGTTGATTGTTGTAAGCCGCCCAGAGTCCTCGGAGAGTGGGCGGCATAGAAATATGATTAATAAAATAAAAATAAGAAAATATGGGAATGGCAGAGATGACATCTGTCAAGTTAGAATTCTCAAGAGTAGAAGTTTGATTTTGGAGGTTTGGGAGAACCATTCTTTTCCATCTCAGTGAAGTCCTTATTCCTTCTTCTCCTATTCCTTAGAATGATGTGTAGCGAGGATGGACTTCTGGGGGTTTGGGAGAAGCTCTAGCTAAGATTCTGTGCAGTTCGGAGAACCCCCAAATCCCACTCCTGGCTGGCCCTGCCCCACCCACCCCTTCCTTCCCAGGAGTCCCCGTGTGGCCTGCTTTAGATGCAAGTAAGTATGGGGCGCATGCAGAGGCTCGGGGAGGGTGAAAAACGGGCCTACCGGAAGTTCGGGATTTCTGGGTTTCTGGCCTCCAGAGGGCCTCCAGAGCCTGGGGAGGCCATTTTCGCTCTCCCGGAGGCTCAAGGAAAGCCTCTGGAGTCTGGGGAGGGCAAAAACGCCCCCCCCCATGGTGCAGGAGGCCAACTAAGCCATGCCCACCATGGCCACGCCCACTCAGCAACCAGGCAGAGAACTCCTTGCTAAAATTTTTGAAGCCCACACCGGATGTGTAGTGAGCTACTCCACGGTTGGGCTTCTACTAACTGGAATCCAATACTGCTTTGCAAATGTCCCCGTCGAGGTTGTTAAACTTTCCACTGTCGCACGTTGGCAAAAGCCGCGGGAAGAGATGTCATTTCCTATCTTGTGAGAGATTAAAAAACACACTGAGTGGGGGTAGTTTTGTTTCAAGCAGGATGGAGGATATGGACAAAGACAAACATTGATTTCCAGGAATAGAGAGTCCTCCCAGCTTTTTCAAGCAGTGTGATGCCTGGTTCTCAGCACTGTTAGCTTCTCAGAATGTCTGCATTTGCATAAGCCAACTGCAATTGTCTTTCAAAACCAAGGTTATTCCTTAGCTGTGCTCTCTCTCTCCCTCCTCCTCCTCCTCCTCCTCCTCCTCCTCCTCCTCCTCCTCCTCCTCCTCCTCCTCCTCCTCCTCCTCCTCCTCCTCCTCCTCCTCTTCTTCTTCTTCTTCTTCTTCTTCTTCTTCTTCTTCTTCTTTTCTTCTTCTTCTTCTTCTCCCTCTCTCCCTCAGCATTCCATCCTTTCGAGGTCAGTAAAGTGAGGACCCAGATTGTTGGAGGCAGTATGTTGACTCTATAAACCACTTAGAGAGGGCTGTGAAACACTGTGAAGTGGTATATAAGTCTAAGTGCTATTGCTATTCCTCCTTCCCTCCCTTTTTTCTTCTCTTTATCCCTTCTTCCCTCTTTTTCCCTCTTTCCCTCTCTTTCTCCCTCCTTCCCTCTTTCTCTCTCCTTCCCTCTCTCTTTCTCACTCTTTTTCTTTCTCTCTTTCTCTCTTTCTTTCTCTTTCTTTCTCTTTCTCTCTCTCTCTCCCCCCCCTCTCCCTCAGCCTTCCATCCTTTCGAGGTCAGTAAAGTGTGGACCCAGATTATTGGGGGCAGTGTGTTGACTCTATAAACCACTTAGAGAGGGCTCTAGAACAGTGTGAAGTGGTATATAAGTCTTAGTGCTATTGCTATTCCTCCTTCTCTCCCTCCCTCCCTCCTTCCCTCCTTCCCTCTCTTTATCCCTCCTTCCCTCTCTTTCTCTTTCTCTCTCATGGTCTTGCTCTCTCTCTCTCTTTCTCCCTCTTTCTCTTTCTCTCTTCCTTTTTCTCTCTTTCTCTCTCTGTCTTCCTTCCTCCCTCCCTCCCTTATTTCCTTTCTCATTCTTCTTTCCAGTGGTGTAGTGGTTAGAATGCAGGATTGCAGGCTAACTCTGCATTCCACTGCCTGCAGTTCGATCCTGACCAGCTCAAGGTTGACTCAGCTTTCCATCCTTCCGACATCAGTAAATTGAGGACCCAGATTGTTGGGGGCAAGAGGCTGACTCTGTAAACCACTTAGAAAGGACTGTAAAAGCACCGTGAAGTGGTATATCAATCTTAAGTGCTATTGCTATTTGTTTTAGCACCTTTATGAGTTTCTTGCTATTTCCAGAGAGCCCTTCAGCTACCACAATAGGGCTTTCCAGGCCAAAGTTAGCAAACATGGTTTAAGTAAGGAGAAGAGGTACAGCAGGGTACCTCTCCCCATCTGGAAGAATGTTTCATGGAGATGATTACATCTCAATTATCCACATATAAACTTCTCTTATGTGTATTTACAGTAGGGCTCCAGTGTATGTAAACACTTCATTAGAGTTATCACAAATAACCCAAACTGAACAGCGTTACTTGTATTGATTTCACTCCACCAAGAAAGCTACTTGGTCTGGGGCCATAATTCAAGTTGCGTTCAATTTACTCTGTGGAAATCTCATATTTCAAGCCAAGCTATAAGTGGGGTGGCTATAAAAGACCATTATTACCTATCATTCTGTACACATGCCAAAAAGCTCCAGGTAACGGGATAGGGTGGGGTAGAGAGAGAAGCAGCTAGAGGAAGTATTGAACTTACCCTGATTTCTCAACCAGAAATAAGGAAGATAATTTCCTCCTCCCTTCAATAGAACCGAAATTAAGCAACGACTTTCCCAGATAGGCAAATGGGGAGCAGGGCTCATGAGACCAATATACTCCTGCTTAGATCTTCAGCTTGTGGGGAGTAGGGTCCTACTCAAGAGGGGCTTCAAAAACTTTAGCAAGGGGTTTTCTGCCCGGTTGCTGGCTGGGTGTGGGCATGGTCTAGTTTAGCCTCCTGCACCATGGCAGGGGGGGTATTTTTGCCCTCCCCGGTCTTTCTTGAGCCTCCAAGAGGGTGAAAACGGCATCCCCAACCTTCAGAGGCCCTGCTAGGCCCATTTTTTTGCGGTCCCCAAGCGTCTCTGCATGCCCTGTATTTACCTGCATCCATTGGGCTGCGTAGGAGGGACGGGGCAGGATGGGTGGGGCATGGCAGGGCTGGGCCAGCAAGGAGTGGGATTTGGGGGTTCTCTGAACTACATAGAATCTTAGGTAGAGGTTCTCCTGAACCCCTGCAAACCCTCAGCAGCCCCACCCCTGGTCCTACTTGAGTTAGTCCCTCAAACATCTGGATTGGAATCATCAAGTACTTTCAGCCTGTCCAAGACATCCCACCAAAGGTTTATTGGCCAAGTGTCAACACCGAAGCCATTTCAGGGCTGCCACAGCAAGGCTGATGGGAGCTGTGGGAACGGGAGGGGTGAGTAGAGATAGCCAAAAATAAAATTGTGCTAATAGGACATGCCAAATAAATTTGAGGAGCACCTTGGCCTCGGAGTTTTGATTGCATTGGGTGTGTTACTTGGAACCCTGATAGTGTCGTTCAGAAGGGATATTTTGATGAAGAATGTGATCCAGCTTCAGTTTGTGAATATATTTTTTTTCAGAAGTATTTCATTCTCCACTTCCCCCAGTCAGGATGTCTATGGAGCTTCTCAGTCATCCAGGACATGGTTGTCCCAAAGGTGCTTTTTTTCAAAAGGCAACTGGACTTCATTTTTGTTTTTTTTCTTAGAAGACACTTCGCTTCTCATCCAAGAAACTTTTGACTGAACAGTGGAAAATGGAAGGATTTCTATTTCATGCAGTCCTCTGATCGTTAGCACTCTCTCTGAGAGGACACAGATAAACCCCCAAGTGGCCTCCAGGGCTCTCAGAGAGAGTGCTAACGACCAGAGGACTGCAAAGAAATATTATCCTTCCATTCCTCCTCATCCTACCAGAACTTAACCTTCCATTTCCCCACCATTCAGTCAGAACTGAAGAAGCTTCTTGGATGAGAAGCAAAACATCTTCAAAGGGAGAAAAAAAACCCAAGAAAGCTCAATTATCTTCTGAAAAAAGCACCTACTTTAATCAGGTTAAAAGTAGCCTTAAGTGACCACAGTGTGTGTTTTCTCTCCCATTACAAAGCATTAAGTACAATCATGCCAATGAATTATTGCATCGAAAAATGTCAAGTACCACTTACCGCCTTAACACAAAGAAATAAAGTGCAGACTTTGTCCCAGTATTAAATAGATGATAAAATATTTCTTGGTCATGGAATGTACGTGTTTTTGCCCCTTGCCCACTTTTTCTTCCTTCTATATTTCTCCCTTTTGAATTAATTGTCTTTTCGTACAGCAGCTGTTAAGGATGGATGCATCAACTCAACAATAATTCTATTGACAGCTATTACACCCGGCAACCCGCATCAGTTTTACAGCCCACTAAAAAGTTGACAGGTCTTACCTTTAGTGTTACAGCCCAAAAGGTAAGAAAGGAATACAAGAAGAGCCTGGATAGCTCAGCAGACTAATGCATTGTAATTTAACTCTAGCTGTCTGCAATTAGTAAGTTCGAATCTCCCCAGGCTCAAGGTTGACTCAGCCTTCCATCCTTTCTAAGGTAGGTAAAATGAGGACCCAGTTTGTGGGGGCAATAAGCTGACTTCGTATAAATATACAAAAGTATGAAGGCTATTGCTTAATGCATTGTAAGCCGCCCTGAGTCTCCGGAGAAGGGCGGCATATAAATCAAATTTAAAAAAAAAAAGAAAGAAAGAAAATAATTTTGGGACAAGCTGCCTTTGACCTCACAGCTTTTTACAACCAGAAACAACCAGGCAGTTTGATTAACACAAGACCTCTTGTTCACCTGAAAATTCCAGTATTCACTGTAAGCAGGGAGTGAAATGCTACCAGTTAGGACCAGTTCGGGTAAACCGGTAGAAATAAAAGCTACCAGTTTAGCTTCAACTCCAGAGCTGAAGAAGCTTCTTGAATGAGAAGTGAAACATCTTCAAAGAAACCCCCAGAAAGTCCAGTTGCCTCCTTAAAAAGCACCTTTGGGATGACTGAGAATGTCTACAGACTTTTTAGCTATACAATTTGGGATGAACACCCTTTGAACGGGGTGGAAGTAGGAATGGATTCCCAGAGTGAAAATGACTACAGGAACCATTTGCACCACTCAGGTGGCCCTGAAGATACAGAAAAACCTCCAAGTGGCCTCAACGACCCTCTAAAAGGATGCAAATGACCAGCTGTCTGCAAGGAGTATCAATCCTTCCCTTCCCCACCATCCGGTCAGAGTTGAAGAAGCTTCTTGGAGGAGAAGCAAAATATATTTGAAAGAAAAAAAATCAGAAAGTTCAGTTGCCTCTTGAAAAAGCACCTTTGGGACAACCATGACCTGGATGACTGAGAATCTCAGAATGTTGAATTCTCACAAACTTTTCCTGCCTTTAAAAATTCAGTTGAAGCAGAAAATTCAGCACTATGCATATAAAGCCACAGATAACTATTTACTGGTGCCATAAACTGTGCTGTGCGGCTTTTCAGAACTCCAGATTCCCAGGGGTAAAAAAAAAAAAAACCAATACTTTGGCATACGCAGAAGTTTATGTAAAGGTAAAGATTCCCCTCGCACATATGTGCTAGTCATTCCCGACTCTAGGGGGTGGTGCTCATCTCCGTTTCAAAGCCGAAGAACCAGCGCTGTCCGAAGACGTCTCCGTGGTCATGTGGCCGGCATGACTCAACACTAAAGGCACACGGAACGCTGTTCCCTTCCCACCAAAGGTGGTCCCGATTTTTCTACTTACATTATTTACCTGCTTTCGAGCTGCTAGGTTGGCAGAAGCTGGGACAAGTCACGGGAGCTCACCCCGTTATGCGGCACTCGGGATTCGAACCACTGAACTGCCGACCTTTCGATCAGCAAGCTCAGCGTCTTAACCATTGAGCCACCGCTCAATGTTTATATAGAACTTCTTACATCCAAGGCATATTTTTTAAAGGATTGAGTTGCATTGCAATTGGGCTTTGTTTTTTCCTCGAAGATGCTTCATTTCTCATCCAAGAAGCTTCTTTAGTCCTGATTGCAGGGTGGGGTCCAGAAGCATTTATATTCCTTGAATTCATCTGGTGGTTAGCATTCTTTCTGAGAATCATTGAGGCCACTTGGAGGTTTATCTGTGCCCTCAGGGTCATCTAAATCAGCGTGCAGATGGGTGTGGGACATTCTGAGAAATGCTGAAAGGACTATGTCAAAAAAACAGGAGCTGGGTGGGGTCGTATCCCTCCCCTTCTGTTGAAAGAGGTTTATTTAATCTTAATGTAGATAGCCCCTTTGACTCCCCCTCCCCATCTTTCAAACCATCACCACTTTCCTAAATCCCAAAGGTGCTTTTCCAGGAGGCAACTGGAATAGAAAATATGGAATGGAAGGAAAGGGAAAGGAAGGGAAGGGAAGGGAAGGGAAGGGAAGGGAAGGGAAGGGAAGGGAAGGGAAGGGAAGAGAAGAGAAGAGAAGAGAAGAGAAGAGAAGAGAAGAGAAGAGAAGAGAAGAGAAGAGAAGAGAAGAGAAGAGAAGAGTTGGAAGGGACCTTGGAGGTCTTCTAGTCCAACCCCCTGCTTAGGCAGGAATCTCTACACCACTTCAGACAAATGGTTATCTAATCTCTTCTTTAAAACTTCCAGTGTTGGAGCATTCACAACTTCTGCAGGCAAGATGTTCCACTGATGAATTGTAAATGTCAGGAAATTTCTCCTCAGTTCTAAATTGCTTCTCTCCTTAATTAGTTTCCACCCGTTGCTTCTTGTCCTGCCCTCAGGTCCTTTGGAGAGTTGTTTGACTCCCTCTTCTCTGTGGCAGCCGCTGAGATATTGGAAGACTGCTATCCTGTCTCTCCTGGTCCTTCTTTTCATTAAAGTAGACATACCCAGTTCCTGCAACCCTTCTTCATGTGTTTTAGCCTCCAATCCTCTTGGCTGCTCTTCTCTGCACTCTTTCTAGAGTCTCCACATCTTTTTTAACATCATGGCAACCAAAACTGGATGCAGGATTCCAAGTGTAGCCTTACCAAGACATTATAAAGTGGTATTAACACGTCACACGATCTTGATTCTATCCCTCTGTTGATGCAGCCTAGAACTGTGTTGGCTTTTTTGGCAGCTGCTGCACACGGCTGGCTCCTATTTAAATGGTTCTCCACTAGGACTCCAAGATCCCACTCAGAGTTACTACTATTGAGCAAGGTACTACATATACAGTACCTGTGCATTTTGGTTTTCTTGCCTAAATGTAGAACCTTACTTTTTTTCCACCATTGAATTTCATTTTGTAAGATAGCGCCCAATCTTCAAGTCTGTCAAGATCCTTCTGTATCTTAAGCCTATTTTCTAGAATGTTGGCTATTCCTGCCAGCTTGGTGTCAACTGCAAATTTGATGAAAAAAGACTTCCTTGATTTGCTTTGAAGAAGTTTTGTACCTCATCTAAGAAGCTTCTTCATTTCTGACTTGATGGTGGGGAAACGGAGGGATTTATATCCCTTGCGGACAGCTGGTCATTTGAGGTCGTTGAGGCCACGTGGAGGTTTATCTGTGTCCTCAGGGTCATTTTCTAAAAATTTTGATTTATATGCCGCCCTTCTCCGGAGACTCAGGGTGGCTTACAATGCGTTAAGCAATAGCCTTCATACTTTTGTATATTTATACAAAGTCAGCTTATTGCCCCCACAAACTGGGTCCTCAATTGACCTACCTTAGAAAGGATGGAAGGCTGAGTCAACCTTGAGCCTGGAGATTCGAACTTACAGTAATTGCAGACAGTTGATGTTAATCACAATGCTTTTAGTCTGCTGAGCCACCAGGCCCTTTAGTGCACATGGGTATGGAACCTTCTTGGCTGCAGGATTTTTTCTGGCCTGGGTCCCTTCACTGCCAAAGACCGGTTCAAGCTGTTGGGGATGGAGTCTGTGAAATCCTTAAATTCCCCACCATCCAGTCAGAGCTAAAGAAGCTTCTCGGATGAGAAGCAAAACATCTTCAAAGAAAAAACAACAACAACAAGAAAGTCCAGTTGCTTCCTGAAAAAGCACCTTTGGAACAACCATGGATGGCTGGGAATTTCCACAGATTTTCTGCTTCCCATTTTCCCTAAAGGCAAGAAAGCAGGTGTCTGCTTTGTAGCTTCAACCCCGATATTTACTGCCTTGAAAGGTGTTAGACAATCAACTTCGCAAGTTCCATGCTTGCAAATCTATTTTGCGGGTCACTTTGCAATTCGAAAAGGGCCAACATCGCTGAAATATGTACGCAGTTGAAGAAAGCCAGGCCCTGCGCCAAATTTGAAATTTCCCATTTCTTGGAGGATAGCAGCATGCATGGTTTGCGATCCAGGTTGGCCATTAGCTTGATTCTCCTGGTTTCATTCCATTCTTCGGGCCAAAAACATGAAACAAAGGAACGGTTCAGCCAATAATCACCTTGGGGAGTTTTTTTTGCACAAACATCCAATTAATCATGATCAATTGTAACATCTGGAATTGGCTTTTTTTCTCCTCCTCCTCCTCCTCTTCCTTTAAATGTTAGTTATCCATCCAGAGATTTTCCTTTTGGGACTGATGAACAAACATTTGGAAAAGGTCATGGAAGTTTGTTTTGATAGATGATGACCGAACGTAGAATGAAGAATAGCAGAGTTGGAAGGAAACTTGAAGGTCATCTATGCCAAGCCCCTGCTTCAGTATGACTATCGAGTGTCTTCTTGAAAGCCTCCCATGATGGACCACCCACAATGTCTGAAGGCAAGCCATTCCACTTGTTGATTGTTCTCACTGTCAGGAAATGCCTCCTTAATTCTAGGTTGCTTCTCTCCTTGGTTAGTTTCCATCCGTTGCTTCTTGTCTTGCCCTCAGGTGCTTTGGAGAATAGCTTGACTCCCTCTTCTTTGTGGCAACACCTGAGATATTGGAAGACTGCTATCATGTCTCCCCTAGTCCTTCTTTTCATTAAACTAAACTTACCTAGCAGGATGTGGTGGCTCAGTGGCTAAGATGCTGAGCTTGTCGATCAAAAGGTCGGCAGTTCAGCGGTTCGAATCCCTAGTGCCGCGTAACGGGGTGAGCTCCCGTGACTTGTCCCAGCTTCTACCAATCTAGCAGTTCGAAAGCAGGTAAATAATGCAAGGGAAGGTAACAGCATTCCGTGTGCCTTTGGCATTGAATCATGCCGGCCACATGACGTTTATCAAACTATAAAATATGAGAATACAAAGGAAAATGAAAATAATGGGAAGAGAAGGGAGGAAAAGGGGAAGAGGAAAAGATGTAGAATAAAGGGAGAAAGAAAAAGAAAAGCATTGACTTCCAACTCCTTTTGCTGCGTAGAATAAGTAATAACACACAACCTCAAATTTTACTTTTACACACTGTAAAAATATATGCTAGCCATTTCTGTGACAACAAACCTATCCGATCAGCAAAATCAAAATTTCCTTTTTTCCCCCTCCTCAGGCACAAAGTGCAGATGGGGTTTCCAAGTGAAAAACAAAATTACTTGTATTCTTTTCTGTAATCAAAGCCGTCAGTTTAACCGTCTCTGCTAACTCCATCAACTTGTGCAGCTGTTTTGATAGTTCATTTTTTGCACATTTTTATCAATATTTGCACAATCTCTCTCCACCAGTGGTGGGTTTCAAATTTTTTTTACTACCGGTTCTGTGGGTGTGGCTTGGTGGGCGTGGCATGGCTTGGTGGGCGTGGCTTGGTGGGCATGGCAGGGGAAGGATACTGTAAAATCTCCATTCCCACCCCACTCCAGGGGAAGGTTATTACAAAATCCCCATTCCCTCCCAATCAGCTGAGATTTGTGAGGCAGAGAATAGATGGGGGAGGGGCCAGTCAGAATTTTTACTACCGGTTCTCCAAACTACTCAAAATTTCCGCTACTGGTTCTCCAGAATTGATCAGAACCTGTTGCAACCCACCTCTGCTCTCCACCTACACAATTCTTCTATAATTTGACAGATTCATTCAAGGAAGCATTTCTACAAACGCTGATTGTTGGCAGAAATTAGCCAAGAGAGAAAGCACAAAATGGCAAATATTTTCCTGTTGCCTCATAGACCTTTAGACAAAATCCCTTAATCATTTTTTTTAATGTGCCAACACTATGCCTTGACACTTGACACTTCTCACAATGCACAATCTTTTTTTTTTTTAATTTGATTTATATTTGTACATGCTTCTAGTTTCATAGAGGATACAGTTCACTGCTAAAGTATTTTCTTTCATTTTGGCAAGGGAGGTAAGGCTACTCTTCATTTTCTTCAGAGGGGACAGTCAGTTCAAACGATAAAAGGCTTGCAGAGGGGTTTCGCCACAAACAAAATTTATTTATCGAAGTTGCGAACAGACCAAGTTGCACAAAGCGTTAACAAAACAGATGTCTGCAGACTTCCAAGAGGGTTGCATCAACCGAGTTTCAAGATCAGAGTGCCGGCTTTAACATTTTGGATCACAGAAAGTTGCCTGATTGATTTCTTAGCCTGCCGTTCCAATTCCAATTAGTCTTGTGGAATTCATTAAAGAAACGTATCGCGATGGTTCCTTGAATATCAGATGGAGTCCTGTTTGAAGCGGCTGATTTTGAGTCCAGAAGCCCTGATCAACACCCTTAAAGACTCAACCTGATTCAGTTCTCTGCCTAGGAGGGAGGGTCAAGCCATTTTCCAAGGCAAAGCAAGAAAGAAGCGTTGGAAATTAAACAAGGAGAGAAACAACCTAGAACTAAGGAGAAATTTCCTGACAGTGAAGAACAATGGTGGAATGAGTTGCCTTCGGAAGCTGGAGGCTTTCAAAACAGAGACTGGATGCGTGCATGCATGCCCACATCCATAATTCTATGCGCCCCACCCACCCGTGTTCCCCCCCACTTTTGGCACCTGATGGCCCGGTGGGCCCGGTAGGTTTGTTTTTTGCTCTCCGCAGGCTCCAGAGCCTTTCTAGGAGCCTGGGAAGGGCAAAAACAGCCTTCCCCACCTCCCCCAGAGGCCCTCCGGAGGCCGGAAACAGTGTGTTTCCTGACTTCTGGTGGGCCCAGAAGGCCCGAAAATCAGCTGGCTGGCGCACACATGCATGTCGGAGCTGAGCTCGTGTGCCCACCGGTATAGGCTCCGGAAGGTAAGTAGAACAGCTATTGGAGGGGATCAGCTGTGACATGCGAGCTTGGGAACCTTTTTAAAAAACTTTTTTAGCATGCTTTTTTTCTGCATCTTTTTCTAGTACAAGAGCACCAAAGGTAACAGCTTCAAACATCCACCTGAGTCCAGCGAGACTAGCAAAATGGGAGAATTGGAAACCATTGAAATATCTTCCCCCCACGCCCCCCCCAATCTCCCTGGATGTGAAAGAAAGAATAAGAGCAGCCTTGCGCTGACAAAGTTGGTATTAAAACAAAGGCAGTCAGAATTGCACAAAATCCTTGCACCCAAATATTTGGTAACCTTATGCAAAACACGGACTGAGATTATTGATTTTGCCTCTGGGGCAGAAAGTCTTCATTCGCAACCGCCCGGGTGCCAACTCAAGGCTGTCCGATTGTTTTTATAAATCCGAAAATTATATAGCAATTGACTATACCAGTTGAGCAGCCTTTGGGAAGGTATGAGAAAATTTGCCTCGGCTAAAAAGAAATCTTATTTCATAAGCGGATGTGTCAGAGGTGAAATTCACTGACCTTCGCTACCAGTTCACAAATGTGCTCGCGCACGCCTCCTCCACGCATGCACAGAGGCTTCTGTGCGTGCGCAGAGGGTCAACAATGGGATGGGATGACATCCGGGTGGGTGGGTAGAACCTCCCTCCAGCGGCACAACTGGATCACGCAATCTGGATAGTTCCAACTGAATTTCACCACTGGTATGTATACACATGCACCTAGAGGCAGACTGTAAACAGGGATAACCCAAATTTACCGAAATTACAATGCGTATCAGTGAGTTCAGCTTTAATTTCTATCAGCACATTCTTATATCAAGATCCCAATTTATATCTATCCATCTATCTATCTATCTATCTATCTATCTATCTATCTATCTATCTATCTATCTATCATCTATCTATCTATCTATCTATCTATCTATCTATCATCTATCTATCTATCTATCTATCTATCTATCTATCTATCTATCTATCTATCTATCATCTATCTATCTATCTATCTATCTTTGGAAGGTGCCTCTTTTGAACTTGGAGACAACTTACATTTGCCCATTGTCCTTGCTCTGCGCCAAGATTTATTTTTCCTATTTTCTGTGGTCTGGCTCAGTATCACTGACTTTAATTATGCTTCCTTGTATAACCCATAATAGCATGGTTAAGGCATCAGCCATGTGTTGCATAATGGACAAATTCGTTCTGCAATCACGTGGAGCCATCTGATATCAAATCCCAGAAGCGTATAAATCGGGCCATTTGGTTTCCAAAAGTATGGTTTACTATTTTCTGCTTGTTCCAGAGAACAGAGAATAAAACTGAAATTCAAACGTAGAGAAAAGTCTTACACTTAGGCAAAAGAAACACATATAGAGTGAGTGAAACCAGGCTGAATAGCAGTAACTGGGAGAGGGATCTTGGAGTCTTAGTGGATGACCAGTTAAATATGAGCCAACAGTGTGAGGTGGTAGCCAAAAAAGCCAATGCAATCCTAAATTGCATTAACAGAGGGATACAATCAAGATCAAGGGAGGTACTAATACCACTTTATAAAGCCTTAGTAAGACCATACATAGAATACTGCATCCAGTTTTGGTCACCACGCTATAAAAAAGATGTTGAGACTCTAGAAAGAGTGCAGAGAAGAGCAACAAAGAGGATTAGGGGACTAAAACATAGGAAGAAGGGTTGCAGGAATTGGGTATGTCTAGTTTGATGAAGAGAATGACTAGGAAAGACATGATAGCAGTCTTCCAATATCTCAGGAGCTGCCCCAAAGAAGAGGGAGTCAAGCTATTCTCCAAAGCACCTGAGGGTAGGACAAGAAGCCATGGGTGGAAACTCATCAAGAAGAGAAGCAACTTAGAACTAAGGAGAAATTTCCTGACAGTTAGAACAATTAATCAGTGAGACAATTTGCCTCCAGAAGTTGTGAATGCTCCAACACTGGAAGTTTTAAAGAAAAGATTGGATACCATTTGTCTGAAATGGTATAAGGTTTCCTGCCTGACCAAGAGGGTTGGACTAGAAGACCTCCAAGCTCCCTTCCAACTCTGTTATTCTATATTAGTACTGTTCTCTCTCTCTCTCTGCGGCTCGGAAATTACTCGGCTTCTTTCCAAGCACGTTTTGTTATCACAGTGTGTGGAACCTGCATGATGCACCTTACACAACACAGTGTTTACTCCTTAGCAAGGAAAACTTAATCTTCTGGGCACAGAAGGTTGAGATAAACATTCAATGGGTGTAGTTTTCACACTCAGATGCCTGAGGTGATCAGCCAAACCTTCTGTTCTAGATAAATCATCACCACGTGAGAACCTGGATAGCTCAGCAGACTAAAAGCATTGTGATTAACACCAGCTGTCTGCAATTACTGTAAGTTCAAATCTCACCAGGCTCAAGATCGACTCAGCCTTCCCTCCTTTCTAAGGTAGGTCAATTGAGGACCCAATTTGTGGGGGCAATAAGCTGACTTTGTATAAAATATACAAAAGTATGAAGGCTATCGCTTAACACATTGTAAGCCGCCCTGAGTCTCTGGAGAAGGGCGGCATATAAATCAAATTAAAAATAAATAAATAAATAAATAAAATTAAGGCACTGGCTGGTTCTACCATCTACAGCAGGGGTGTCAAACTCACAACGTCGTGGAGGCGTCACATGACGTATTGGGACTCCCCCCCCCTTTGCTAAACTGGATGGGGGCGGGGCCAGCATGTGACACATCCAGCCCGCGGACTGCGAGTTTGATACCCCTGGTCTCCAGTAAGGGTTAAAAGTTGCACAACAACACAGTGGTGAAATCCAAATGTTTTTACTACCAGTTCTGTGGGCGTGGCTTGGTGGGCATGGTGTGGCTTGGTAGGCGTGGCAGGGGAAGGATATTGCAAAAGCCCCATTCCCACCCCACTCCAGGGGGAAGGATGCTGCAAAATCCCCATTCCCACCCCACTCCAGGGGAAGAATGCTGCAAAATCCCCATTCCCACCCCACTCCAGGGGAAGGATGCTGCAAAATCCCCATTCCCACCCCACTCCAGGGGAAGGATGCTGCAAAAGCCCCTTTCCCACCAGCCAGAGGTGGTATTGCCGATTCTCCGAACTACTCAAAATTACCGCTACCGGTTCTCCGGAACCTGTCAGAACCTTCTGGATTTCACCCCTGGAACCACCCCTTAACAACATAGGCGTGCATTGCAATCCTACAGATAAGAGAAAGTCCTCAAGTTACAACCGTAACTGAACCCAAAACTCATGTGGCTGAGCGAGACAGTCATTAAGCAAGTTTTGCCTCATTTTAAGACTTCTCTTGCCACCATGGTTAAGTGAATCACTGCTGTTGTTGAGTTACACACACGGTTGTTGAGTGAATCTGGCTTCCTCATTGACTTGACTTATCAGAAGGTTATCAGAGGATCGCATGACCCCTGGACATTGAAACAGTCATAAGTCCATGCCAGTGGCCAAGCGTTTGAACTTTGATCACCTGACCATGGGGATGCTGCAAAAGTCATAAGTGTGAAAAACGGTCATAAATCCCGTTGAGACTTTGAACAGTCACTTTGCTTGCCAGAAAGTTGGAAAAGGGGATCATGTGATCCTGGGAGCCTACAACAGTCATAAATATGAGTACAGGTAGTCCTCGACTTACAATTATTCGCTTAGTGACTGTTCAAAGTTACAATGGCATTGAAGAAAAGTGACTTAGGACCATTTTTCACACTTATGACCATGGTGGCAGTCTGCTTAATGCATTGTAAGCCGCCTTGAATCTCTGGAGAAGAGCAGCATATAAATTAAACTAATAAATAAATAAATAAATAAATAATGTGAGTTACATTCTGATGCTTGACAACTCACTCACATTTATGATGGTTTCAGTGTCCCGGGGGGGGGGGGGTGAGACCTTCTGACCAGCAAAGTCCATGGGGAAACCAGATTCACTTAACAACCATCTTACTCATTTAACCACTGCGGTGATTCCCTTAACAACGGCGGCCAGAGAAGTCATAAAACGGGGCAAAACTCACTTAACAAATGTCTCACTCAGCAGCATACATGTTGGGACTCAATCGTGGTTGTACGTCGAGGACTACCTCTATACGCACCAAGCGTCTGAATTTTGTAGCATTGGGAATGCTACAATTTTAATTTTGTAGCATTGGGAATGCTACAATTTTAATTTTGTAGCATTGGGAATGCTACAATTTGGTAGCATTGGGAATGCTACAATTTGGTAGCATTGGGAATGCTACAATTTTAATTTTGTAGCATTGGGAATGCTACAATTTTGTAGCATTGGGAATGCTACAATTTTAATTTTGTAGCATTGGGAATGCTACAATTTTAATTTTGTAGCATTGGGAATGCTACAATTTCGTAGGATTGGGAATGGGTCATAACTGTGGGAAATCCGTGGGAAAAGTGCCATTGTAACTTCGAACCGTCACTCAATGAACTGTTGTTGTAAGTCAAGGACTTCCTGTAGAAGTCAATTCTTTCTCTTGGCGTATTTGGCAGAGAATGGGCCCCGTGCTCAGCTGAATGTTGAAAAACAAACAAATGGGGAATTGAAGTCTTTAATTACTGAAAGAAGATCCTCCATCAAATCATTCAGGAGCCACTTGACAGAAAGACAAACAGAAACATTCAGTGCTTGAAAAATTAATCCTAATGTCGACCAGCGAAAACAGAATGCAATTTTGAAGTGGGATCCGTTCTAAACTAGCCATCTCTATCACAATAAACCTATCTAATCAGTAAAAAAATCAAAGTTTCATTTTTTCCGCCACCTCAAGCATAAAGTCCAGAAGTAGAAACAAAAGTACATACTTATCTCTGGAATTTCTCAGTCATCCAGGTCATGGTTCTCCCAAAGGTGCTTTTTTCCAAGAGGCCAACTGGACTTCTTGGTTTTTCTTTGAAGATGTTTTGCTTCTCATCCAAGAAAGCTTCTTCAACTCTCTTCTTCAACTCTGACTGGATGGTGGGGGAATGGAAGGATTTATATGCCTTGCAGACCGCTGGTCATTTCCATCCTTTTAGAGAGTCATCGAGTCGACCCTGAGAACACAGATTAACTTTCAACTGTTTCAACGACTGGCTCTCGCTGTTGCAAAAGATTGCAAGGAGCATAACTCCTTCCATTCCCCACCATCCAGTCAGAGCTGAAGAGGCTTCTTGGATGAGAAGTGAAATGTCTTCAAAGAAAAACAAGAAAGTCCCGTTGCTTCTTGAAAAAAAAAACACCTTTGGGACAACCATTACTTGGATGACTGAGAATCTCCATAGACTTTACTTTCTATTTGGAAACCAATTCTGGACTGTGTGCTTTTCTTTACACTTTTCCCTTCCCTTCTCCCTCCCTTATTTTCCTACTCCTGTTTTTTCTTTTGTATTTTTGTAATTTTTTTTTTTTTAAGATGATGAAGCAGGATCCTAAGTCGAATTCAACCTTCCTTTCATCTCCGAGAGTAAGGAGCTTGAGGGAATGAGGAGAGCAAGACCATCTTTGAAGTATGAGCAATGAAAAGACCTCTTGAACCCGTGAAGAACTCAGAATGCTTGGAAATAAACTACAATCAAATCCCAAAGAGGTTAGATCAGTTACTCACAGCTTCTAAACTAAAAGTAGGGGCCTGGTGATGACAATTTAGAGAGTTTGTCGAAACGTTGCCAAAAAAAAAACTTTTAAAGTGTTGGTTAGGATTTTAGTCAAAGTTTTAACAGACCTTACAAAGTGTTTTGTTAGGATTTTAGAGGATTTTGAGTTGGGATTTTAGCCAGGATTTTAAAAGAGAGAGAGAGAGAGAGAGAGAGAGAGAGAGAGGGGGGGGGGGGAAAGAGGGAGAGACAGAGATGGGAAGATAGAGAGATAGGGACAGAGAGAACAAAGAGAAACAAAGATAGAGACAGACAGAGAGAGAGAGAATCAGAAAGAGAGATAGAGACAGAGACACAAAGAAGAAGACAGAGAAAGAAAGATAGAGAGAAACAGAGAGACAGACATAAACAGAGAGAGAGAAAGACAGAGACAGAAAGAGATTGAGATAGACAGAGATAGACAGAGACACAGAGAGAGACAGAAAGATAGAGACAAAAAGATAGAGGGAGAGAGGGAGAGAGGGAGAGACAGAGTGTTGTGACCTAGGCTTCCTGAGTCATTAAAACACACAAATAGTCCCAAAAATCTCTTTTATTGCAACAGCTGTGAATTACGTTCATTCACAGCTGAGTCCCAATTAGTTGCAAAAAGTCCTTGGGGATAATCACCCACCTTTATCTACCTTGACATGCTGCCAAAGACCTACTTGGCAAAGCCACACGGAGTCCAGAATCAAACAGAGATGCCGACTGGGAACAGAATTAACAATGTTGCTTTCCTGCAAAGGGTCCACGTGCCTTTGCTCCTCTTTTAAGCCTTATGGGAGAGGCCAATCATCTCCAGGCCTTTCTCCCAAGTCATCCCTTTTGTTTTAACTGTTCTTGCCTTCTGCACATGCGCGCACTAGGAACAGGCTCCTCCTGTTCCTCTGCCTCTCTGATGTCTGACTCTGGAGGCTCCGGAGTCCATGCATAACTCCCAGATCGCCCTGGCCCCATCTCTACCTCCGATGCAGAACCTTTGTCTGAGCCTTTCCCAGACTCCCGGTCTGGCCCATGTTCCTCCCCAGCCTCCTCACTGTCCGACTCCACTGTCAGCTCTGCAGGCTGCTGGTGGACCACAACACAGAGATAGAAAGATAAAGACAGAGAGAACAGACAAAAAGAGACAGAGAGAAAGAGAGACAGACAGACAGATAAAGAGAGAGAGAGAGAGAGAATCAGAAAGATGGAGACAGAGACAAAAAGAGACAGAGACAGAAAGAGAGAGAGGCAGAGAGAGAGAGAGAAACAGAGACAGAGAGAGAGAGATATACAGAGAGAGAGAGAGAGACAGATAAAGAGAGAGAGAATCAGAAAGATAGAGACAGAGACAAAAAGAGGCAGACAGACGGAGATAGAAAGAGAGACAGGCAGAGAGAGAGAGAGAGAAACAGAGAGACAGAGATATACAGAGAGAGAGAGACAGACAGATAAAGAGAGAGTGAATCAGAAAGATTGAGACAGAGACATAAAGAGAGACAGAGATAGACAGATAGACTGACAGAAAGTGAGGTAGCAACAGAGACAGACAGAGAGACAGAAAGATAGAGAGATATAAATCTGAAAACTTAAGCAATCTCCCCAAAGAGAAGAGAGATGGAATCTCAGAGGAAGCCGATTCTGAATCACGGATTTCCACATAAAAAGGATATCTAACCACAAAAGGAACTCCCTGTTTACAGAATTGCAACCACTTCAAAGATGACTTACAGTCAGGAAAGCTATACTTGAAAAAAAAATAAGATTCTTGGTAAATCCTCAATTTACAACCACAACTGAGCCCCAAAATTTAAGTAGCTAAAAGTGGGACCATTGTTAAGTGAATTTTGCTCCATTTTACAACCCTTCTTGACCTTTCTTGTTAAGTGAATCACTGTGGTTGGTAAGTCAGTAACATGGTTGCTAAGTGAATCTGGCTTCTCATTGACTTTGCTTGTCAGATAGTCATGAAAGAGGATCACATGACCCGCCCCCCAGGTCACTGCAACAGTCATAAGTATGAGTCAGTCACCAAGTGATTGAATTTTGATCACATGACCATGGGGATTCTGCAATGGTTGTAAGTGTGAAAAAGGGTGATAAGTCCCTTCTTTCAGTGATGCTGTAACTTCAAATGGTTACTAAATGAGCTTGTTATAATTCAAGAACTACCTGTAGAAGTTATTTCCTTCAAAAAGAATAGCCAAAACTCAGCATCTTAAACTGTGCATAATTCAACTACAAGTGAGATTATAACTGAGATATTCAGTATACAAAAAGCTAAGATTATCAACATTAAGAAAACTAAGATCATGGCATCTGGCCCTCTCAATTCCTGGCAAATAGATGGGGAAGAAACGGAGGGAGTGACAGATTTTATTTCCCTGGGCTCCAAGATCACCGCAGATGGAGACTGCAGCCAAGAAATTAAAAGATGCTTGCTCCTGGGGAGGAAAGCTATGACAAATCTAGGTAGCTTACTAAAAAGCAGAGATATCACCCTGCCAACAGAAGAATGTATAGTCAACACGATGGTTTTCCCAGTTGCAATGGATGACTGTGAAAGTTGGACCATGAGAAAAGCTGAGCGCCAAAGAAATGGAGGCCTTTGAACTCTGGTCCTAGAGAAGACTCCTGCGAGTCCCTTGGACTGCAAGGAGATCCAGCCGGTCAGTCCTAGAGGAGATCAACCTTGACTGCTCTTTAGAAGGCCAGATCCTGAAGAGGAAACTCAAATGCTTTGGCCACCTAATGAGAAGGAAGGACTCACTGGAGAAGAGCCTGATGCTGGGAACGATGGAGGGCAAAAGAAGAAGGGGACGGCAGAGAACGAGGTGGCTGGATGGAGTCACTGAAGCAGTCGGTGTGAGCTTCAATGGACTCCAGAAGATGGTAGAGGACAGGAAGGCCTGGAGGAACATGGTCCATGGGGTTGCGATGGGTCAGATACGACTTCGCAACTAACAACAGCAACAACAAAGATTATGAAAGATGAAACACGGAGGGTGGGGAAGGCAAGGAGAGGGAGCCCTTTGAGGTGACCCTTGTCTGATGACACGTCCACACAGTTTCCTGGACAAAATTGCTTTGCGATTGCTTCTTCTTCTTCTTCTTTTTTTTTTTTAGGGCTGAAAGAAACTGGCTCCAAATTATCCCAAAAGTGCTTGTTGAAAATGCACCTGGACTTTGTTTTTCCTTGAAGCCGTTTTGCTTCTCATCCAAGAAGCTTCTTCAGTTCTGGGTTGACTGGTGTCAACTGAAGAAATGAAGAAGCTTCTTGGATGAGAAGCAAAACATCTTCAAGGAAAAACAAAATCCAGTTGCCTCTTGAATGAGCACCTTTGGGACAACCATGCCCTGGATGCAGTGGTAAAATCCAATTTTTTTTACTACCGGTTGTGGGTGTGGCTTGGTGGACGAGCCAAGCTCTGACGATCCCAGCTGAGTTGCCTGCCAATCAGACAACTCAGTTGGGATCATCAGAGCCTTCAAAAGTATTTTTTTACATGGTTTTACATGTAAAAAAATGGTTTTAAAAGTAAAAAAAAAAATGGCCACACCCACCCAGTCATATTACCCCCCCTCCCACCAAGCCACGCCCACAGAACCGGTAGTAACAAATTTTAGATTTCACCCCTGTGTTAGATAGAATAAATCTGAAAACAAATTGAAAGGAAGTATATGCTATTAGAATATAGGAGTTGCTCGGATATCAAACAAGGAGAATATTCCACGGCACAGAAGATAGAGAGGAGAGGGGAGTAGAGGGTAGGAAGAGGAGAGGGAGGGAAAGGAAGGGAAGGAAGGGAAAAGGAGAGGAAGGAAGAGTAGGGGACAGGAGTAGGAGAGAAGATGAGAAGGGGGAAAGGAAGGGAGGAGCGGTGGAAAGGAAAGGGAAGTAGGATGGGGTAGGAGAGGAGGAAGGAGAAAGTAGGAGAGGAGGGAAGGAAGGGAAAGAAGAAGAGGAGAAGAAGGTTTGTTGCGAAATGAGGAAAGAAAGGGTAGAAAAGCAACTAATTAAATGTAATTAATGTAATTAAATGTAATTAAATGTAATAAATGTAATTAAAATGCCTTATTTTAATGCTTTCTTTAAGGAAGTATATACTTTAAGGAAGTATATGCTATTAGAATATAGGAGTTGCTCGGATATCAAACAAGGAGACTATTCCACGGCACAGAAGATAGAGAGGAGAGGGGAGTAGAGGGTAGGAAGAGGAGAGGGAGGGAAAGGAAGGGAAGGAAGGGAAAAGGAGAGGAAGGAAGAGTAGGGGACAGGAGTAGGAGAGAAGATGAGAAGGGGGAAAGGAAGGGAGGAGCGGTGGAAAGGAAAGGGAAGTAGGATGGGGTAGGAGAGGAGGAAGGAGAAAGTAGGAGAGGAGGGAAGGAAGGGAAAGAAGAAGAGGAAAAGAAGGTTTGTTGCGAAATGAGGAAAGAAAGGGTAGAAAAGCAACTAATTAAATGTAATTAAAATGCCTTATTTTAATGCTTTCTTTAAGGAAAACATGTATATGTAGGATTAATTATGTATAAGAAAATGTACATTTTATATTATGTGTATAAGAAATAAAACTGAAAAACTTCCCCCCCCCCAAAAAGAGAGAGAGAGAGAGAGAGAATATAGCTGTATTTCAGTTGCATTTGGAAACGGAGCTGAACAATGCATGGCTCCAAGAGGCTCACAATAGAAAGGAAGTAACATTGGTTTTAAAAAAAAAATGTTATAAAAAATACAGAATGCAACGCAAGTAAACAAAATCAGCATCCAGCCAAACAATGCACTATATAAACAGAAACATGTCTAATAAAGGAGACCACTTCCACACTCTACTCCAGGACCTTGGAGAAGAGTCAACATCACTTTTTGGGAGGAGTTCCAAGAGAATCCTATTCCACTGCTGGAATGGCCTGGGAATAGCCCAGACCTTCACCCAATTGAAAAATTTATGGAGACGACTAAAGAAACTGGTTAGTCAGAAGCAACCTAGCAATAAAACCCAGTTAATAGAAGCCATCATTCAATCTTGGTTTGACATGATAACAGCTGCAGAACTCAAAGACTTGGTTCACTCCATGGGAAGATGTTGTAAGGCCGTCATTCATGCTAAAGGTTACCCAACTAAGGATTAACTGACATGGGGACCATTTTTGTATATCTTGGTTTTTTTCTATGTGTTTCACTTTTCTTCTTTCTACTGTAACTGCTATTTTAATAGCAAATCCTTCATAAAAGTTATTGCATTACATTCTTGATTCAATTATCTTTCCATTGATATATAATTTTATGGTATTACTCCAAAAAAAAAAAAAGAAGAAAAAAGAAAAAAGAAGAAGAAGAAGAAGAAGAAGAAGAAGAAGAAGAAAAAGAAGAAGAAGAAGAAGAAGAAGGGGTGTTATTAGCTAGTTTTAGTAAATACACTTTTCCCCAAAGGTTCCCACAATTTTGGGCACTACTGTATGCTCTTAGAATGGCTTTCTGACTGCTATAAAGTTGTAAAATAACTTAAGGGCAAACTCCATTAGCAAAGATACACATAATATGGAGTGACCGACAATCTGTCCCCCGCCCAAAAAATATCTGAAAGCTTCAGCCAAAATATGAGACACTTAAAAAAATTGCTTCTATTTTATTTTTCTCAACACCTAAGAAGTTTCTTACTCCAAAATGCTAGGACTGCAAAAATCCAACTGAACACTAGATAGGGGGAAAAACTCACTCTCAAATTCCTCCCCCTCCTTGCCATTAAAGATTTTGTGAATATTTGGAGTCCAGTTTTGGCAACCCATCTATATAATGTAGTCGGTGGTGAAATCCAAATATTTTTACTACTGGTTCTGTGGGCGTGGCTTGGTGGACATGGAAGGGATTACTGCAAAATCTCCATTTCCACCCGACTCCAGGGGAAGGGTACTGCAAAGTCCCCATTCCCTCCCCACTCCTGGTGGAAGGATATTGCAAAATCTCCATTCCCACACCACTCCAGGAGAAGGATACTGCAAAATCCCCATTCGCTCCCCACTCTGGGGCCAGCCAGAGGTGGTATTTGCCGGTATTCCAAACGACTCAAAATTTCCGCTACCGGTTCTCCAGAACCTGTCAGAACCTGCTGGATTTCACCCCTGAACGTAGTCCTCGACTTACAACAGTTTATTTTGTGACGGTTCGAAGCTGCAACATCCCTGAAAAAGGTGACGTCCGTCTGTTTTTCAGATGACCATTGCAGCATCCCCTGGTCATGTGCAGAGGTGAAATTCACATACTGTAGCAACGGGTTTGCCCAGCACCGTAAATATGAGCGTGCATGTTCGCACACTTCATGTGTGCATGACACCTGCGCATGCCTGGGGCATCACAAAACACGGCAATTTGCAGACATGCACCATTTGCACAAGCATGCAACCTCAAATAACACAGCAATTCATTTGCACGCGCCGTCCATATATGCATGCAGTGTCAAAAACACAGCAATATCGGACAGGATTGTGCCCGGGTGGATGTGGGCAGGCCCATCAGCAGGTCAGCTGAACTAGCCCGAACCACCTGAATACCACCTCAGGTCACATGATTAAAACTCAGTTGCTTGGCAACTGATTCATATTTATGCAATCTCCTTTTGCAACCTTCTGATGAACAAAACAACATGGAAGCCCGGTTCCCTGAATAAATCATGTTACTAACAGCTGCAGGGGTTCTCTTAACAGCTGGGGTAAAACGGCGCAAAGCTCACGAAACAAATGTCTCGCTTAGCGACAGGAATTTTGGATTCAAGTTTGGTCACAAATCAAGGAAAGAAAAGTCGCTCTTCCAAATTGCTGGCTGGTACCCATTTTCCCTACAACGGCTAAAATGGTAGGGGTGTTGTAACCACAGTTTACTCAATTAACTCCCTTTTTGAAGATTCGCAAGAGTGATGGACAACGGGGGGGGGGGGCGGGTTAAGTTCTTGCAACATGCCAGGTTTGAATGTGGTTTAGCCACATTGTGGTTTAGGGTATCACACAAACACGTTCTAGAATAGTGGGAGCCCCCAAAACGCTTAGTAGTAGTTACTAAGAAGGTAAGTCTATCATGCCTCCCCACCCCGAAAAAAATAGAAAGAAGTGTAACTATAATACTATTATAAAGTTATTACTAGCAATTAGTTTTAAATAACCTTGGAATATCCTAAAATTCTTTAGCGGATGGCCACATTTTGCTTAACAAAACTTGCAAAAACAGGACTACTCAAGAGGAGGTTGTACAAACACAGCATATATTCTTAAGGTAAGGGTTATGGATAAATTGAGGGAATTAGCGTAGCTAAATAAGCCATAAACTAGGATGTTATTCAAACCCAACCATTGCCACAGTGAGTAGTTTACTCAAGAGATGTTGGCTAATCTTTTATTCTAACACCTACACTGAAGAAGGAGAGGCCCTCATAAACCGTGAGGAAATCTCAGGACACTTACAAAAATATTGTTGCTCCAATGGATTGTTATCACGGATACAATCTATAACTGCAGAATATACATGTTATAAGCCTACCTTTGCTCCTCCCGAGCACCTGATACACAGCTTAACCACACTAATCCTCTGATTTAATGTATTATGTACCTAATCTCTTCCAGCTTGGTAATTTGTTAATTCACTTTAGGCCTCACTCTGACACAACTTAGCAAGAGCAACTTGTCAATAGACTAGGTTTCATCCACAGCAGAGTTTCCCAGCCTTAACTAATTGAAGAGGCATGGAATTCAACTCCCAAAATTCCCACGCTAACCACACATGGAAGTTCTTAAAAGTTGCCACTGTTGCCAAACCCTGACCTACATTGGACATTCATTGACCAGTTGTAGGACTTGCCCAAAGCCTCTTTCATCATCACCCAGCAAGAGTCAACCAAGCCTGGGACTCAAAAGACAACCTATAAAGTGACCCCTGCATGACCTCATTGGGAGTCTGACAACCAACCAGAAGAGAAGCTCAAATTCAAAGCCCAAAAGAGGGCACGAAACCCAGGTACTCTCAGCATCTCTGCCCCTTTTTTGCCCAGGATCTCAAAAACAGGGGTGAAATTCAAATTTTTTCCCTACCGGTTCTGTGGGCATGGCTTGGTGGGCATGGCAGGGGAAGGATACTGCAAAATCCCCATTCCCACACCACTCCAGGGAAAGGATGCTGCAAAATCCCCAGTTCCACCCCACTCCTGGGGGAAGGATATTGCAAAATCCCCATTCCCTCCCCACTCCTGGGGGAAGGATATTGCAAAATCTCCATTCCCACCTCACCCCAGGGGGAAGTATGCTGCAAAATCTCCATTCCCACCCCACTCCAGGGGAAGGATGCTGCAAAATCCCCATTCCCTCCCCACTCCTGGGGGAAGAATATTGCAAAATCTCCATTCTTACCTCACTCCAGGGGGAAGTATGCTGCAAAATCCCCATGTCCACCCCACTCCAGGGGAAAAGATATTGCAAAATCCCCATCCCCATCCCACTCCAGGGGGAAAGACCCTGCAAAATCCCCATTTCCACCCCACTCCAGGGGAAGGATACTGCAAAATCTCCATTCCCACCCCACTCCAGGGGAAGGATGCTGCAAAATCCCTATTCCCACCCTACTCTGGGCCCAGCCAGAGGTGGTATTTGCCGGTTTTCCAAACTACTCAAAATTTCTTCTACCGGTTCTCCAGAACCTGTCAGAACCTGCTGGATTTCACCTCTTGCTCAAAACCACGTGGTCCTGTCCACCATTAAAAACCATCTTTCCAATCAGCCACCATATGTTCCAGTGTCTTTCTGCCCATTTGGAACTGAACCCAGATGGACATTTCTTCCAACACTATAAAAGGACTTGTGGTTAAACACATCAGGGGTTGGAATTATTTCACAATTGCTACTTAGCTTTTCTGCAATGACTTGTCTTATCGTGGATTCCCGCTATCTATTGAGCCGGTTCCAGGGTAGTCTGCCAGGAAAATCCTGATAAGTTAAACATGAAAATAATTGCTCCTTTTGGATCTGGAAGATGGAAACTAAACAAGGAAGTGTTGGTCTGCAAGAAAAAAAAAAACCAGCATCCTTCCAAAGACAAAAGCGGGGACCTCCCTTGGAATTATTCTCCTCTGGAATTCCATAAGTAGTAAGGCTGGAGTAGCCTAAGATGGGTGTCTCTCCTGGCCCTTGCTAAATAAAAACAAATCAAGCTGTTTGCTTTTTGGAGCCATCTTTAGTTGTTCCCTATCATCTTTGCTTCCTGCTTCCCATCGCAGGAATTTGAAGTCACCCTGGGATTTCTTAATTTTATATATTTTGGTCCGTTGCCACACAATTCTTATTCTTTTTTTTCTTTTTTTTTTTAATTTCCCAGAGATGGTCTGTTGCTTTGGCTGGATTGAAACCAAAGCTCTAGATGTCTTTCTTTTGTATTTCCTTGGTTTTTTGATTTTTGTTTTAAATCTTCCCTGTAAGTTTCAAGGAGTAGCCTCTTGGTGGTTTTATCCAACCCAGGATTTTAAAACTCTTTAAATGCAAATTCCACTTTAGCCTGAAAGGCAAGAGGAGACACATTTAGTAAAGGTTTTATCTCTTCCTTGAATCGATCTTCTGGGAAGCAACTCCCAGAAACGGGCGCCCTGAAAACATCGATACTGATATATGTTTAACTAACACCTTCTATTAAATTACAAACTTGCAAGTAAAGCTTTAAAGTGGATTTGGGGCGTGGGAGGTCACGGTTGAGACTTGAGGTCAGCCTGAGCTGCTGGCCACGGGAGTCGCTGCAATTTTCTTGGCAAGATTTCAGAAGTGGTTTTGCCACTGCTTTTCTTCCTGGAGCTGAGATACGTAGAAGATCTGGCCTAAAGATCACTCGCCACCAGGTTTCACGTCTAAAGTCAAGACTGGAACTCACAATTTTCTGGTTGTGGTGTCTCCATGCCTTGGTGTCTCCATGCCTACCCCAAGTTGGTTCCCAAGATGGATCTGATTAAAATTCATATTCCAGGTTGAAGTGAAGAATGGTTTACCAACAGAGCATCATCAGAGGCAATTTTAGAAGATAATATTTGTCTTTAAGAGTTGAACAGTGGGGTGGGATTACGGGACCGCCTACTACACCAATAGCCTCCCACCGGCCAATACGCTCCCTTAGAGAGGGGCTCCTCTGAGTGCCGTTGGCCAAACAATGTTGGCTGGTGGCCCCCAGGGGGAGAGCCTTCTCTGTGGGGGCACCTACTATCTGGAACGAGCTCCCCCCGGAGATACGGAGGATCCCGGACCTGTGCACCTTCCGTCGTGCACGCAAGACTCATTTGTTCCATCAAGCAGGCCTGACCTAAGTCTCTTCCCCCTTTTAAATGGGAATTTTAATTTGTTTTAAATTATTGGGATTTTAAATTTTTCAGCCAAATTATTTAATTTCATTTTAGTCTATTTTAAATTTTGTATTTATATGTTTTATTTTATGGCTGTACACCGCCCTGAGTCCTTCGGGAGTAGGGCGGTATATAAATTCAATCAAATCAAATCAAAAATCAAATCACCTAGTGGCAGGATTCTACTGGTTTGGACTGGTTTGGGTGAATTGGTAGCTCTGATGATCAGCTGGAAGTGAACTGGTCCACCCCAACGATCAGACGATCAGCCCGTGCTATTTTCCTACCTTTACCTCCTCAGCTGATTCGCGCGGCAGAGCCAATGGCCATGCCAATCAGCTGTGTTACTCTTCCAAAGAAACCCGGAAATGAAGATTTCTTCAAACTGTGCACGCACTCACAGTGCGTGTTAGGTGTAGACGTGTGCAAAGCACGCAATCACCGAACCAGTTGTTAAATTGGGAGGATCCCACCACTGGTAGGGTCCCTTGTTGCTCTCTGAGCTTGTTGGTGTTCTTGGAGACGTTTCCTTACCAAACTAGATAATAGCATCAGTGCCATAATTTGGTAATGAAATGTTTGCAAGGGAATCACCAGGTTCAGAGAATACCAAGGACCTCACAGTTCAACCCTGAGCTACAAATATTCTCTTCTATCAGTACAAGCCAACCTAAACAGAACCTGTTTTCTCAAAGTTCTTCCACAATTTGGCAGCTTCTCATCTGGTTGTGGTCATCTATTCTCCAAAGCACCTGAGGGCAGGGCAAGAAGCAATGGGTAGAAACTAACCAAGGAGAGAAGCAGCTTAGAACTAAGGAGAAATTTCCTGACAGTGAGAACAATCAATCAATAGAACTACTTGCCTCCAGAAGTTGTGAATGCTCCAACACTGGAAGTTCTTAAGAAGATGTTGGATAATTAGTTGTTTGTTTGAAGTGGTGTAGGGTTTCCTGCCTAAGCAGGGGGTTGGACTAGAAGACCTCCAAGGTCCCTTCCAACTCTTTTATTCTATTCTATCTTTTCAGGACAGCCTGAAAGTTCTCATTAGTTCAAACCAGGACAACTAGACTGCTGAGATGTTAGACAGCGTCACCAACGCTTTGACATCTCTGCCGATGTCCCAAAGGTGCTTTTCCAACAGACAACTGGACTTCCTTTTCTTTTTCTTTGAAGACATTTTGCTTCTCATCCAAGAAGCTTCTTCAGATGGCTTCAGTCAACCCAGAATTGAAGAAGCTGCTTGGATGAGAAGCTAGACGTCTTCAAGGAGAAGCAAAGGAAGTCTAGTCGCCTTTTGGAAAAGCATCTTTGGGGTACAACCGATCCTGACCTGGGTGATTGGAGAATCTCCATAGGCATTTGGCTTCAGATATTTCAGCCATTCACCTTCAGCACTCAAAAGATCAGCTTACCTGAAGATGTTCTCCTTGCACACACGTGCTAGTTTTTCCCGACTCTAGGGGACAGTGCTCATCTCCGTTTCAAAGCCGAAGAACCAGCGCTCTCCAAAGATGTCTCCGTGGTCATGTGGCTGGCATGACTCAATGCCAAAGGTGCACGGAATGCTGTTACCTTCCCACCAAAGGTGGTCCCTATTTTTCCCCTTGCATTTTTTATGTGCTTTCAAACTAGGTTGGCAGAAGCTGAGACAAGTAACGGGAGCTCACCCCGTTAGGCGGCACTAGGGATTTGAACCGCTGACCTGCCAACCTTTCGATCGAGAAGCTTAGTGTCTTCGCCACTGAGCCAATGCGTCCCTCTGAAGGTGCCTTTCCTTCCATTATTTTCCTAACCTCTTTCTCCAGGTTGAAAAAGGAAATATTTATCAATAAGTAGCATCAATGGTAACACACCCTTTTCATAGCTTCACTGTGGTCAATTTAATGACAGGCCAAAGTTGCTTGCCTAGGTAATTTTTAGAAACACCTGCTTACAGAGAGATCCTATCAATTCTCCATCCATGATCAACGTTTATGAAGTCATCCTTGTCTTCTTCATCCTTGCTGGTTTCTGGGTTTTGCTGGTGTGTCCTACATATCGTGTTTTTGTGCAGCAGTGAACATCTGGAACAGGAGCAGCAAAGGGAAATGAGTGGACTGGAATATGGATGTTGTGGGAATGAGGATGGTTTGCAGAGAAAATGAAGGTATAGAGAAGTAGATTAAGTTGGGCACCCTAAATTTGATTGGTTGTCTTTTCCTCTGAACCCCTTCCTCAAATTTCTTTGCTTTGCTGTTGGGGTTCCAATGGGTGCCGTAATCAAATCATGAGCCTCGAGCCAAGCTTCAAAAGAATTCCAGTTATTTATTAGGAGCTTCATGTCAGCACATTCCTAAGTGAAGCCATGTAATTTATGCCCCAATCATGACCTTCTTTCCCCCCTCCCCAGGGTATGTCATCAATCACATTCGCCAATGGAGTAATTTCGTGGGTTGTAGAGGTCACTCCCCATTGGCCGCTGTGGGCAACTCTGGGAGTCAGCCTTGAGAGATATAAGTCTGGAATGTGCATCTGTATTTCGCGGCTGTGCTGTTTCTTCGGTTTCCCATCCCTCCTGGCCTATGGCAACTTGAGAGCAGGCCAGAGATGCTTTGCGAGTTGACATTCTGTTTCTTACTTTTCCTGCCACTTCTATAAAGTTATTTATTGATTAAATGTATGCACCACTTTGTCTCACTATCCATTATTTCCCTATTTCTTAAATTTAATTTCTTTATTTTTGTAACAAAACAATATTTATTTATTTATTTATTTTAAAAAGAAAGGAATGGTTGTTGGAAATGTACGATCTCTCTCTTCTTTTAAGAAAAGATTGGACAGCCGCTTGTCTGAAATGGTAGAGGGTTTCCTGCTTGAGCAAGGGGCTGGACTAGAAGACCTCCAAGGTCCCTTCCAATTCTGTTATTCGGTTATCATGGAAAAGGCAAAACTTTCTGCCAGTTAAAGGATGCACAATCCTAGGCAAAGACTATGATATGATATGATATGATATGATATGATATGATATGATATGATATGATATGATATGATATGATATGATATGATATCTTGCATTGCTCTTATTACAGGAGTGAATTCATTGAAAAACAGGGACTCTTTTATGTACACTGAGAGCTTCTGCACCAAAGAATTTCCTTGTGGGTCCAATCACACTTGGCAAATAAAAAATTCTATTCTATTCTATTCTATTCTATTCTATTCTATTCTATTCTGTTCTGTTCTGTTCTGTTCTGTTCTGTTCTGTTCTACTCTACTCTACTCTACTCTACTCTACTCTACTCTACTCTACTCTACTCTACTCTACTCTACTCTACCCTATTCCTATTCCTATTCCTATTCCTATTCCTATTCCTATTCCTATTCCTATTCCTATTCCTATTCTATTCTACTCTACTCTACTCTACTCTACTCTACTCTACTCTACTCTACTCTATTCCTATTCCTATTCCTATTCCTATTCCTATTCCTATTCCTATTCTATTCTATTCTATTCTATTCTATTCTATTCTATTCTATTCTATTCTATTCTATTCTATTCTATTCTATTCTATTCCTATTCCTATTCCTATTCCTATTCCTATTCTATCCTATCCTATCCTATCCTATCCTATCCTATCCTATCCTATCCTATCCTATTCCTATTCCTATTCCTATTCCTATTCTATTCTATTCTATTCTATTCTATTCTATTCTATTCTATTCTACTCTACTCTACTCTACTCTACTCTACTCTACTCTACTCTATTATTCTATTCTATTCTATTCTATTCTATTCTATTCTATTCTATTCTATTCTATTCTATTCTATTCTACTCTACTCTATTATTCTATTCTATTCTATTCTATTCTATTCTATTCTATTCTATTCTATTCTACTCTACTCTACTCTACTCTACTCTACTCTACTCTATTCCTATTCCTATTCCTATTCCTATTCCTATTCCTATTCTATTCTATTCTATTCTATTCTACTCTACTCTACTCTACTCTACTCTACTCTACTCTACTCTACTCTACTCTACTCTACTCTACTCTATTCCTATTCCTATTCCTATTCCTATTCCTATTCCTATTCCTATTCTATTCTATTCTATTCTATTCTATTCTATTCTATTCTATTCTATTCTACTCTACTCTACTCTACTCTACTCTATTATTCTATTCTATTCTATTCTATTCTATTCTATTCTATTCTATTCTATTCTATTCTATTCTATCCTATCCTATCCTATCCTATCCTATCCTATCCTATCCTATCCTATCCTATCCTATTCCTATTCCTATTCTATTCCTATTTCTATTCTATTCTATTCTATTCTATTCTATTCTATTCTATTCTACTCTACTCTACTCTATTATTCTATTCTATTCTATTCTATTCTATTCTATTCTATTCTATTCTATTCTATTCTATTCTATTCTATTCTATTCTTATTCCTATTCCTATTCCTATTCCTATTCCTATTCCTATTCCTATTCCTATTCCTATTCCTATTCCATTCCATTCCATTCCATTCCATTCCATTCTATTCTATTCTATTCTATTCTAATTTTTCATTCCATTATCCTATCCTATCCTATCCTATCCTATCCTATCCTATCCTATCCTATCCTATCCTATCCTATCCTATCCTATCCTATCCTATCCTATTGATAGGTATAAAACACAGATTTTTTTCTTTTCACTTTGCATTTCAGTTTGTACTTTTAATTTTTTTTTCTTTTTTCTCAAGATTAAACACGGTTCTGTTACAAGCATAAAGATACTGCTCCTTACTCTCGCTTTACTCACTATACTCACACTCTTAGGGTATTTTTAACATCTGTATATCCCCATTTTGGGGGCTATTGATACAGACTTGTATATCTGGTGCCCATATTCTGAAAATGCTAGAAAGCCTCTTCATTGGGGAGAATAGAATTCCAACATTCAGTCAATGAAGGGAAATAGCTCATTAGTATCTTGAGCATAGGGGGAGAACAAGGTTTCCCATTGGTGTTAAGGAAGCCTCCCTTTCCAAAACATTTCTGGCTGAAATTTATTTCTGAAAATGATGGCGAACCTATGGCATGCATGACAGAATTGACACACAGTGCCCTCTTTGTGGGCACACGGGCCGTCACCCCAGCTCAGCTCCGCCCTGCATGCATGCAGCTGGTCTTAGGATCTCTGCCACGTATGAACGGGGTGTGTGGCATATGCGGGGGGCATGTGCGCATGAATGGGGGTGCATGTATGGGGTGGGTCACATGCAGGGGTGGAGTGCATGCAGGGGAGCATGCGCATTCACAGGGGGAAGGGTGGGGTGCAGGCATGGGCCACAATATGCATGCAGAGGGGGAGGGGTTCATGCACGTGGGCCGTGCATGCATTGCATTTGGGGGCGTTCAGGCGTGCGCACGCTTTGGGCACTTGGTCCAAAAAAGGTTAGCCATCACTGGTCTATACAATTTCAGACAAGTGGCTGTCCAATCTCTTCTTAAAAGCCTCCAGTGATGGAGCACCCACAACTAAGAGCCTGAGTAGCGTAGGGGGCTAATGCCTCCTACTAAAGGCAGCAGTTAACATCCAGCTGCCTGCAATTCTGCGAGTTCAATCCTAGCCAGGCTCAAGGTCGACTCAGCCTTCCATCCTTTCTAAGGTAGGTCAATTGAGGATCCAGTTTGTGGGGGGCAATAAGCTGACTTTGTATAAATATACAAAAGTATGAAGGCTATTGCTTAACGCATTGTAAGCCGCCCTGAGTCTCCGGAGAAGGGCGGCATATAAATCTAATTAAAAAAACTTCTGGAGGCCAGTTCTTTCACTGGTTAATTGTTCTCACTGTCAGGAAATTTCTCCTTCGTTCTAAGTTGCTTCTCTCCTTGATTAGTTTCCATCCATGGCTTCTTGTCCTGCCCTCAGGTGCTTTGGAAAATAGCTTGACTCCCCTCGTCTTTGGGGCAGCCGCTCAAATATTTAGAACAGTGCTAACATGTCACCCCTGGTCCTTCTTTTCACTAGATTAGCCTTCAGAGTTAAATGCACCAGGAGAAAGTTCACGCCAGGGAAAAAGAAGGAGTTAGGTTATGTAGTACAGTGGTTGATGCATTGTTACATCGCGATGGTATCGTCAACACATTGTCTACTCAGGAGCCACCCACATTTTCTGAATTCCTGCTTGGCCAATTATCTGCCTTCCTTGGGAGGGAGAAGGTTGCATTCAGGGAAGTGATTATCTCGGCTTTGTGGCCGCGCTATTTTTGTGCGTCTTGGAACTGCAGAAATGGTGAGGAAATGGCCCTTATGTTTTAGAGAACAAAGGCTTTCTCACCCATGTCAGTGTATTAAAGTTCAGGCCTTCTGGAAAAATCATCATCACCACCACTACCGACAACAACAATAACAAAAAAAAAAACCACGAAAAAATAACCCTCCGATATCTTGCGCGTCTAAGAAAATGGCAGCCGTAAGTGCAGGAGTGGGTTCTAAATTTTTTTACTACCGGTTCTGTGGGTGTGGCTTATTTTGTGGGCATGGCTTGATGATCATGTGACAACTCTTTAGGATTTAGTATCTACCAGGCTTTTAACTGCTTGCAGAACTGTACCGGTCTACTCATTTTGTTTTTGGAGGCACTGGTCTACCCATTTATTTTTGCAGGCACTGGTCTACCCATTTATTTTTGCAGGCATTGGTCTACTCATTTATTTTTGCAGGCACTGGTCTACTCATTTATTTTTGCAGGCACTGGTCTACCCATTTATTTTTGCAGGCACTGGTCTATATTATAGATAAATAATATTATATTATAAATAAAGTAATTTATTTTATTTTACCACGGATCAGCTGTAGGGCGGCCCTTTGAAGCTCCACGGCAAGCTTTTTACCTTATAGCCCATCAGCTGGGACTTTTTACCTTATAGCCCATCAGCTGGGACTCAGGAGGCAGCAATAGATTGGGGGTGGGGCCAAATAAAAGGTAAGAATAATGCAGGGGGTGGGGGGACGGGGGAGGGGCGGGGGGCAGAACTGGTTCAGTGATGTCATATCCTCACCGCTACCGGCTCGGCCAAACCGGGCTGAACCAGGAGGAACCCACCACAGTCGTAGTGGCTAAAAAAAGCAGATTCCAAGAACTTGAGGTATGGTCTCATGTTGCAATGAATCACAATAGAGTTGGAATGGACCTTGGAAGTCTTCGAGTCCAAGCCGCTCACCAAGCAGGACACCCTATATCAGTGTAGGATGCCCCCGGTTCGCATCGATTCTATAGAACCGGTAACAAAACCGGCAGGAGGCTCCGCCCACTGATCCTGACATCATCAAAATGCTTCTGCGCATGTGCGGCCCCACTGCGAACTGGTAGTAAAGGTAAGTAGAACCCACTCCTGCCCTATATCTGTGATGGCAAACCTATGGCGCACCAGCTGTCGCCCCAGCCCAGCTCCACTGTGCATGCGTGCGCACCTCCCACTCGCCAGCTGGTCTTCAGGTCTCTGCCTTGCATGAGCAGGGGATGTTGTGCATGGGGAGATGCACACACGCACACTTGCATGGGAGGGGGGGCAAGGCACATGCGTGGGAGGCCAGGAACCTTTCCAGGCCCAAAACGGGGCAGGGGGCCTCACATGGCCCTCCTATGCTCCATTTTGGCTTCCAGGTTGGTGCATGAGCCCCCATCCCCCACCCCGTTTTGGGCCTGGAAAGGCTCCTGCACCAACCTAAAAGCCAAAATGAGGCATGAGGGCAGGGCGCATGTGCTACCACCAATAACCTCCCACCGGCCTGTACGCTCCCATAGAGAGGGGCTCCTCCGGGTGCCGTCGGCCAAACAATGCCAGCTGGCAGCCCCCAGGGGGAGAGCCTTCTCTGTGGGAGCACCTACCATCTGGAACGAGCTCCCCCCGGATATACGGAGGATCCCGGACCTGCGCACCTTCCGTCACGCTCTCAAGACCTATTTATTCCAAGAAGCCGGCCTGACCTAAGTTATTTTCCCTTTTTAATTATGAATTTTAATTTGTTTTAAATTATTGGGGTTTTAATTGTCAGCCAAATTATTTAATTCGTTTTATTCTATTTTAAACTTCTGTATTTATATGTTTTGTTTATGGCTGTACACCGCCCTGAGTCCCCCAGGAGTAGGGCGGTTTATAAATCTAATTAAATTAAATTAAATTAAATTTGTTAGGGTGTGTGTAAAAAATATTTGTTGCTTGTGCAACGAGCAGAGCAGAAACACACAGGGAAGGAGATAAACGTACAGCTCGTGTGAGAAAAATACTTTATATACAAGATAAGATGCAGTCTCGGTGTAGGTAAAACAGTCCAAGGTCATAAACAGTAATATCAGTCCAGTAGGAATCCTCCCTTACCAAAGCAAACAGACTTTAGTAACTCTTGGTATACAGTACCATATAACGATCCAGTTAAACACCAATCAGCAGGAAGACGCAGGAAGCAACAATCAGGAACAAGAAGGAAAGAACGCTTCTCTGCCCTGCTTATTTATGCACTGTAGCCTAATTACAGGGTTCAGCAAACCCTGATTACTTGGCTCAGTTGTTTCTTAAAGTAACAGATATATATTGCCTGACCAACAGTTAGGAGTAAGCTACAGGCTGACCCTAACAAAATTAAATTAAATTAAATTAAATTAATGTGCAGGGGGCACTCGCATTGCATTTTGGAGGTTCTGGATCACATGTATGCATTTGTGTGCGCTTTGGGCACACAGCACCAAAAAGGTTAAGCATCACTGCTCTATACCATTTCAGACTGTCTAGTCTCTTCTTAAAAACCTCCAGTGATGAAAAACCTCCAGTGAGCCGTGTGCAGATTTGTACAATGGGGAAACAAAACAGCCACTTCACCAACACATGGCACAACATAGGAGAACATACCCATCAGGACTAGATTCAGCAGTCCATCTGCATTTAAAAGACACAGGCTACTCTTTCGAAGACAACAAAGTTCATGTTTTGGACAGAGGGGATCGCTGGTTTGAAAGTGAGGTTAAAGATGCCATCTAGGTCAAAATTAGAAAGCCCTCTCTGACTAGAGGAGGAGGGATACAACAACATTTGTCTCCAGTCAACAACATGGTCCTTTCAACAGTTCCAAGAAGACTTCATTTGCACCATTCAGGTGACCCTGAGGACACAGATAAACCTCCAGGTGGCCTCAATGACCCTCTAAAGGGATGCAAATGACCAGCTCTCTGCAAGGAGTATCAATCCTTCCCTTCCCCACCATCAGTCAAAGCTGAAGAACTTTCTTGGAGGAGAAGTGAAACATCTGCAAAGCAAACAATCTTCAAAGAAAGTCCAGTTGAGTCTTGAAAAAAAGCATCTTTGCGACTCCAGTGATGAAGCATCTACAACTTCTGATGGCAAGTCGTTCCACTGGTTAATTGTCCTCACTATTAGGAGGACAATTAACCAGTGGTTGATCATTCTCAAGTCTTTTTAATTAGGATTTTAATGAGGGTAGTCCTATGCAAGTATGATCAAGATGAACTAGTAATTTGGCAGAAGGCAGGATGGGATAGAGGGTTGCACCTTAAAAACTGAAAACCACAAAAATTCTTCTTGGACCAGTGTTTATCTTTCATAGCTTTTCTAGTTTGATGAAAAGAAGGACTAGGGGAGACAGGATAGCAGTCTTCCAATATTTGAGGAGCTGCCCCAAAGAAGAGGGAGTCAAGCTATTCTCCAAAGCATTCGAGGGCAGGATAAGAAGCAATGGGTGGAAACTCATCAAGGAGAGAAGCAACCTAGAACTAAGGAAAAATTTCCTGACAGTGAGGACAATTAATCAGTGGAACGACTTGTCTCCAGAAGTTGTGAATGCTCCAGCACTGGAAGTTTTTAAGAAGATGTTGGATAACCATTTGTCTGAAGTGGTGCATGATTTCCTGCCTGACCAAGGGGGTTGGACTAGAAGACCTCCAAGGTCCCTTCCAACTCTGTTATTCTATATTGGTACTGTTCTTTCTCTCTCTCTCTCTGTAGCTCGACAATTACTCAGCTTCTTTCCAAGCACGTTTTGTTATCACATTGCATGGAACTCGCATGATGCACCTTGTTTACTAAGGAGTAAACAACACGGTGTTTACTCCTTAGCAAGGAAAACTTAATCTTCTGGGCACAGAAGGTTGAGATAAACATTCAATGGGTGTAGTTTTCACACTCAGAAGCTTGAGGTGATCAACCAAACCTTCTGTTCTAGATAAATCATCACCACGTGAGAACCTGGATAGCTCTGCAGATTAAGCATTGTGGTTAACACCAGCTGCCTGCAATTACTGTAAGTTTGAATCTCACCAGGCTCAAGGTTGACTCAGCCTTCCATCCTTTCTAAGGTAGGTAAAATGAGGGCCCAGTTTGTGGGGACAATAAGATGACTTTGTATAAAATATACAAAAGTATGAAGGCTATCGCTTAACGCATTGTAAGCCAGCCGGAGTCTCTGGAGAAGGGCGGCATATAAATAACATTAAAAATAAATAAATAAATAAAATTAAGGCACTGGCTGGTTCTACCATCTACAGCACACAGTGGCGTGGAGGCATCACATCAAAGTCCATCAAAGAAGGACTAGGGGTGACATGACAGCAGTGTTCCAATTTCTCGGGGGCTGCCACAGAGAAGAGGGAGTCAAACTATTCTCCAAAGCACCCAAAAGCGGGACAAGAAGCAATGTGTGGAAACTAATCAAGGAGAGAAGCAACTTAGAACTAAGGAGAAAATTCCTGACAGTGAGAACAATTAATCAGTGGAATGATTTGCCTTCAGAGGCTGTGGGTTCTTCAACATTAGAGGTTTTCAAGAATAGTCTGGACAGTCCTTGGTATAGGGCGGTGATGGTGAACCTTTTAAGGACCGAGTGCCCGATGTGAAAACCAAAACCTACTTATTTATTGCAAAGTGCCAGCATGGCAATTTAACCTGAATAATGATGGGAATGTAGTGCTGTATCCTCTGGAGGGCCATCACATCCTTATTCCTTCCTTCCTTCCTTCCTTCCTTCCTTCCTTCCTTCCTTCCTTCCTTCCTTCCTTCCTTCCTTCCTTCCTTCCTTCCTGCCTTCTCCTCTTATTTTACCTTTCCTTTCCTTCCTTTCACTTTCCTTCCTTCCTTCCCAGCTTCCTTCCTTCTCCTTTGATTTCACCTTTCTTTTCCTTCCTTCCTTCCTGTCCCTTCCCTCCCTCCCTCCCTCCCTCCCTTCCTTCTCCTCTGATTTCACCTTTCCTTCCTTTCACTTTCCTTCCTCCCTTCCTTCCTCCATTCCTTCTTCTCTTGTTTCACCTTCCTTCCTTTAATCCTGTATATTATGGTTCGTTATTGTTAGTATTTATTAAAGAACGCTATGTAGCTTAGAAGCTCTCAGCAAAAATAATAGCAGCTGTCATTTGTGGCTGAAGCTATCCCGGGCTGTTATTTACACAGACACACTCACACAGACACACACACACAAACCTATTTTTATTCCATTTTCCATGGGTCCTTGGGAAAGGAAAGGCATCTTTTCCCCCATCCTCATCTTTAATAATCAGGACTTTGTACCAGCATGAGATTTCAGCACACATTTTGCAGAGTGTCTCTCTTCCACCCCACGCCAAAAGGAAAGCCAGCCGGACTTCTCCTTCTAGAAGCCCCCCTAGCAGGGGTGAATTCCAGCAGATTCTGACAGGTTCTGCAGAACCGGTAGCGGAAATTTTGAGCAGTTCGGAGAACCGGCAAATACCACCTCCGGTTGGTCCCAGAGTGGGGTGGGAATGGAGATTTTGCAATCTCCTGAGAGAGAGCCTGAGTAGCGTAGGGGAGTAATGCCTCCTACAAAGGCAGCATTTAAGATCCAGCTGTCTGCAATTACTTGCGAGTTCAATCCCAGGCAGGCTCAAGGTTGACTCAGCCTTCCATCCTTTATAAGGTGGGTAGATTGAGGACCCAGTTTGTTGGGGGCAATAAGCTGACTTTGTATAAATATAAATATACAAAAGTATGAAGGCTATTGCTTAACGCATTGTAAGCCGCCCTGAGTCTCCGGAGAAGGGCGGCATATAAATCAAATTTAAAAAAAAAAAAATATCCTTCCCCCAGGAGTTGGGAGGGAATGGGGATTTTGCAGTATCCTTCCCCCAGGAGTGGGGAGGGAATGGGGATTTTGCAGTATCCTTCCCCTGCCATGCCCACCAAGCCACACCATACACACCAAGCCATGCCCACAGAACCGGTAGTAAAAAAATGTGGATTTCACCACTGCCTCCAACCCTTCCCCCTGTTCCCTTCCCTCTACCCCCTCCACTCAATCCCATTTTGGAACAGAGGAGTGCCTGCTGGAAACACGTGTTGGGGCGAGGTCAGAGTACACCTTCTGACCCTCTGGCACTTGGCCTGAAACTCTTCATGCTCCTGGCTTGCTGAGGAGGGGAGGGGAGCAGCCCTGATGCCTCCACTTCAGAGGTGGGTTTCATCAGGTTCTGACCAGTTCTGGAGAACCGGTAGCGGAAATTTTGAGTAGTTCCAAGAACCGGTAGTAAAAATTCTGACTGGCCCCGTCTCCCCATCTATTCTCTGCCTCCCACGTCCCAGATGATCAGGAGGAAATGGGGATTTTGCAGTAAACTTCCCCTGGAGTGGGGAGGGAATGGAGATTTTACAGTACCCTTCCCCTGCCATGCCCACCAAGCCACGCCCGATAGTAAAAAAATTTGAAACCCACCACTGCTCCACTTCCTGGCCCATCCCCCCATGGCCCGAGCCATCATTGCCCAGCTTCCTCAAAGGCAGGGTGCATTTCACCAATGGGGGTGCTTCTGCCAGCCCAACTGACCCCCTACCTCCACCCTCCTGCTGGGCTTTCCCTACAATTTCTAAAATATTAAGATTTGTGGGAATGTGGCTTGTTCTGTGAACTCACTTTTGAAGATTCACAAGACCAAGGGAGAAGAGAGGCAAATGTCTCATTTAGCAACAGAAGGGTTGGGTCTCAGTTGTGGTCGCAAGGCAAGGACTGTCCTGCATTACTTATGTGCATTTTTTTCTATTTCATGATTTTCTATTTCTATCAATACTTGGTGAGGATTAGAGTTACATTTTTCTGAAGTGATATTCTTTAAGTGTTGTTTTGCAGTTCCTTAGGATCGGAGAGTGGGTTACACCCATTTCTCATGTTTTCCTGTTATAATAGCAGCTTGTTTTCTGTTTGTTAAGGAGCATAATTACATCCTGTGTCACTTAGCCTTGGAACCTTACTTTTTAATAACTTTCTTTCTTTGCAGTTTATAAATAGGTCAGCAGCTAGGAAGTCTTAATATGTCGGACAGTGTAAACTTCAAAAGTCCAAGCCACCCCCTTCCTTTTCCACCTCTGATAATAATGATGATGATGAGGGTACTTTGTTGGCATCCAAAATCCACTAATGTATTTTAAATGATAAGATGGGTTTTCCTGGGATTATAAAGGTTTTAAGGCATACCTTATTTTTTTAGTATAAATTATTTCAAATCCAAAAAAAATTGTGTTGGACCTCGAGTGGAGTAGAGTAGAATAGGGTAGGATAGGATAGGCAAAAAAAGAAGAGGAGGAGAAAGGAGAGGACAGAAGAGAGGAGAAGAGGAGAGGAGGGGAGGAGAGGAGAGGGGAAGGGAGGAGAGGAGAGGAGGGAAAAGAAGGTGAGAGAGAAGGGAAAAGAAGGAAAGAGAGAAGAGGGAAGGGAAGGGAAGAAGAGGGAGGAGAGGAGAGGAGAGGAGAGGAGAGGAGAGGAGAGGAGAGGAGAGGAGAGGAGAAGAGAAGAGAAGAGAAGAGAAGAGAAGAGAAGAGAAGAGAAGAGAAGAGAAGAGAAGAGAAGAGAAGAGAAGAGAAGAGAAGAATGGAGGGGAAGAGAAGAGGGGAGGGGAGGGGAGAGGAGAGGAGAGGAAAGGAGGAGAGGGAAGGGGAAGGGAGGGGAAGGGAAGGGAAGAGAAGAGAAGGGAAAAGAGAGAAGAGGGGAAGGGAAAAAAGGGAAGGGAAGAGGAGGGAGAAGAGGGGAGGGGAGGGGAGGGGAGGGGAGAGGAGAGGAGGGAAGGGAAGGGAAGGGAAGGGAAGGGAAGGGAAGGGAAGGGAAGGGAAGGGAAGAGAAGAGAAGAGAAGAGAAGAGAAGAGAAGAGAAGAGAAGAGAAGAGAAGAGAAGAGAAGAGAAGAGAAGAGAAGAGAATTCTATATCGGCCAACTGTGCTTGAACATACAAGAAATCGGTCTCGGGTGCATAAGCTTGCAATGTACAATATAAACAGCAAATAACATGTCATAGGTCACAAGCCATAGTGACAAAAATTAATCATATGTTATAAACAACCATGGATAAATCATAAGAAACCAACAGGAGGAGATAGTAGAAACGATGAGACATGAGACAGTGCTGTGGAGAATTAAGTGTTGAGCAGAGTGATGGCCCAGGAGAAAAAAAAAAATATTTGTGTCAGACTGCTTTGGCGTGCAATGCCCTATTGCTTCATCCCGAGGGTAGGAGTTGAAACAATTTACGTCCAGGATGCGAGGGGTCTGTAGATATTTTCCCAGCCCTCCTTCTGACCTGTGTAGTAAACAGATCTTCAGTGGAAGGCAGACTGGTTGCAAGTGTTTTTTCTGTAGTCCTAACTATCCGTTGAAGTCGGTGTCTGTCCTTGTTTGATTGCTGTGCCCATTCATAATTCACAAATCATATTAGCTCTTTCACCCACGAAGTCATTTGGGCCATCAATGGGCCTTTCCAATTTAAAGGGGAAATCTCTTAACCATACCATGGGTGGAGGGAAATCAATTTCAATTTCCAATCATCGATTTCCATGTTCTGGACATGTCCTCCAAATGAGTACGGACATCTGCTAATATTAGACTCCGTCTCAAAGTCCAATTAATGTAATTACTTCTTCCTCAAACATCACAACACCAGAATATTGCAAAAACATATGTTCTGGCACCAATGATGAATCCGTGCCTTGAAGAGTACTCAAGCAGGGACGTAGAAGCTTGTCTACTACAATCCTTGGTTGTATAAGGAGAGGCACAGAATCAAAATCACATGAAGCATTAGTACCGCTTGTTAAAGCCTTATAAGGCCACACCTGGAGTACTCCATCCAGTTTTGGTCACCACATTGCAAAAAAAGATGTTGGGACTTTGGAAAAAGTGAGGAGAGGCGCAAGTAAGGCGATTAAAGGCCTATGAAAACATATGAAGAACGGTTGCAGGAATTGGGTATGGTCAGTCTAGAGAAAAGAAGGATGTGGGGGGCATGGTAGCTGTGTTCAAATATTTGAGGGGCTGCCACAAAGAAGAGGGAGCCAAGCTATTCTCCAAAGCACCTGAGGGCAGGTCAAGAAACAATGAGTGGAAACTAATCAAAGAGACAAGCAACCGGGAATTAAGCAGAAACTTCTGAACAATGAGGACAATCAACCAGTGGAACAAAGCTTCCCTTCAGAAATTGTGGGTGCTCAATCACTAGAAGTTTTTAGAATAGAGTAGAGTAGAGTAGAGTAGAGTAGAGTAGAGTAGAGTAGAGTTAGAGAAGGAGTAGAGTAGAGTAAAGTAGAATAGAATAGTAATAGAGTAGAGTAGAGTAGAGTAGAGTAGAGTAGAGTAGAGTAGAGTAGAGTAGAATAGAATAGAATAGAGGTAGGGGTAGGGGTAGGGGTAGGGGTAGGGGTAGGGGTAGGGTAGGGTAGGGTAGGGTAGGGTAGGGTAGAGTAGAGTAGAAGAGTAGAGTAGAGTAGAGTAGAGTAGAGTAGAGTAGAGTAGAGTAGAATAGAATAGAATAGAATAGAATAGAATAGAATAGAATAGAATAGAATAGAATAGAATAGAATAGAATAGAATAGAATAGAATAGAATAGAATAGAATAGAATAGAATAGCAGGGACATGCTGAGGATTTTGTTCAATATCTGGATGATAAAATAACTCAGATTCGGGATGAGCTGGCCACTGACTGGGTTAGTTCGGGCGAGGTGACTGAGCCCAGTCTTGAGAGTGTTATCTGGGCTGAGTTCGATCCTGTGGCTCCCGAGGACGTGGACAGGATCCTGGGTAGACTGAACGCTACCACATGTTTATTGGACCCGTGTCCCTCCTGGTTGGTGCTGGCCTCCCGGGAGGTTACACGAGGCTGGCTCCAGGAGATTATAAATGCTTCTTTGAGTGAGGGTGTCCTTCCGCCTGCCTTGAAGGAGGCAGTGATGAGGCCCCTCCTCAAGAAGCCCTCCCTGGACCCGGCTGTTTTGGTAAATTATCGTCCTGTCTCCAACCTTCCCTTTCTAGCGAAGGTTGTTGAGAGTGTGGTGGCGCGGCAGCTCCCCCGGTACCTGGATGAAGCTGTCTATTTAGACCCGCTCCAGTCCGGCTTCAGGTCTGGTTACAGCACCGAAACGGCATTGGTCGCGTTGGTGGATGATCTCTGGAGGGCCCGGGGTAGGGGGTACTCCTCTATCCTGGTGCTGTTAGACCTCTCAGTGGCTTTTGATACCATCGACCATGGTATCATGTTGCTCCGGTTGGAGGGATTGGGGGTGGGGGGCACCGTTCTGCGGTGGTTCTCCTCCTACCTCTCCAACCGGTCGCAATCGGTGTTGACAGGGGGGCAGCGGTCGACCCCGAGGCGCCTAGTGTGTGGGGTGCCACAAGGGTCGGTCCTCTCGCCCCTTCTGTTCAACATTTATGTAAAGCCGCTGGGTGAGATCATCCGTGGTTTTGGGGTGGAATTCCATCAGTACGCTGATGACACTCAGCTGTACATTTCCACCCCAGATCACCCCAACGATGCCGTGGAAGTGATGTCCCAGTGCCTTGAAGCTGTGCAGGTCTGGATGGGGAGAAACAGGCTTCGACTCAACCCCTCCAAGACTGAGTGGCTGTGGCTGCCGGCGTCCCGATATAGCCAACTGACTCCATCATTGGTTATTGGGGGTGAATCATTGGCCCCCACGGAAAGGGTGCGCAACTTGGGCGTCCTCCTGGATCCACGGCTGTCTTTGGAGGAGCATACGACAGCTGTGGCCAGGGGAGCTTTTTATCAGGTCCGCCTGATACGCCAGTTGCGGCCCTTTCTAGATCGGGACTCCCTACGCACAGTCACTCAGGCGCTCGTCACGTCTCGCTTGGACTACTGTAATGCTCTCTACATGGGGCTCCCCTTGGGATGCATCCGGAGGCTTCAGCTGGTACAGAATGCGGCCGCGTGGGGGATTATGGGAGTGACAGGGCGCTCCCATGTGACACCTCTCCTGCGTGAGCTGCATTGGTTGCCGGTTGATTTCCGGGTGCGTTTCAAGGTGTTGGTAATCACCTTTAAAGCGCTCCATGGCTTAGGACCAGGGTACTTACGGGACCGCCTTCTGCCACCTATTGCCTCCCACCGGCCGGTTCGCTCCCACAGAGAGGGCCTCCTCAGGGTGCCGTCAGCCAGACAGTGCCGGCTGGCGACCCCCAGGGGGAGAGCATTCTCTGTGGTAGCCCCCACCCTCTGGAACGATCTCCCTCCAGATCTGAGAACTATCGCTGACCTCCGGACCTTTCGTCGGGCTTTGAAGACTCATCTCTTCCAACTTGCCGGACTTGCCTGATCCCTCCTATTTTTAAATATTTTAAATTATTTTAAATTTTTAGAGTTTTAGAGTTTTTATTCGGTTTGTATTTTCAGCCTAAATTTATATTGATTTTAGTACGTTTTAACTTATTGTATTGCATTGGTTTTAAATTGGCTGTTCACCGCCCTGAGTCCGGAAGGAGAAGGGCGGTATAGAAATTTAATAAATAAATAAATAAATAGAATAGAATAGAATAGAATAGAATAGAATAGAATAGAATAGAATAGAATAGAATAGAATAGAATAGAATAGAATAGAATATAGAGTAGAGTAGGGGTAGGGGTAGGGGTAGGGGTAGGGGTAGGGGTAGGGGTAGGGTAGGGTAGGGTAGGGTAGGGTAGGGTAGGGTAGAGTAAAGTAGAGTAGGAGTAGAGTAGAATAGAAAGAATAGAATAGAATAGAGTAGAATAGAATAGAATAGAATAGAATAGAATAGAATAGAATAGAATAGAATAGAATAGAATAGAATAGAATAGAATAGAATAGAATAGAATAGAATAGAATAGAATAGAATAACAGTGTTGGAAGGGACCTTGGAGGTCTTCTAGTCCAACCCCCTGCTTAGGCAGGAAACCCTCCACCACTTCAGACAAATGATTATCCAACATCTGCTTAAAAACTTCCAGTATTGGAGCATTCACAACTTCTGGAGGCAACTTCTGTTCCACTGATGAATTGTTCTCACTGTCAGGAAGTTTCTCCTTAGTTCTAAGTTGCTTCTCTCCCTGATTAGTTTCCACCCATTGCTTCTTGTCCTGCCTTCAGGTGCTTTGGAGAATAGCTTTACTCCCTCTTCTTTGGGGCAGCCGCTGAGATATTGGAAGACTGCTATCATGTCTCCCCTAGTCCTTCTCTTCATTAAACTGGGCATATCCAGTTCCTGCAACCGTTCTTCATAGGTTTTAGCCTATCCCTAATCATCTTGGTTGCTCTTCTCTGCGCTCTTTTTAAAGAAGAGACTGGCCAGCCACCAGTCTGGAAATGTATAAGATCTCCTGTTTGAGCCGGGGGTTAAACTAAAAGGCCTCCAAGGTCCCTTACAGCTCTATTCAGAATTTGAAAATTGAAATTTGGTTAGGACTAACTCGTTTCAACAGATTTTTTTTAAAAAATGAAAGAAAGATTTCTCCAGTCAACAGCTAGTTGTGCAGTTTTTTAAAAACAAGGATCCTTTTCTTGTGAATGGAGTTTTGCTGGGCATGGAAAGTAAACCTTGTGTATTATAGAAGTGATATGCGTAGAGCTGAAAAAAATAAAACTGCCCTTCCTTCATTCTTTGGACTTTCCAATTTCGTCTGTCTGAGAACCAGCTGAAGGAGGAGGAACTTGTGTTCTTATTGTTGTTGTTAGTCGTGAAGTCGTGTCCGACCCATCACAGCCCTATGGACCATGTTCCTCCAGGCCTTCCTGTCCTCTACCATCCCCTGGAGTCCATTTAAGCTCACGCTGACTGCTTCAGTGACTCCATCCAGCCACCTCGTTCTCTGCCGTCCCCTTCTTCTTTTGCCCTCAATCTTTCCCAGCATCTCCATTTTCTTATATAAGTATATAAAATTATATAAGTGTTCTTATATAAATAGAAGTAAAGCAATCCATCCGAGGAACCTGTTGATTAGAGAACCCCGCAATAAACATTTGTTTAGACTGGTACACAGTTCATTCTTTTCGTATTTTAATCTTAAATTTGAATTTCATCCGATTCGTACTTTTCTACCGATGCCCAAAGCTAAACCTGCTTGGAATTTTTCTCCTTCCCCAGACCTTGTGACATACTTAATGAAATCAAGAGCATACCTGCTTATTTTAGGTATTTGTGTGCTTAAATGCCTATGTATCACGTTCTGATTAAAAATATTCAGGAAGGCTGCAGTAGAAAAGTGGATCTAATTCGTGATGATGTGCAAAACCTATGAGCTACAAGGGTTTGCAAAATTTGACTTTGTTAAGCGAAACAGGATATAGTAATAGCAATAGAACTTAGACTTATATGCAGAGGTAGACTGGTTTGAGAGAACCGGTAGTTCCGATCACCAGCTGGGCCCACCCACCCGCCCTGGCGCTATCCCGTCCTATATATCTCACTCTCTGGCTCATTCGCCCCGCCCATGCAACCCAACTGATTTTCGCGCCTTGCCCGAGAAGGTGTGCTGGAAGCCATGTGCATGAAATTGCAGTGTGTTTGAAACCCCGCGCGTGCTCACATTTTTGGTTCTGCACTAGGCAAACTGGTTGTTAAATTATGTGAAGCCCACCTTGGCTTATATGCTTTACAGCAGCAGTGAAATCCTACCGGTTTGCACCGGTTTGGGCAAACCGGTAGTGGTAAAAAATATCAGTTCGAGCGAAACGGTATTTCTGACGATCAGCTGTGCCGCATGATTTAAAATCGCTAGAAAGCAGGAAATCCTGTTTTCTAGTGAATCTAAATCATGCGGCAGAGCTGTCCCCCCCCCCTCACTGTTATACACCTTTTTCCACGTATTTGGTGCGTACTGCGCATATGTGCACACAGAACGTGTGTTTTTTATTTGTTTGTTTGTTTTTTAATTTGATTTATATGCCACCCTTCTCCGGAGACTCAGGACGGCTTACAATGCGTTAAGCAAGTGTTCAGTATGCACTCCGCATGCACGGCCAGCCAACCAGTGGCAAATTGGTTCAGATTTCACCATTGCTTTACAGCCGCCTCTAAGTGGTTTAAGAGTCAGCATATTTCCCCAACAATTTTGGTCCTCGTTTTACCCACCTCAGAAGGATGGAAGGCTGAATTAACTTTTGAGCCAGTCAGGATCGAACTGCTGGTCCTGGGCAGAGTTAACCTGCAATACTACATGCTAACCATTGGGAAGGAAGGAAGGAAGGAAGGAAGGAAGGAAGGAAGGAAGGAAGGAAGGAAGGAAGGAAGGAGGGAGGGAGGGAGGGAGGGAGGGAGGGAGGGAGGGAGGGAGGGAGGGAGGGAGGAAAGGAAGGAAGGAAGGAAGGAAGGAAGGAGGGAGGGAGGGAGGGAGGGAGGAAAGGAAGGAAGGAAGGAAGGAAGGAGGGAGGGAGGAAGGAAGGAGGGAGGGAGGGAGGGAGGGAGGGAGGAAAGGAAGGAAGGAAGGAAAGAAGGAGGGAGGGAGGGAGGGAGGGAGGGAGGAAAGGAAGGAAGGAAGGAAGGAAGGAAGGAGGGAGGGAGGGAGGGAGGAAGGAAGGAAGAAAGGAAGGAAGGAAGGAGGGAGGGAGGGAAGGAAGGAAGGAAGGAAGGAGGGAGGGAGGGAGGGAGGAAAGGAAGGAAGGAAGGAAGGAGGGAGGGAGGGAGGAAAGGAAGGAAGGAAGGAAGGAGGGAGGGAGGGAGGGAGGGAGGAAAGGAAGGAAGGAAGGAAGGAGGGAGGGAGGGAGGAAAGGAAGGAAGGAAGGAAGGAGGGAGGGAGGGAGGGAGGGAGGAAAGGAAGGAAGGAAGGAAGGAAGGAAGGAAGGAAGGAAGGAGGGAGGGAGGGAGGAAAGGAAGGAAGGAAGGAGGGAGGGAGGGAGGGAGGAAAGGAAGGAAGGAAGGAAGGAAGGAAGGAAGGAAGGAGGGAGGGAGGGAGGGAGGGAGGGAGGGAAGGAAAGAAGGAAGGAAGGAAGGAGGGAGGAAGGGAGGGAGGGAGGGAGGAAAGGAAGGAAGGAAGGAAGGAAGGAAGGAAGGAAGGAAGGAAGGAAGGAGGGAGGGAGGAAAGGAAGGAAGGAAGGAAGGAGGGAGGGAGGGAGGGAGGGAGGAAAGGAAGGAAGGAAGGAAGGAAGGAAGGAGGGAGGGAGGGAGGGAGGGAGGGAAGGAAAGAAGGAAGGAAGGAAGGAGGGAGGGAGGGAGGGAGGGAGGGAGGAAAGGAAGGAAGGAAGGAATGAGGGAGGAAGGGAGGGAGGGAGGGAGGAAAGGGAGGAAGGAAGGAAGGAAGGAAGGAAGGAAGGAAGGAAGGAAGGAAGGAAGGAAGGAAGGAAGGAAGGAAGGAAGGAAGGAAAAGGAGCAATAGCACTTAGATTTATACACCGCGTCATAGTGCTTTACAGCCCTCTCTAAGCAGTTTACAGAGTCAGCATATTTTCCCCAACATCTAGGTCCTTTGGGATAATAAGAACAATAAAAAGACTTGGGGAAACCCTTAAGGCCTTCTTAAACATCATTAGGATGGGGACAATATGACTCTCTGAAGAGGTGCCATTCTAAAGAGCAGCCTTTAGTCTAGATGAAAAGGCAAGGGCGGTTTGACATCTACAATGATAATTTATCATTGATCATTGATAAATATCTACTTCTTCATAGTATCTGAAGTGACAGGCAGGTGCAAGAGGACCATATTTTGTGTTCTCTTCCAGTTTTCATGCCCCAGCATCTGCCACCTGAAATGAAGTGCCTCGTTCTTCTTAACAGTATGCCCGACCCAATCCCTAACTTTGTTCCATCGTTTGCTACTATTTTCCACAATCTGGCGACAATTCTCTCTCTGTGTGTCTAGAACAATGAATAGTTTCTGTTGTGGTACCAGGCCCTGTGGAACATCAAACCATCCTCTCCCCAAGGTGATCCTCTCCCCAAGGTGATACAGCCTCCTTCTCTGCCAACTCTCCAGAAGTCCCTAAAAACCTAATAGTGTCAACCTGAAGGTCACAAGGGAATGGTGATCTGATGAGGTGGCACTTTTTTCTTTTCTCTGGGTTTTTTTTTAAAGTTGGACATGGTGTGACTTTTCTGATTTGAACATTTCCATCAAGTTTTACCTTACCACAAATACAGTTCATTTTTGCTATATAAGTACGTACAATCTATCACAATTCAAATACATAAATTCTTCAATCTGGGAAGATTACATCAATACCAATACCATTCCTATTTGTCACAGAATACTAGCATATTTTTTTTAAAACTTCCAACTTGTTAATAATCCTTTATCCTGACATTCCTCTTCCTCTCCAACCAATGATACATTTTTTTAAAAAATTAGATTTATATGCCGGCCTTCTCCGGAGACTCAGGGCAGCTTACAAGGCGTTAAGCAATAGCCTTCATACTTTTGTATATTTTTATACAAAGTCAGTTTATTGCCCCCACAAACTGGGTCTTCAATTTACCTACCTTAGAAAGGACGGAAGGCCTTGAGCCTCGAACTTGCAATAATTGCAGACAGCTGAATGTTAATAACAGGCTATCTAGCCTGTTGAGCTATCTGAGGCTCAACAGGCTAGATAGCTGAATTTTATTCCAGATTTCAAAATATTCCGTTTCACTCTTATCTTTAAGTTCTAAAGTCAACCTGTCCATTTCAGCACAAGTCAGTATCTTATTTAATACCTCTTCTTCTGAGGGGGTCTCTTTATTTTTCCAGTTTGGTGCAAAGGCCAATTTTGCTGCTGTTAAAATATGTACCATTAAATATATTGTTCCCTTATTGTATTTGTCCTTCGTGATACCCAATAGAAAGAGTTCTGGCTTTAACTCTGTGTTTTGAATTAACATCTCTTCCAGCCATCATTTTATCTGGTGTCAAAAAGCTCTAGCTTTTGGGCATTCCCACCACATATGATAAAAAGTCCCTAGCATTGCCTTACATCTCCACATCAGTGAGAGGTTTGTGCTCATTTTAGCTAATCTTGTAGGTGGGAGATGGAGATGGCATTTTTTCAAATGGCAACTGGACTTCCTTTGTTCTTCCTTGAAGATATTTTGCTTCTCATCCAAGAAGCTTCTTCATCTGTGGTAGTGCCATTGTTTATAATTTGATGCTCTCACAGCCTTTTATCAAATCGGCATCAATTCTTGGACTTCCTGAATGATTTTTTAAAATTTCTTTTTAATGGTTTCTTTGCACGCCACTCAGAATCACAACACATGAGGTGGGCGGCCATAACAATAGGATAAATAAATATATAACTATCCGGATACCCATGTTCTCAAAATTGTCCCTATTTAACTTTCTCAGGTGGTCTTGACAGAGTAATACTTACCTAGGAAGAGGCTGCTGAAAGTTTGAATTAGGCAAAACAACAAATGGAAGCCAACTTTACCAAAGCATCAGGAGGATAGAAATAATTATGGGAAATCATGAGATGGGATGGAGCTTCCTCAGCTCAACATCTGGTTCCTGTGATGGTCTCACTCTTTCTCTCACCCCATGTGTCTAATGGAAGCTCTTTGTTCCTATTCAAAAACCATTTCCTGCAGGTTTCAGTGGGGCATGTCTCTAAGAAACGTGACTACAAGTGTACAGCAACTTGAAGACAAAGATAAGGTCTATCATCAATATTTCAGGTGAGTTGCATGAGGTCTACACAGAGCACCTGGGCCAAGACTGACTGCAAAAAAAGAGGAGGAAATTATCTCACCATTGGAAAGACCAATGGGGTCAAGATTCTTCTATGTTACCTCTGAATTTGCGACCTCTTTTAGACCCATCTCCTTCTTTCCTGGAAGCTAAATTGCATTTAAAGTTTTCCCTAAGACTCAGCTATGAAGCTATGGAGATGCTTCATAGCTGAGTCTCGGGAGAAACTTTAAATGCATCTTGAAGGCCTAAGGGGGATGATAACTTGGTAACATAAAGTATATTTGCAGAGTCCCATTGCTCATAATAAATTCAGAGATGGTATTTAGCCGGTTCAGACCATTTTGGGCTAACTGGTAGTAGCAACCTGCAGGTGGGTACACCTGCCCAGGCACAATCCCATCCTTATATTGTTGTGTTTTTGATGCTGCACGCATGCATGGATGGCACGGATGCACACTTCTGGTGCTGGGCAAACCTTTTGCTACAATATTTGAAGCTCACCTCTGAATAAATTGTATCCTTTGCACACCAAAAAAGGACCCAGATTCTATCTTTAGCATCTTCTCTTAAAGTGGGAGAGGAACTGAAAGTTCCTACTGGAATAGGAGTAGCACATACCATGTTTCCCTGAAAATAAGACCCTGTCTTATATTTTTTGAACCCCAAAATAAGTAGTTGGCCTTATTTTCAGGCAGGTCTTATTATTTCGGGGCGCATGGAGCAAGACAGGGCTCCTCTTGCCATCTTACTTGATTTCCAGCTCTGTCTCCCTAACCCTAACCAGGGAAAATGGCAGGGACCGGCTGCGCATGTATTTAAATATTTTCAGGGAGGGGTCATATTTTGGGGGTGCTTATTTTAGCACATGTGCTCAAAAGCCCAATTGAGCTTATTATCCAGGGATGTCTTATTTTAGGGGAAACAGGGTATATACAGCTTCACAGTGCTTTGCAGCCCTCTTTAAGCAGTTTACAGAGTCACCCTGTTGCCCCCCCAAAAATCTGGGTCCTTATTTTACCAACCTCGGAAGGCTGGAAGGCTGAATCAATCTTGAGCTGGTCAGAATGGAACAAAATCAAACCATCACAAACTGGTAAAAAAAACAACAACCCAACAACACTGTGAGAAGTTTTCAGACAATAGCTGGTATTTTATCCGATGACATTTTAAATGTCTTTTTATTAAATTTTAGTAATCATTTGTTTCTGGAACTTTGCACTTTGATACAGCCCAAGGGCTAATCAATCAATAAAGAAGGCGAGTACAGCTTGAGAAGCCAAAAATAACCAAGGCTGTGGTTGTTTCACCCTGCTTAACACCAGAGTTGACCCCAAATTTTACCCTGTTTTCCTGAAAATAAGACCCAGCTGGAAAATAAGACTTAGTATCATTTTTCAGTAATATAAGCCTACCCCCAAAATAAGCCCCAGTTAAGATCGTCAGCCAGACAGATCCATTTAGTACTGTATTTCCCTGAAAATAAGAGCTACTGTATTTTTCAGAGTATAAGACACACTGGAATATAAGATACACCTTAATTTGGGGGGAGGAAAATGGAGGGGAGGGAATCTTGCCTACCAGGTATTCATCTGGCTAGTCCAAATACATTAATTTGCTTGCTGGTTTTGAGGTTGGGGCTGGTTGGGAATGTGCTTCTAAAACACAGCTGATTGTCAGAGGGAGCAGCAATTAGAAAAGCAGGCAAAGCACAGAAGATCGCTTTGGTCAAGTTGGGGCTGAAAAACAGCTTCAAAAGAACAGCTGATCGTCGGAGGGAGCAGCAATTAGAAAAGAAGGCAAAGCACGGAAGATTGCTTCTCTCGCATTGGGGCTGAAAAACAGCTTCAAAAGAAACAGCTGATTGTCGGAAGGAGCAGCAATTAGAAAAGCAGGCAAAGCACGGAAGATCACTTTGCTCATGTTGGGGCTGAAAAACAGCTTTAAAATTACAGCTGATCCTCAGAGGGAGCTCCAGTGACTAAAGCAGGCAAAGTGTGGAAGAGGTAAGAGAAGGCAGCAGCTGTCCCAGGTAGCCATTTTGGGCACCGCGGGGTTACATTCAGAGCATAAGACACACCCAAATTTTCAGCCTCTTTTAGGAGTGAAAAAAGTGTGTCTTATACTCTGAAAAATACAATAACTGGAAAATAAGCCCTAATGTGTCTTTCGGAGCAAACATTAAAATAAGCGGGTCTTATTTTTGGAAAAAACATGTTTGTGTTTTTTGGTGATCAAAGTATCTGTTGTTCCAGGTAAGCATTTCTACCTATTATTTTCTGGTCTAAAAGTCATAATAAAGATTTGTTACTTTTTTTATTCTTTAGATAGCAAACCTAGCTTGAGTGATGATGTCCTGGATGTAATATTGTTCATGCAACTAGCATTTTAAAAACAAATCAAAACCAAAGTTGACGGGAGCAGATGCTAAGTGCTTTCTTCCTTCTGATGTCCCAAATTTGCATTGCTCACTTTACTACCTTGGCTGCCAAAAATCCATAAAAACCACTGTACTCCTTTCCTGCCATCAAAGGGGTCAGCCAGGTTTTGGATATGATATACATCTTCCTCTCAGTCCACTTTTCAGGCCAATCCAAAGCTTGAAGGGGGAAAAAAAAATCATTTCCAGTATACAAAACCAATTCTGATTAATTTGAGAACAACAATAGATTACGGTATAAAACCTTCTGGGTTTTCTATTAAGTGGAACCCAATAGATGCTTTTTTTCTCTTTAATTTGATTTATATGCCGCCCTTCTCCGAAGACTCAGGGCATCTTACAATGTGTTAAGCAATAGCCTTCATACTTTTGTATATTTATACAAAGTCATCTTATTGCCCCCACAAACTGGGTCCTCAGTTTACCTACCTTAGAAAGGATGGAAGGCTGAGTCAACCTTGAGCCTGATGAGATTTGATCATAGAGTAATTGCAGACAGCTGAATGTTAATTATGGTGCTTAGTCTGCAGAACTATCCAGGCTACTCCTTTCTATCCCTGGTCCATAGGTTTACATTTGAAATGCTTTGATATGCAATATCTATGGAGGTTCTCGATCATCCAGGTCATGGTTGTCCCAAAGGTGCTTTTTCAAGAGGCAACTGGTTTTTCTTTGAAGATGTTTCACTTCTCATCCAAGAAGCGTCTTCAGTTCTTCCTGGAAAACAAAATTGAAGAAGCTTCCTGGATGAGAAGCAAAACGTCTTCAAAGAAAAAAGAAGAAAACCCAGTTGACTATTGAAAAAGGCACCTATAGCCCAATTAATCTATTATTGTGATAAAAATCAGATCTCCTCCTTCCTTCAAACAAGCAGATTTTAATTCCTTCCTTCAGTCACAATCTTTGATTAATGCAGGGGTGGGTTCTAAATTTTTTTTATGACTGGTTCTGTGGGCGTGGCTTATTTTGTGGGTATGGTTTGATGGCCATGTGACAAACAATTCTTTAGGATTTAGCAGAGGTACTGGTCTACCAGGCTTTTAATTGCTTGCAGAGCCGTTCCGGTCTGCCCATTTGTTTTTGGAGTGCACTGGTCTACCACCATACTGCCTTTTACCACTGATCAGCTGTAGGGCGGCCCTTTGAAGTGCCACCGCAAGAGTTTAAACAGTTTTTTGCCGCTCTGCCACCACCGAGAGCATCGAAAACCACTTTCAGGCAGTTTGGCCTCAATTGCCAATCTACCACCACCGTGCAGTTTACAAGGAGGGGATCGGTTCTAGCCAATCAGTTGGGAGGCTTCTTGGTTTCTCAATTTAAAGCTACGGTGTCTTGGGTTTTTTTTCTTCTCTTCTTTGTCTAGTGAGTCCTGATTTTTTCCTTCTAGCCGATCAGCTGGGACTCAGGAGGCAGCGAATAGATTGGGGGCGGGGCTAGGCAGAGGTGGTGTTTACCGGTTCTCTGAACTACTCAAAATTACCACTACCAGTTTGCAAGAACTGGGGAGAACTGGTAGCAACCCACCAGTGGATCAATGTCTATGGAGGTTCTCAATCATCCAGGTCATAGTTGTGTCAAGGTTCCAGGCAACACCCCCAATGAAAGAAGACTCCGAGGCTAGAAATTCCTCAAAGTTCCATTTTATTAGAGATGGCATAGTGGCACATCTGGGAAAACCTGAATCTGAAAACTTCCAGGTTTTCCCCACCCAAAAGAAAGTCCCAAGTCCTTTCTCCCTGCACCGACATGTCCATCACATGGCCCAGTCAATGTATCATCCCAACTGGAGATGCCTCCCAGCCACACCACTCCAGGTGCAGGCAGAGTGACCTTGACTCTCAGAGAAAGGAATTTTATTATGACTATATATCTCCCCAGCTCCCTAGAATCCCCCCTCCCAGTTTCATACTGCACTCTGACCACTGCAGCACCACAAATGCTACAATGCAGGGCATGGATTCAAACCATTGGTTAGGTCGATGTTATTCAATCTCAGCAACTCTCAGTTGTGTGGACTCCGATTCCCATGCTGGCTGAGGAGTTCTGGGAGTTGGAGTCCACCCATCTTAAAACAAACCAAGTTTGAAAAAAACTGGCATTAGACCATCTTTTTTTTTTTTTTTTCATTCTGGCCACCATTCTTGGAGGATCCTTAGATATGGTTGTCCTACTCAAAGGTTCAAATACAAGTTAGGTTGGCATCTTAAGTCTGTGTTGAGAATTGAATAAGAATTTTCACTTTTCTAATTTAGGTATACATATACCATATGTTTTATTATTATTATTATTATTATTATTATTATTATTATTATTATTATTATTATTATTATTATTTCTACGTTAACCAAATGGCCATGGGTCTTATTTCAAGGAAATCAACAGCAAAGTGGTGCCTTAACCATTCAGCTATTTGTTAGTTTTTTTCTTTTTTACTTTTTAAATTTCTTGGGTGGTTTTTTTTAAATTATTATTATTATTATTTTTATTTTGGACAGGAGTAACAGCTTTCCTGTTTTTACAGCTCAAGGGAGGCACAAGTCCATATTAGCTTTTTTTTTTTTTTAATCCTGACTTAGAACACAATGCCATAATCAACTATGCCAGCCAGAGGAAATGTTTGCATTATAATGAGTTTTTCCAACTTCTTGAAAGACAAATAATAATAATAATAATAATAATAATAGGACCTTCCTGGCTTGTACTTCAGCTCTTGGCCTGAGAAAGTTGAACAAGGAAAGAGGAGAATATTCACATTTGGCAAGCCCTCTTGAGAACGTCACACCATCACAGCTGGCACAGCTGAGTGTTATCCTGAACGACTGACATAATTTCCTCAGGAATAAATAGACACTATAAGGAAAGGTACGAAGATTGGGACATTGTCTGACATGCATTATTACCCAGAAGGCATTTTTGCCAACCCAATGACAAATAGACACGGTGACCACTGGATCTCTCAGATGCTGGCAAACTTCAGAGGATGAGGTCAGGGGGACTGACGTGGGTCATCTCATAATTTGGGGTGTCGGTAGAAGAGGATATCGGTAGCTCGGGATTGAATTACAAGGTCCTTGGCGTTCTTTGAGCTTGGTTGTTTTGCAGGTGTTTCTTCACCCAGCTAGGTAACATCATCAGTGCAGGATTCATGTTACCTAACTGGGGATGAAATATTTTGAAGAAAGCAACCAAGCTCAGAGACCCACATTTGGGGAGTAGAACTGATGCCTCCTTTGCATTCTTTCAATTTTTTATTACCGGTTCTGTGGGCGTGGCTTGATGGGCATGGCGTGGCTTGGTGGCCATGGCTTGGTGGCCATGGCAGGGCAAGGATACTGCAAAATCCCCATTCCCTCCCTGCTCCTGGGGGAAGGATACTACAAAATCCCCATTCCCTCCCCACTCCTGGGGGAAGGATATTGCAAAATCCCCATTCCCTCACTGCTCCTGTGGGAAGGATACTGCAAAGCCTCCATTCCCTCCCTGCTCCTGGGGGGAGGATACTACAAAATCCCCATTCCCTCCCCACTTCAGGAGGAAGGATATTGCAAAATCCCCATTTCCTCCCTACTCCAGGGAGAAGGATACTGCAAAATCCCCATTCCCTCCTCACTCCAGGGGAAGGATACTGCAAAATCCCCATTCCCTCCCCACTCCAGGGGAATGATACTGCAAAGCCTCCATTCCCTCCCCGCTCCTTGGGGAAGGATATTGCAAAATCCCCATTTTCTCCCCACGCCAGAGGAAGGATAATGCAAAACCCCCATTCCCTCCCCGCTCCTGGGGGAAGGATACAGCAAAATCCCCATTCCCTCCCCACTCCAGGGGAAAGGATACTACAAAATCCCCATTCCCTCCCTATTCCAGGGAGAAGGATACTGCAAAATCCCCATTCCCTCCCTACTCCAGGGGGAAGGATACTGCAAAACCCCCATTCCCTCCCACTCTGGGCCCAGACATAGGTGGTATTTGGCAGTTCTCGGAAATGCTCAAAATTTCCGCCACCCGTTCTCCAGAAACTGTCGGAACCTGCAGGATTTCACCTCTGATTCTACTCCTTGCAGAGATCATGTTGGGACGGTTTTCCTTCAGAAGTTGTGGGTGCTCAATCACCGGAAGCTTTTAAGAAGAGATTGGACAGTCAGTTGTCTGAAGTGATATATAGGGTTTCCTGCTTAAGTAGGGGGTTGGACTACAAGACCTCAAAGGTCCCTTCTGTTATCTTGTGTCCCAGAAGAATAGAGACTTATCTTCAGCTCTAGCGTCATTCCGTGTGTACCTTCCTTCCCATCTTCTCTATTGTGATATCTTTCGGGAGGAAATTGTGGTCTTCTAATTCCAATTAACTGCACTTTTTATTTTTAGGAGTTTCCATTTATCTCGCTCGTTTTCTTTTCGTTACTTGATAATCTGAGGCTACAGACGTAATGGGTTGAAGAATTAAACATTTTATCCTTCATCCAACACTGTTGGAAATCACGCTGACCATCCAGTTACTGTGAACAATAATAGTAACTGTAAATTACTATTTCCAGTTACAATAATAGTAACTGTAAATTACTGTTTACTGTTCCAATAATAGCTTTTAACACTTATGTTTACCACTATGATGCATTAACCATCAAAGTTATCAAAGAATAACAAGCAGAGCAGAGTCAAATGCAGTGAGAGATATACAGTAGTAGCTAAAATTGTTGGAAACGTTTTGGGGAAAATGTATTTTTGAGGTTTGATAGCTAAGCACCCTTTTTTTTTCTTTTCTTTTGAGTTTCAAGACAATCCTATTTCACTACTTGAATGGCTTGGGAATAACCCAGACCTTCACCCAATGGAGCTGACTAAAGAAACTTGTTAGTCAGAAGTGACCTACAGTAGCAATAAAACCCAGTTAATAGAAGCCATCATTCAATCTTGGTTTTTACATGATAACAGTTGCAGAACTCAAAGACTTGGTTCACTCCATGGGAAGATGTTGTAAGGCTGTCATTTATGTTAAAGGTTATCCAACTAAGGATTAACTGACACGGGGATCATTTTTGTATATCTCATTTTTTTCTACGTGTTTCCCTTTTCTTCTTTCTACTGTAACTGCTATTCTAATAGCAAATCCTGCATAAAAGTTATTGCATGACATTCTTGATTCAATTATCTTTCCGTTGATATGTAATTTTATGGTACTACGCCAAAAAAAAAAAAGTGGTGTTATTAGCTAGTTTTAGAAAAGACACTTTTCCCAAAAGGTTTCCACAATTTTGGCCACTACTGTATATAGTGTTGATTGCTTCCTACCTAAGCTAATAACAGTCAGCAACCATAAGTTGCTCTTTAGCTACTGAACCTTTCCCAACTTTTCAAAGAATGACAGAGCTGGACGGGATTTCGGAGGTCTTCTAATCCAACCTCCTGCTTAAGAAGACGCGATACCATTCCAGACAAATGGCTGTCCAATCTCTTCTTGAAAACCTCCAGGGATGAAACATCCACAACTTCTGGTGGCAAGGAGTTCCGCTGATCGATTGTTTTCATTGTCAGGAAAACGTCTTCCTTCTTTTCAAGGTTGGATCTCTCTTTAATGATCTTCCACCCCAATGACTTCTTGTCGAGTGTTTTGGAAAATAGGTTGAGTCTCTAAGTCTGCAACTGGCGACTCAGGAGCTGCATGTGGCTCCTTCATCCCTCTGCTGAGGCTCCCTGTCACTCAAAATATGTGTCACCATGTGTGACACCCGCTGGCATGCGATTTCTTGAGCTTTCCAACCCATTTTTTTTTAGTTCAAAATGTTTTTGTTGCATGCAGAAATAAAATTTTGTAGCAGTTCATCAATTTCATAAATGCAACACACTATAGTTTTTTTATATATATACATGAATAGCATAAAGGTAAAAAAACGATATAGGCAGTGCTATCTTCATTTTAGCTATCAAAAGTTCGTTTTGTGGCTCCCGGTGTTTTCTTTTCTGTGGGAAATGGGTCCAAATGGTTCTTTGAATGTTTAAGGTTGCTGGTCCCAGCTCTAAAGCAAGACTTGGAGAGGGGTCGGTCTTCAGATTAATTGGAGAGAGTCTTCAAAGTCTTCTTTGGTCAAAAATGATTTTTGATTCCATTTTTTTCAGAAAGCTGAAATCTTCTTTTCACACATCCTGTTTTTCTCCTTTAGCGTCCATGAACTTTGCTTTTTATGCCAAGTCTTATCCCGCTCTCGTTTCTCTTACTGTATTCCCCTTTGTGCTATTTCTTATGAAACGTTCCCTGTCTTGTGAGCAGAAGGCTCCCTGAAATAGGGAACAAAGGCCACCACATCGTTTCCAAATTTTATTTTGGTACAGCCTCAAGCCAACTAGAGCAAATGTCTCTTTTGAATCTTCTGGTTCTCTCTCTCTCTCTTTTTCCTCTCTCTCTGTCTCTCTCTGTCTCTCTCTTTCTCTCTCTCTTTCTCTCTCTCTCTCTCTCTCTCTCTCTCTCTCTCTCTCTCTCTTTCTCTCTCTGTCTCTCTCTGTCTCTCTCTTTTTCTCTCTCTCTTTCTCTCATTCTCTCTCTCTCTCTCTCTCTCTCTCTCTCTCTTTCTCTCTCTTCCTTTTTATCTCTCTCTCTCTGTATGGTTTTTCCATACAGTGTGCATCTGGAACTATTTAATTGCAAGCAGATTTCCTTTCTTTCTCAATGTGTCCTCTGCAAAGATTAGCAGTTTATGTTCTTCATTCATGATTTTGTTTTGCAAAATGTTGATAAATGGGTCTCTCTCTTTCTCAATCTCTCTCTCTCTCTTTATTTATTTTTGTTTATTTATTTATTTATTTCTTCAAGCTTGTATTTATGACAGATACAAGTGTAAACATAATGATAAATACATGAAAAGGATACAAATAAAAGAAAACATTAGGACAGGGATGGTAGGCACGCTGGTGCACTTATGCACGCCCCTTACGGACCTCTTAGGAATGGGGTGAGGTCAATGGTAGACAGTCTAAGGTAAAAGTTTTGGGGATTTGGGGAAGAAACCACAGAGTCAGGTAGTGCATTCCAGGCGTTGACCACTCTGTTACTGAAGGCATATTTTCTGCAGTCTAGTTTGGAGCGGTTCACTTTAAGTTTGTATCTATTGTGTGCTCGTGGATTGTTGTGGTTGAAGCTGAAGTATTCATTGGCCGGTAGGACATAGTAACAGATGATTTTATGCACTAGGCTTAGTTCAGGCTGAAGAGGGCAAAGTTCTAATTTGTCTAAGCCCAAAATTTCGAGTCTGGTAGCATAAGGTATTCTGTTGCGAGCGGAGGAGCGGAGGACTCTTCTCGTGAAATATCTCTGGACTTGTTCGTTTGTATTTATGTCTGATATACAGTGTGGGTTCCAGACAGATGAGCTGTATTCAAGAATTGGTCTTGCAATTTCTCTCTCTGTCTCTCTCTCTGTCTCTCTCTCTCTCTCTCTCTCTCTCTCTCTCTCTCTCTCTCTCTCTTTCTCTGTGTGTGTGTCTCTCTCTGTCTCTCTGTCTTTTTCTCTGACTCTCTCTGTCTCTGTCTCTGTCTCCCTCCCTCCCTCCCTCTCTTTCTCTAGCTTGACCCAACATAGAATATATCTAAATTACCAAAATTCAGTTGAGTTGGAGTTTTTAGCATAATGGCCCTCAACCTGCTATACAAATGTTCAATCAATCAGAATAGAGCTGGAAGGAACCTTTGAGGTCTTCTAGTCCAACCCCTGCTTGAGCAGGAGACCCTGTATCACTTCAGATAAATGGCTGCCCAGTCTCTTCTTAAAAACTTCCAGTGATGGAGCACCCAGAGCTTCTGAAGGCAGCCATTCCACTGGTTAATTGTCCTCCCTGTTAGGAAGTTTCTCCTTAATTCCAGGTTGCTTCTCTCCTTGAGTCGTTTCCATCCATTCTTTTCTTGTCTTGCGTTCAGGTGCTTTGGAAAACAAGGAGGGGAAGGATGGTGACCTCCATTTTGCTATTCCTATGAGGGTTTTTTTTCCCCTTTTATGAAGGCGCGTATGTGAGCCAGCCTTGATTTTTGCTCCAATGGGAAACTTACTAGATGAGAACAGAATGTTCTCTTTCTTTCCCTCATCCCTTGTAAATAACCTCTTAACTCAGATCCTAGTTGAAGGCTCACACCCAGTTTCTGTTAATGTAATATAAAGTTAAGTGGACTAAGGTCATCATGTCTTAGGAGGGACCATACAATTTCCTTTGTCTAAAAATAAGATCTCCCTCAGGAAAACTGGTCTCGGGTGCTATAGAGAAATAATCAGATAGATAATCCACACAGTCATTTACTTTTTTTTCCCCAGTAGTCAACCACAAAGATGTGTCATCCACAAATCAGGAGGAAAAAAAATTAAGTCAAGAGTTTCACTTCCCCAGAAGGGGGAAGATGTGGGTTTGTCACTAATGTGGAACCCACCAATCTGCTGGGCAGGGGAGGAATGCTTGAGTTTGAATTCTTGACCTAAATAGGAGTTGGATTCAACAAAACTTGACCTTTCCCCAGATGGAGGTTCTCACGGACCTTCAGTCTGTAGAGAATAAAGCGTTTGACCTTGAAGAAGTGAAGGAAGATCTGTTACTAAGGTAACGGAGGAGATAAACACGGCAGAAGGTTTCTGATTCTTAGTCTGGTCTACGTTGTAGTAGGATTGACGAAATCCTTCTGGATATTCTGGTGCCTCCCTCTTGTCCCACAAAAGAAACTAATGTTCTTTTTTCTGGGTTCACCAACTGGACAGTTGACACATTGCTTGAAACCACAACTTCTACTGTAGATCTTCCTCACCACAACCCAAAGAGTTTTCAACCTCAACCATACCCATTGCTCCTACACTCAGGAAAATAGACCTAGTAATATGAGCTGGAAATCTCATTCTCGTTCTCTGCCCTCAAATCAGGCCAGAGGCAGCTGGTGACATTACAATGGAAACACACTGTGATGTCACCAGCTGCCTCTGTCCTGATTTTTCGTAGGTCTGGAGAGAATAGAATAGAATAGAATAGAATAGAATAGAATAGAATAGAATAGAATAGAATAGAATAGAATAGAATAGAATAGAATAGAATAGAATAGAGTAGGGTAGGGTAGGGTAGGGTAGGGTAGGGTAGGGTAGGGTAGGGTAGGGTAGGGTAGGGTAGGGTAGGGTAGGGTAGGGTAGGGTAAGGTAAGGTAGAGTAAGTAGAGTAGAATAGAATAGAATAGAATAGAATAGAATAGAATAGAATAGAATAGAATAGAATAGAATAGAATAGAATAGAATAGAATAGAATAGAATAGAATTCTTTATTGGCCAAGTGTGATTGGACACACAAGGAATTTGGTGCATATGCTCTCGGTGTACATTATTATTCCTGTTTTCAGCATAGTCTACCATGTATATTTTTTGTAATTTTTCCTTCTAAGATGCTTCCTTCCAGAAATATCAAACATTGTTTAATACTTTATAATAAGTTGCTCAGAGTTATCTTGAGGTAAGATGAGCGGCCTATAAATTTTATAAATAAGTAAAAAAGAAATTAAAATTTTTTGTCCTAAATTATTCTGATTTAAAATGTTTGATTTTGTTGATTACATTATATACCATCTAGAAACATGTATTTATAAATTAAATAAATAATGAATTCATTATATGTATATCCTGCTTTGCTTGTATCACTCGAAGTGGTGTATATACCATACTGCCTCCTCCTATTTTTCCTCATAAAACCTTTTATAATTTATAATAAGATGCTCAAAGTTACCTATAGATTTTACAAATAAGTAAATACATTTTAGAACTTTTGATCTTAAATTATTCTAATTTAAAATGTTTGATTTTATTAACTATATTATACCACCTCTCAGAGCCTTTCTCCAGAGGACATGGGCGGATAAGAAATATGAAGTAAAAAAATATAAATAAATAATATTATCTATCTATCTATCTATCTATCTATCTATCTATCTATCTATCTATCTATCATCTATCTATCTATCTATCTATCTATCTATCTATCTATCTATCTATCTATCTATCTACATATAGACATCCTGCTTTGTTTGTATAACTCAAGGTGATATCTACACAATACTCTCCCCTTCTATTTCCCTCACAACAATGCTGTGATCAGGTGTGGTGTGATCCTTTAATGGAGTTTGGGTCATTCTTTCCTGGATGTTGAAGGAAGCATACCTGACATGTGGGCTCCTGGGGGTTCGGCAGGGTTCAGGTGATCCTCTTACCAAGGATCGCAAGGGTTCGGCGAACCCCCAAATGCCACCCCTGGCCAGCCACGGCCACCCCACCCCTCCCAGGAGTCCCCACGTGGACCATTCATTATTCCAGGTAAGTGCAGGGGCCTTGCAGAGGGTCTAGGAGGGCAAAGAATGGGCCTACCGGAGGTTCCAGAAGTCCAGAAACGGGCCTGTTTCTGGCCTCCGGGCTCCGTGGGAAGCTGTATTCGCCCTCCCAGACACTCAAGAAAAGCCTCCGGAGCCTGGGGAGGGCAAAAATAAAAAACCATCCTGCCACATTGTGGAGCAGGCAGCCGACTAGGCCACGCCCACCATGTCCATGCCCACCCAGCAATGGGGCAGTGAACCCATTGCTAAAGGATCTGAAGTCCACCCCTGGCTGTGATCCAGCCGGCTTTCATGCCCAAGACAGGATTAGAACTGAAGCCTTCCATTTTCTAGTCCAGCCATTTTCCCACTGACCCAAATGGATGCTCAGATTATAGTAACAGCTACATCAGCACAGCAATAATTTTGGACCGGATCCAAGTGAAGAAAAGAACAAGAGGCAACTTGTATTTTACTCCATGTGCACTCAAGGTGTAAACCAAATTCAGCTTAATCGCTAGAAGAGAATGTACTGGGATGCTTGCTGGAAAGAGTCAGAAAAGTTATTGGAAGTATAATATGACAGAAAGTCAGAATTGTGCAAGGATTACCCTAATCTGCCGAAAGTTTAATCTTGGCCTGGGAAATAGCTTACTTCGCCTTATATTTCTCTTGGACCCATTTAGAATTCTTGAATGTGATTCAGGGAAGAATTTCACCATTCCTCTGTCTAACATGGGAAAAATTATTTATCCGTGAACAGCTTCCACTTACTGTTTTTTAATGAGAATGGAATGAAATTTTTAAGGAATTCAGAACATTAACAGTAGAGGAAGTGAGCCAAAATTCCAAAAAAGTTAATAACTTCAAAATGGGCTTTTAAAAAATGTCCGTACCATCCATCTTCCTTCCTTCCTTCCTTCCTTCCTTCCTTCCTTCCTTCCTTCCTTCCTTCCTTCCTTCCTTCCTTCCTTCCTTCCTTCCCTCCTTCCCTTCCCTTCCCTTCCCTTCCCTTCCCTTCCCTTCCCTTCCCTTCCCTTCCCTTCCCTTCCCTTCCCTTCCCTTCTTCTTCTTCTTCTTCTTCTTCTTCTTCTTCTTCTTCTTCTTCTTCTTCTTCTTCTTCTTCTTCTTCTTCTTCTTCTTCTTCTTCTTCTCCTGCTCCTCCTCCTCCTCCTCCTCCTCCTCCTTCTTCATTTTGCTTTTCAGCAAGAAGCTATTTATAGAGAAGCTAAAATGTGTCCCATGTAATAGAAATCAGTTCAGTAGTATTCAAATTACATTCATTTAAATTCTGATGAAAAAAGAAAGAAAGAAAGAAAGAAAGAAAGAAAGAAAGAAAGAAAGAAAGAAAGAAAGAAAGAAGTACCCATGACTTCATTTTTTTAAAAAATAGGATGTAAAGAAATCTGTAAAAAAAAGAGGAATTTTTGGTAGCAAAATTCATGTCATAGGATTATCGACACAATTAATAGCACCCTTTTATGAGTAGATTGGTTCTCATTCTTGGAGGTAAAGAATAACAGAATAACAGAGTTGGAAGGGACCTTGGAGGTCTTCTAGTCCAACCCTCTCTGCTCAGGCAGGAGATCCTATCCCATTTCAGACAAATGGTCATCCAATCTCTTCTTAAAAGCCTCCAGTGATGGAGCAGCCACAACTTTTGGAGGCAAGTCGTTCCAATGATTAATTATTCTAACTGTCAGGAAAATTATCCTTATTTCTAGGTTGGATCTCTCCTTGATTAGTTTCCATCCGTTGTTTCTTGTCCTGCCCTCAGGTCCTTTGGAGAATAGCTTGACTGTCCCTCTTCTACATGACAGCCCCTCAAGCACTGGGACACTGCAGGAGTCAACCATACTAGGCCAGAAAATCTGTTCAATGACATAGTGGCCAACCAATTGAAAGGGATCAAGCTACAGTCCAGTAGAAAAAGCTGGAGGCTTAACAGGACGTTGCCACAAAAGAGTTGACAATGAGTAGATCAGATCAATCCTTCATAACAAATCATGTTTTGGGTTCTCTTCTTGATGTGTTGAATTCAGTGGGGATATAGATGTCATTGCTATCAAGATTAAAAAAAATCGAATTCCTTGGATATTCCATGTATTGCTTTGCATAGGGTCATACTTTCACCTGAGATCTTCTGAGTTGACAGCTTTAGTAGACCAACAAGTGGAGAAAGTGACTAGGAGAGCATTTGTCTATCTTCAGTTGGGCATTACCTGGCCCAACAGGTGCTGAAGACTCTGACTCCTTCCTTTCTTATCTCTCAGACAACGACAATTGATTCTATGTGTGCTGTTCTTAGAGATAAGTTAGATTTGCAGTTGGCACAGCTGTCCTCTTAGTTAATTGGTACTAAGTGATTCAGCAAAATAACATCTATTGTACTGGAGCTACAGGCCATTGGGGGCACCCGCCCTCTGGAATGAACTACCCCCTGGGATATGTATGATTCCTGATCTCTGTACCTTTCGCCGTGCCCTTAATACCCTTTTATTTCAACAGGCTGGCCTGGCTGACTAAAAAATTCGGACGGGGTATTTTAAATTATGGGTTTTTAACTGAGAAGGCCAAATTTGTTTAATTCTCTTTTAAATGTGTTTTAAATGTTGTATAGTTCATTGTTTTATCACGGCTGAACACCGCCCTGAGTCCCTTGGGAGAAGGATAGTATATAAATCTAATAAAGGAGCCTGGGTTAGCTCTGCAGACTAAAGCACTGTAATTAACATCCAGCTGTCTGCAATTACACCAGTTTGAATCTCCCCAGGCTCAAGGTTGACTCAGCCTTCCATCCTTTCCATGGTAGGTAAAATGAAGACCCAGTTTGTGGGGGCAATAAGCTGACTTTCTATAAATATACAAAAGTATGAAGGCTATTGCTTAATGCATTGTAAGCCGCCTTGAGTCTTCGGAGAAGGACGGCATATAAATCAAATGAAATAATAATAACAATAACAATAATAACAACAATAAATAATAATAATAATAATAATAATAATAATAATAATAATAATAATAATAATTCTGCAAGAAACTCAAAACATTGCTTCGAGACACAGCTAGACCCTGCCAACGCTAAAAGACCGAACTGGTGGATGAATTGCAAAATTTTGGCCAAGCACTGTGCCACAAAGGTGCTAATTTTATGTGTTATCCTATGATGTCTTTATAATTTAATCTGGTAAGCCTCTTAAAGTTTAGTGAGCAAGCTTTAAAGTCCTCCCCACCCTTGGTTTCCCATATCTGACCAGGACCCAGCTCAGATTTCCTTGTTTCAAGATGGTGAATTTAGAAAACTAACTGCTTTGCTCTTTGGAGAGAGAGAGCCAGCTAGCTAGTTTTGCTCAGACAGCAAAAGTTTTTATTTATTTATTTATTTATTTATTTATTTTTATTTATTTCATCAAGCATGTATTTTATGACAGATACAAGTGTAAACATAATGATAAATACACATAAAGGATACGAATAAAAGGGGACATTAGGACAGGGACGGATGTCATGCTGGTACGCTTATGCACTCCCCTTATGGACCATCTTAGAATGGGGTGAAGTCTACAGTAGACAGTCTAAGGTTAAAGTTTTGGGGGTTTGGGGGATGAAACCACAGAGTCAGGTAGTGCTTTCCAGGCATTGACCACTCTGTTACTGAAGTCATATTTTCTGCAGTCTAGTTTGGATCGGTTTACCATGACTTTGCATCTATTGTGTGCTCGTGTATTGTCTTGGTTGAAACTGAAGTTTTCATTGGCTGGTAGGACATAGTAGCAGATGATTTTATGCACTATGCTTAGGCCAGACCAAAGACAGCGAAGTTCTAAGTTGTCTAAGCTCAAAATTTGGAGTCTGGTGGCATAATGTATTTTGTTGCGAGCAGAGGAGTGGAGGACTCTTCTCGTGAAATATCTCTGGACTCGTTCGATTGTATTTATGTCCGATATGCAGAGCGGGTTCCAGACAGATGAGCTGTATTCGAGAATTGGTCTGGCAAATGTTTTGTATGCCCTAGTTTGCAGTTCAATATTAACGGAGAAGAAGATACGCAAAATTAGCGCGGTGAGTTTATTTCTGAAGCAAGAAAGGGAAACTGCTTCCAAAATTCCGACTTCAAAGGTTCTTGGGCAACCTACCTTATGGTTCCTGGAAACCTCCCTTCATTCTGACAGAAGGAGAAACCTGAAGGGACTTCCCTATGCCTATAATCCAGCTACTGTATTCCTGTCTCTTGGATTCTGGGGTAGCATTTGGCTGCAACAATGGGTTTGGCAAATTGCCATATTTAGTAATGCAAGCTGTGGGGAAAAGCGCAAGGGATAATAGATGCAATTATCTGGGAATCAGATCTAAATCCGTAGGACTGGGTTTGGTTTATTGGGTCAGGTGCCAGGAAGGATTCTTTCTGAAGAAGGCATGTTGAAATAGGGCTGGCATTTTTTCCCCACAACGTTGACATGATAACATTGTGGGGATTAAACATGACAATTGTACAACTGTACAATTGGATGATTGCTGTCAAATATGGAAAGCTGAACAGCTTTAATATCAATTCAAAAAGCTGGCACACCTCAAATCTGATAATGCGGCTGCTTCAGCTCAGATTTTTTTTTTTAATTTTTTTTTTCAATTTAATTTATATACCGCCCTTCTCCGGAGACTCAGGGTGGCTTACAATGTGTTAAGCAACAGCCTTCATACTTTTGTATATACCTGCTTAGTAGGGCTTTCGGCCCCCCCTAAGCGGTGTTCTTTTTTATACAAAGTCATCTTATTGCCTCCACAATCCGGGTCCTCATTTTACCTACCTCGGAAGGATGGAAGGCTGAGTCAACCTTGAGCCTGGTGAGATTCGAACTCGCAGTAATTGCAGGCAGCTGGTGTCACTTTAACACCACTTTAAGCTGCTGCGCCACCAAGATTCTTGAACATGTTGAAGATGCCAAGATGCACATTGCCAGGGACATATCTGAAGTGCTGAGTTGCAGCTTTTAATTGTTCTCCAAACTTTTCCCAGCCTAGTAGCTTCCAGATATAAAGATTAAATTAGCCTGCAAGACAAGAATTTCAGAGAGCAATTTTAGACGTTGGTATCAGAGAATCAAGCACAGTTCAAGGGACCAACCTAAAGGGCATATAGTCAACATTTCAGTTAATTTATGTTCAGATTAAATCAGATTAGAAGAAGCAAAGCACTATCAGAAAATCAAAGAAGAACAGCTTTTATCTGATAGATTAAGGCTGATCTGAAAGTGAATTTAAGCACGACAGGCTACAGGAATGTTATGGAAATAGATATTACGTTAGACGTATAAAAGAAATGTGTAGGTGTCTTAATATTTAGCATATGCAAATAACTAATGAAGGGAGTGACCTGGATAATCTTCCTTTATTTACAAAAGTGACTGGTTAACACTGTGAAGTATTTTGTAAGAAGGGACAAAGAAAAAAAAATGTAAAGAAATCAAATTTGAGGACATTATTTGAAGGGACTAAAGGACAAGATTATTCAAGTAAAGGGAATGAATAGGAAGTCATATTTATTTGATCAAAGTTACAACAGATATCTTATCATCCCTGGTAATCCTTCATGGGCTTTTGCTGAAATGGGGTCTGAAATGACAAGGTTTATGGATTTGCTAATAGAATAGAATAGAATAGAATAGAATAGAATAGAATAGAATAGAATAGAATAGAATAGAATAGAATAGAATAGAATAGAATAGAATAGAATAACAGAGTTGGAAGGGACCTTGGAGGTCTTCTAGTCCAACCCCCTGCCCAGGCAGGCAACCCTCCACCACTTCAGACAAATGGCTATCCCACATCTTCTTAAAAACTTTCAGTGTTGGAGCATTCACAACTTCTGGAGGCAAGTTGTTCCACTGATTAATTGTGCTAACTGTCAGGAAATTTCTCCTTAGTTCTAAGTTGCTTCTCTCCTTGATTAGTTTCCACCCATTGCTTCTTTTTGTACCCTTAGGAAGAATAATTTGATCTATTCTATTCTATTCTATTCTATTCTATTCTATTCTATTCTATTCTATTCTATTCTATTCTATTCTATTCTATTCTATTCTATTCTATTCTATGTCTAGTCCACTCCACTGCATTCCACTCCACTCCATATTTTCTATTCTATTCTATTCTATTCTATTCTATTCTATTCTATTCTATTCTATTCTATTCTATTCTATTCTATTCTTCTGTTCTGTTCTGTTCTGTTCTGTTCTGTTGTTCTGTTGTTCTGTTCTATTCTATTCTATTCTATTCTATTCTATTCTATTCCTACTCCTACTCCTACTCCTACTCCCTATTCTGTTCTGTTCTGTTCTGTTCTGTTCTGTTCTGTTGTTCTGTTCTGTTCTGTTCTATTCTATTCTATTCCTACTCCTACTCCTACTCCTACTCCTACTCCTACTCCTACTCCTACTCCCTATTCTGTTCTGTTCTGTTCTGTTCTGTTCTGTTGTTCTGTTCTGTTCTATTCTATTCTATTCTATTCTATTCTATTCTATTCTATTCTATTCTATTCTATTCTATTCTATTCTATTCTATTCCTACTCCTACTCCTACTCCTACTCTCTGTTCTGTTCTGTTCTGTTCTGTTGTTCTGTTCTGTTCTGTTCTGTTCTGTTCTATTCTATTCTATTCTATTCTATTCTATTCTTACTCCTACTCCTACTCCTACTCCTACTCCTACTCCTACTCCTACTCCCTATTCTGTTCTGTTCTGTTCTGTTCTGTTGTTCTGTTCTGTTTTGTTCTGTTCTATTCTATTCTATTCTATTCTATTCCTACTCCTACTCCTACTCCTACTCCTACTCCTACTCCTACTCCCTATTCTATTCTATTCTATTCCTACTCCTACTCCTACTCCTACTCCTACTCCTACTCCTACTCCCTATTCTATTCTATTCTATTCTATTCTATCCTACTCCTACTCCTACTCCTACTCCTACTCCTACTCCTACTCCCTATTCTATTCTATTCTATTCCTACTCCTACTCCTACTCCTACTCCCTATTCTATTCTATTCTATTCTATTCTATTCTATTCTATTCTATTCTATTCTATTCTATTCTATTCTATTCTCCAAAGCAGCCAAGGGCAGGATAAGAAAGATGGAAACGAATCAAGGAGAGAAGAAACCTGGAATTAAGGAGAAACTTCCTAACAGGGAGGACAATTAACCAGTGGAACAGTTTGCCACCAGATGTTGTGGGGGCTCCATCACTGGGGGCTTTTAAGAAGAGACAGGACAGCCACTTGTCTGACATATATAAGGTCTCCTGCTTGATCTTCAGCAAGGGGCCTGGAGTAGAAGATCTCCAAGGTTCCTTCCGGTTCTATTCTGAATTGAGACTGAAATTGCCCTATAAAAATATCCTCGCTAACTGGAGATCTAATGCGTCTCTTCTAAGAAGTTTCAGGATTCGAGCCAACAGGAAAAAGAAAATAAAAACCCCTTTCATTCTTTTCCTTTTTTTCCTTTTTCTTATTCGGAGAAACTGTTTCTCCTTCATGAAACAAAATGAACATTTTGGTTCGAAGCATTTAATTTATGACAAATCTCACTCTTAACCACAGTTTGGTGCAAAATTGTTCCCTACTGTATGAATCAATATTACAGTATGTCCATTTTCCAACAGTAGGAGCGCCCTCTAGTGTACAGTAGCGGTCAAACATCCACACTCAATCAAATACATTCATTTGATCAAGCGTGACTTAATAAAATGTTGATTGTATTGCTAACTGCCACTGATGGCTATTTCAAAGGGGCGGCCTCGAATGCTTTGTTCTTTTTTTCTTCTTCTTTGAAATAAGATGATACATTAAAATATGAAGCTTCTTTCGACAGCGCCAAGTCTATCGTTCATTTTGCTTCCAGCGTTGACTTGCATTTCTTTCCAAGTCACATGTGATCGGACCTTCAAGGAAAGAAGCAACAGTTACTTCATGATGCTTTTTAAAAAAATTATTATCGCAGGGCAGTATTTCTCCAGCTGGCAACTTTAAGATAGGTGGACAGTCACTAAATGAACTGTTGTAAGTCAAGGATTAGCTGTACTAAACAAAATACAGGCAGAATTATTATAGCTTCTTGTTCACACGTTCTTCTTTCCCAAGAGTGAGTACTTTTCTTGGAACTTTCTCCCTCCCCAATTTCATCCCTTGTGTATCTCTGAGGATTCCTTCATCTCTTCCGCATCTCCAAGGGTTTCTTCATCCCTTGTGTATCTCTGAGGGTTCCTTCATCCCTTCCTTATCTCCAAGGGTTCCTTCATCCCTTGCGTATCTCCAAGGGTTCCTTCATTCCTTCCATATCTCCAAGGTTTCCATCATCCCTTCCATATATCCAAGGTTCCTTCATCCCTTCCGCATCTCCGAGGGTTCCTTCATCCCTTCTGCATCTCCGAGGGTTCCTTCATCCCTTCTGCAATTCTAAGGGTTCCTTGATCCCTTCCACATCTCCAAGGGTTTCTTCATCCCTTGCGTATCTCCAAGGGTTCCTTCATTCCTTCCATATCTCCAAGGTTTCCATCATCCCTTCCATATATCCAAGGTTCCTTCATCCCTTCTGCAATTCTAAGGGTTCCTTGATCCCTTCCACATCTCCAAGGGTTTCTTCATCCCTTCTGTATCTCCAAGGGTTCCTTCATTCCTTCCATATCTCCAAAGTTTCCATCATCCCTTCCATATATCCAAGTGTTCCTTCATCCCTTCCACATCTCCGAGGGTTTCTTCATCCCTTCTGTATTTCCCAGGGTTTCTTCATCCCTTCTGTATTTCCCAGGATTTCTTCATCCCTTCTGTATTTCCAAGGGTTTCTTCATCCCTTCTGTATCTCCAAGGGTTCCTTCATCCCTTCTGTATCTCCAAGGGTTCCTTCATCCCTTCCTCATCTCCAAGGGTTCCTTCATCCCTTATGTATCTCCATGGGTTCCTTCATCCCTTCCGCAACTCCAAGGCCAAGTTTACTTGCCATCACACTTTCTCAAGAACGAAGGTGAATATACTTAGCCCAAAGTACACCCTCTGATAGAGAGACGTTCCCTGAGGATGGGCTCCAAAGCTTGAAAGACTAAACCTCTGGTCCTGGTGAATGACCCAGATTGGATCCTGCAACCCATTGTTCAAGCCAAAATCTTGGTCAACCTTTTAAAAAGTCCACCCAAAGTTTCTTATTAAAATGTAGTCAACAGTGAAGTAGACTGCCGTTGTCACAATGCAAAGGGAAAGGTGTTCTGTTTTGGAGTGGAGGTATACTCGATAACCAAGGTGGCAATGGATACAGAAAGACTCCGGAGGCTTCTTCATGTGTTTGTGTATGTGTGTGTGTGTTCTATATAAAGCAGGTATTTACAGAAGGTATTTACAAGAGTGTGATTAATACAGTGTTGGTGTTAGGTTACTGTATGTGTCCCTATCAGAAACTTTCCCCTTGCTCTGTCCTTCTTTTCAACCAGATGTTCCACTCCAACCTCACTTAAAGGATTGTCAAAGGACTAGTAGGACAGTTAATTTTAGGGAGACTAATGGAGAAATAATAAAACCAAATATATCAACAATCTATCCAGGGCAGAGTGATCAAAAGAAGACCAAATAGGAGCCAGGATTCAACAGGGATATAAGTACATGCAGACAACATCCAAGTCTGGATTCAATTGGATCACGTCTTCCACTGCTTTCAGTTGAATCAATGCCTAAATCATGAACGTCCAATTTTTTGGCTCACCTGGGCTGCATTGACTGAAGAGGAATTGTCTTTGGTTGCAGCCCTACCTCAATTTGAAACTTCAAATAAGAACGATCCTTGATTCCATTGAATGAAAAAAGAACAATTTACTAAAGATCAAGTGGAATACAGTAGAATAATGTGTCATGCGCTGGCCAGGCCCATGCCTGGTTTGGCGAAGGAAAAAATGTCCCGATACGTCACATGATGCAGCTGGGATGACGTGAATTTGACACCCCTGCAGTAGAGCAAAGCCAGAACTGAAATTCACATGCCAAAATCTCCAAGTGTAACTTTCCCCCCATCCCAGGCACTTCTCCCTGCTGATCTCCCATTGTTCAATCATATCCAAATGCGGTGTTTTGGGAACGGTCTCTCTCTCTCTCTCTCTCTCTCTCTCTCTCTCTCTCTCTCTCTCTCTCTCTCTCTCTCTCTCTCTCTCTCTCTCGGCTGGCCAGTATACAAAGGTGCATGCCATCCTCACCTGTGTCTCCAGAAAGTACAATAAATATTGAACTTTCCTCTTTCCCATCTACTATCTCTTCCCCCCCTCCAGAGTTCATGGCAGACTGGCATCAAGCGATATCAAGCACAGGCATGAGGTGGCAGTTCTGACAGTAATATAATTAATATATGTAGAGTAGAGTAGAGTAGAGTAGAGTAGAGTAGAGTAGAGTAGAGTAGAGTAGAGTAGAGTAGAGTAAAGTAGAGTAGAGTAGAACAGAACAGAACAGAACAGAACAGAACAGAACAGAATAGAAAATATGGAATGGAATGGAAAGAAAAGAATCCTTTAAGTTTACAACATTGATGGCATAAGGAACAAAGCTGTTACAGAATCTGGAAGAATCTTTGCTATAAATACTTTGAAACCTCTCCCAGTGGGGAGCAACAGAAACAGACAGTGAAGTGGGTATGTTGGGGTCTCTAACAATGCTTCGAGCTCTAAGCTCATAGCACTTAAAAGCAGCATCCTGGATAACAGGAAATGAGTTTCCTATAATCTTCTCTGCTGTCCTTACCACTCTCTGTATGGACTTTCTATCTGAAGCACTGCAGCCACCAAAACAAACAGGGATGCGGTTTGTTAAAACGCACATAAATAAATGCACATAATAACGTTAAAGTTTTACGACCTTGTTGGGGCCACATCACTAGCCATCCAGGTCTGCAGGTTGGACACACCTGGGCTCAATCATCCCACATTCATTGAAGAAATTGAAAATATTTCATTTACCACAGATCATATTTTTCCTATCGGAGAAAGGACGACAAAGAATCCGGATGGGATGCCCAAAGATTGTTCCTGCTTTGCCTGGCTTTTAGGCAAATGTTCAAAGGATTTAGGCAAATGTTCAAAATGACATTTACATGTCTGATGTGATAAAGAGTAGACGACATAAGACAGCTGACCTACCTTCTTAGACATGGGATGGCTCTAAGGTCAATGAAATCAAGCCGAAGTTGGAACAAGACCTCTGAGCTTTCTTAGAACGTGCCTGCTTCATTATTTGTCCAAAGTGTGCATTTCTTTTTTTTAATTAAGACACCACTTTTCTTGGACAATAAGTCGGCATCACAAAAAGCCACGTTATGGGGAGCAGAATCAGTGCTGAGTCTAAAGAATCAATGATGCGATCACGAGAGCTTGAAAAAAGACTCCAAGAAGATGCGATCAGAGATTCTAGGACAGTCAAGTTGCTGCTGTTGGGTAAGTATAGATATTTACATTTGGACCTTCAGATTGATTTGCTGACAGCTAGCAAGAGCTGATCGTGCCTGATCAGCTTATTTTAAAAATCTAGTGGGGCTGAAGAAAGAAAGATTTTTTAAAATAATAATAATAATAATAATAATAATAATAATAATAATAATAATAATAATAATCCGAGTAGCGCAGTTTTTTGCAGTTCTGCTGGTGTTATTGCAAGAAGCTGCAATTTGTTGATGTATTTTATAAAATTCTTGGACATGGTACCAAGTGCCCCGATGACAATGAATATCACTGTTACATGTTTCATCCATAACCGTGTAGTTTCAATGGCCAGGTCGCGATATTTTGTGATTTTTTTCCGGGTTCTTTTTCTTCCGCTACTCGTAAGATCATATGCAGAATTATCACTGGAGGCTTTCAAGGAGAGACTTGGCAATTGTCTGAAATGAAATAGAATCTCCTGCTTGGGTGGGGGGGTTGGACTAGATGACCTCCAAGATCCCTTCCAACTCTATTATTCTGTCATTCTGTTAATGATTTCTCATCAGACGAACAGTAGAAACATCAGGACTTTCTGAATATTTTTTTTTTTTTACAATATTTATGAGACGATTGCGACTTCTTAAATCAAGCTTGTGTTAAGTAGGGCCTTCGCTTGTTAAAAATATAACTGTCATGGAAAGAATTTAGCCCGTGAGATGAGCCTCCCTGTCACCTCTGATGGAATTGCATGACAACATTTGTCAAAAGTTTCCTTGCTGTCACCTGACAGGAGTGGAGTTATTCAGCCGAATGCCCTTCGCGTTCCAAAAATGCCAGCAGGTTATGTAAAAAAAAAAACCAAATAAACAGAGGCAGGAGTGCAGAGGACAGGCGTCACTGTGCGTTAAAGTTGTAAAATGGTGTCAAAGTTAAAGAGTCACAGAACTGCGAGGAGGGTATTTAATGGAATTCCTCCGAGATCAAAGACGCAGCTCCGGTTTTCGAAGACTTCCAGTGATTGAAAGTTTGCAGGTGTGTTAAACGATTGTTTTGTCGTCCCCGTCCCTCTGTTCAGCTGCTAACGGTCTCCAAACATTTAGCCTAAAATGCCCTCTCGGGTGACTGAAATTAGATCTAGTCTGATCTTTTTGGAATTGTGGAGAGTAAATTCTTCCAAAAGGGATAGAGAGATTGGAAACTTTTCTCCAAAGGACAAAGGACCAGCAAGCATTGAAAACTCGCTGCATGAGCTGTGCCCTTTCTGAACATTTTGTCACGGCAGATACGCAAAAGAGTCAAAGTTGTTGTTGTGCCAGCATAATAACGACAAAGCATTTGTCATTTGTTCTGGCCCTTTTGTTGAACCTTAGTTTCATCCCTATCTGCATCTTCCATCAGTTTCTAGATTTCCAGATGAGAAGGTCTTGGTTTGCCAAATGGATTTAGCTATTAGATCACCTCCCTTGTTCTGTTTCCAGAATTGTATTTGCCTTGTGAGGTTACAAACAGCTGATTGCTTGTTCAGTTCCAACAGCAAGCTGTTGTGACCTAGGCTTACTGAGTCATTACAAGACACGATTAGTCCCAAATAAACCTATTTCATTGGTAACAGCTGAGAATTATGTTGATTCCCAGCTGAGTCCCAGTTAGTTGCAAAACAAGTCCTTTGGGAGAAGTCCTTCGGGATAATCACCAACTTTTCACCAACACCCTGCCAAAGGCCTTACTTGGCAAAGCCCCATGAAGTTCAGAAACAAATAAGAGATGCCGACTGGAAACAGAGTTAGCTTTCCTGCAAAAAGGCCCAAGAGTTGCTGAGCTATTAACCAGCCTCAAAGGCTGTGAATCTCACTAAAGATTAACCAATAATAAAAATAAAAATAAACTGCATATTCACTGAGTTGGAAATTGATGCTTTCTTCTTAGTCATTCCTTCCTTGTTTTATCTCGAGGGATGCTTTCCATATGATTGACGCTTTCCTGTTACCTATTTGCCCAAATTAGGGGCAAATTACTTACACGCAAATCCAAATGCTAAAGAACATGCAGCTGTTTGGATAGACAAATAAATAAATATCTCACAGCAACCAGAGCAGGCTGCTTTGACTGGAGATACGCCTAAGGCAAGACAGAAATGCAAATTAAAGCTTGAAGTCACTTTTCAAACCCTGGCTAAGAGGAAATCTGTTGAGCCACCTCCGCAAATGGCAGCGGGCTCTGCCCAGTCGGACTGTTGAGTCTACATAACACCGCAATGGAATTTGCCCCCATGCCCGAATTGCCCAGAGGAAACCCCCCCCCCCCATCTATGTCATTAAATGAGTGGATGGAATCCCTAAAAGGATCGTGGGAAAATACCAAGCGTGCTTTGAGAGAGGCGGCAAAAACTTATAAAAAAGCAAGCTGACAAGTGTTGATCTCTCTTCAATTGAAGGGGGGCAGCCTGTCAACCCTGAAGCTGGCCTAACTGTGGCCATTTTCTTTTTGTAGCTTTCCTCTAAGGAGGTTTCTCTTTGCATTGCTTCAGGGCTGACACAGCCTGGAGCTGAGGGGGTCAGGGAGGGGGATGTAGAGATAGATGAGTTGTTGTAGCCAAAACAAAATTTCTTCCCATGGGAAGGATGTTTGTGCAGGTGTTCAAAAGGCAGAGACTGAGGTCACCTAGCAACTGGACTACATGCTGATTGGACCATGTGACTGGAGAACCTAGAGCCGGTTTTCTACTAAGTCTGTGCCAATTTGATGTGTCCAAGTAAATTGTTCTTTGAGGACTATGCCTGCCTCAGAGTTCTCATTGAAGGGGATGTATTACTTGGAACCTTGACATTATGGCTCAATTTAAGACAATTTTGTTCATGTCCCTATGTCACATTGACACTTATTTTTCTTTTTTGCAGGAGCCGGTGAATCAGGCAAGAGCACTATTGTGAAACAGATGAAGTAGGTCTACCAAAAATTTAGGTCACTTTCGGAATCAATGTTCTAATGCTGACTTCAGCATTAAAATTGAAAATTAACTGTGTTTTACAAGTTGGATAACAATCAGATACATATTGTATTGCATTCGTGTCGAAAGCACTAAAGGCCTTTCTGGGTTTAAAGGATTAGCTGGTGACAGCTAATCCTGGGCATCCTCCGTGGCTTGGGGAATGCCCCAGTTGGGGCTTCCTTTAATACCTCTGATAGGAGCTGGAGTGAAGGATGGGAGCTCACCCCACCCCACAGCAGCACTCGGGTCTCGAACGCGGGCTTGCTAAATTCCAACCCAGTCCCCTAACCACCTGAGTTACCGTGCTCCTCATCAGATGTACATAACTCCTGATGACGTAGGGTGTAGAGCAGGGGTGAAATCTACTTACCTTCCCTACCAGTTCCCCACTTATCACATGCACACGCCGAACCTCTGCACATGCGCAAACCCTTCTGCGCATGCGCAGAGGGTAAAACACAGGTTATTTCCTGATTTTAATGACAACCAGGTGGGCGGGCAGAGCCTTGAGTTGCCATCACTACCGGTTCTCCGAACCATCAGCCATCATCACTACCAGCTCAGCCGAACCAGTCCGAACCGGTTGCATTTCACCCCTGGTGTAGAGGTGTAAGAATTTCAGAAACTGAAAGAAAACTGTATCTCAATCATTCCCGTTGTTTTCACTCGTGAGCGAAGGACATCTTGTTCATTAGGGACATAGCCAGGAGCTGTCAGTCTGTCCAAATCACTGAGGTAACTGCATCAATGAGAGAGAGAGAGAGATAATTTCTTCTTAATCTCTCTTTTTTTAATCCAGAAAGGTTGGCAATAAATTCCTTTACATGGATTTGACACCCCGCCCCTCTCTTTGCATGTGTAGTCTGCAATCTATATGTAGACAATTTGCATTGGTGAAATTCTGCTGCCGAAGATATTTAGCATGTACAAGTAACTATGCATGATCTCTCAAGATTAGACAGCATATTATGCAAAGCCCAGGTTATCTGTTTATCTATCTATCTATCTATCTATCTATCTATCTATCTATCTATCTATCTATCTATCTATCTATCTATAAATGGCTGTCTTTCTCTCATTGTGTGTATGTTCCAGCATAACTCTGGAACACCTCGAGCAATTTCAACCAAACTTGGTACACAGAAGCCTTATTCTCTGGAACGAAATACTGTGGGGGGTAAGACACCCCTAAGAACCCTCGGGGTGAATATAGTGGCTGTGCAGTCTAGCTGATTGGTCCCGGTGGCCTTCTGCAGGGGCCACGTGCCACCCGCTGGGCCATTCCGGATGCCAAGGAGGATTATTGCTGCCAGATGGGTGTCAACTGTGGTGGCCGGCCATGCACAATCCCAATGCCGCCAGGTGCCGGATGGTGGTTACCGGTGGGCGTGGGCAGCCAGATGGACAGAGGGCAGGGCCCAAAGACTTATAGTGATTTTGTATATGATTTTACTTTATAATGTGTGTATATTGTACATATACTTTTAAAAGCCTGTAAGGATTGGAATACATAAATACCTGGGCAACACCTGGTTATCAGGTAATCTATTATAAACTTCCACTACCTCATTTAGGATAGCTAAATTTATCACAGATTAACAGATCTCCTGGGCTTCCTAAAATCGTAACATGCTATCTAATCTTGCATGCATAGTTATGTTTGAACAACCTGTTTCCCTAAGCCATCTAAGATAGCTATCTTAGACGGCTTCGTAAAAGAGGTTGTTCGAAAATAATTACGCATTCATCATTTGATAGTTGATCGCAGACTAGCTAATTTCCATTTCTTTCGGACTCCACCCGTGTCTTTGGCTTTTATTCGTATTCTGCCGTCTTTCTGATCTCTTGCAGGATCATCCATAGCCATGGCTACACGGATCAGGAATGCGAAGAGTATAAATCGGTGGTTTACAGCAACACCCTGCAGTCCATTCTGTCGATTGTAAAGGCGATGTCCACGCTAGGAATCGAATATGAGAACGCGCAAAGCACAGTGAGTGTGTGACCTGTGACAAAAACCGACATGCAGGATGCCATGCCACCCTTCCTGATTATACGCCTTATAATAGTGTATATGTGCCGCAGTGGTCTATGGGGATTCTCAAAAGCACTTTTGGGACAGACGTCCGGGCCACAGTTGTCCCAAAGGAACTTTTTCAAATGGCAACGGGTCTTTGTTTTTCCTTGAAGATGATTCACTTCTCATTCAAGAAGCTTCTTCAGTTCTGACTGAAAGCAGATTCCCCCAAGCCATTCCCTACCATTCGGTTAGAACTGAAAAAGGATTTCCTTCCTTCCTTCCTTCCTTCCTTCCTTCCTTCCTTCCTTCCTTCCTCCCTCCCTCCCTCCCTCCCTCCCTCCTCCTCCTCTCCTTCCACCCACCCACCCTCCCTCCCTCCTCCCCTTCCTTTCTTCCTCCCTCCCTCTTCCTTCTCTCATTCTTTCTTTCCTTTCTTCCTCCTTCCCTCTTCCTCCTCTCATTCCTTCCTTCCTTCCTCCCTCCCTCCCTGATTTTGTTATTCATTCATTGATTGCAATATTTCTACATCATTCCAGTCCTCATTCACAAACTTTAACTGAAATTCTGAACATCCAACTGACAGCTCCCATTTAGGAACATGATAAAAGAGAGATTTATGTTCAGTTACTTAATTTCAGGAAGATGAAAAGCAGCTTTACGCCATGGCAGAGACCGCAGAGGATGGGTCCATGACTTCTGAACTGGCTGGCATCGTCAAACGTCTGTGGAAGGATCCCGGGATCCAGGCTTGTTTTGAAAGAGCAGCCGAGTATCAGCTCAATGACTCTGCTGCTTAGTGAGTGGCTTTCTTGCAACTGAAGTCTATTCCATTACCTGCTGATCCTTAGATTCCTTGGGTGAAAACCGCAACCCAGTAGAGATGCAAAGGGCTTCACAAATTAAATACATTTGAGTATCTAAATCATGATGTTTCCATACTTTTTCCATACAGTGTTCATCTGGCACTATTTAATTGCGAGCAGATTTGTTTTCTTTCTCAATGTGTCCTCTGCAAAGATTAACAGTTTATGTTCTTCATTCATGATTTCGTTTTGCAAAATGTTGATAAATGGGTCTCTCTCTTTCTCAATTTCTCTCTCTCTCTCTCTCTCTCTCTCTGTCTCTCTACTTCTCTTTCTCTGTGTGTCTCTCTTTCTCTCTGTCTTTCTCACTCTTTCCCTTTCTCTTTCTTTCTCTTTCTCTTTGTGTGTCTCTCTTTCTCCCTCTTGTCCCTTTCTCTCTCTTTCTCTCTCTCCACTTTTCTTTTTCTGTCTGTGTCTCTCTTTCTCTCTTTCTCTTTCTCTCTTTCTCTCTGCATGTCTCCCTTTCTCCCTCTCTCTCTCTTCTTTTTTTGTCTGTGTCTTTCTCTCTTTTTTCCCTTTCTCTCTCTCTCCACTTCTCTTTCTCTGTGTGTCTCTCTTTCTCCCTCTTGTTTCCTTTCTCTCTCTTTCTCTCCACTTTTCTTTTCATGTCTGTGTCTCTCTTTCTCTCTTTCTCCTTCTCTCTTTCTCTACATGTCTCCCTTTCTCCCTCTCATTCCCTTTCTCCCTCTCTCTCTCTCTTCTTTTTCTGTCTGTGTCTCTCTTTCTCTCTTTTTTCCCTTTCTCTTTCTCTCTCTTTCTCTTTCTCTTTCTCTCTGTCTCTCTCTCTCTCTCTCTCTCTCTCTCTCTCTCTCTCCTTCTCTTTCTCTGTGTGTCTCTCTTTCTCTCTCTCTTTCTTTCTCTCTTTCTTTTTCTTCCTCTCTTTCTCCCTCTGTGTCTCTCTCTGTCTCTCTCTCTCTCTCTCTCTTTCTTTTTCTTCCTCTCTTTCCCGGTCTCTCTCTCTCTCTCGTTGATGCAGTTACCTCAATGATTTGGACAGACTGACAGCTCCTGGCTATGTCCCTAATGAACAAGATGTCCTTCGCTCACGAGTGAAAACAACAGGAATTATTGAGACACAGTTTTCTTTCAAGGACTTGCACTTTCGGTAACTAAGTCATTTTTTTCCCATTCTAGTTATCTTTCCAGTGAATATGCAGTATGTAGGTTCACATAAAAAGCAGGGGTGTTGGGAGGTTTGTGGTCAAACAAGGTTAAGATGATGGTGACCACCATCAATGCAGAGCACATGCCACCTGAAAAAATGGCAAAAATGTTCAGAGACAAATCAGCTAAATCTTGGAAATGCCATCAGATGCCAGGATCGTATTATCACATGTGGTGGACGTGTCCAGAAGTGAGAAATTATTGGATTAAAATTAAAACATGGTTAGAAGAAATGAAACAACAACATAAAGATTTAAAACCTGAACTGTTCCTATTGGGTATCTTACCAGAGAAATTCAGTAAAGAAAATACATATTTGATTATACATGTTATAGCGAGGATAGTATTTGTGCAAAGATGGAAAGCACAGAAAATCCGTACAGTGGGAGAAGTAATGAAGAAAATATTGGAATAGATGTGAATAGATTGACTTTGACAATTAAAGAAAGAGAGGAATCGGAGTATTTTAAGGTATAGGGACAATTTTATCATTGGTTAGAGAAGAGATATATATAGGGTAATGTTGTAATGAAATGAGTGAAGAAGAAAAAAGAGAAAAAAATAGATAAATGTATTAGTAGAAAAGCAAGAAATGTGAGAGAAATGTTATAATAAATGAAATGATAATATTAAGATATGATAAATAATGGAGGAGTAGGAAGAAGACACAAAAGATGTATTCAGATGATACACTGAATGATTAATTATGTATTGTATGTTTGTTTGTCTATAAAATAAAAAACTTTTATACACACACACACACACACACACACCCGCAGAGCTGAGCCAGTGTGAGATGATCAGGGAAGTGTTGACTGACACCTATTGTGACCCAGGCCCAAGTGGGAATTATCAGACACAATCAGTTCAAAACAAATAGACTTTATTAAAACAGCTGAGAATTAACTCATTCTCAGCATAGTCCAAACTAATTCAAAACAAATTCTTCATAACACAATTCTTCAACCTTATCGCCAACCTTGGTCTAATTAGGCAACCTGCCAAAGCCTTTTCTTGGCAAAAGTTCAGAAGCAGAAGACGCCGACAAGAAAGAAATGCAGCAAGACGGTGGGAGGTGCACATGCATATGTGGTGGAGCTGAACTGGGGCGCTATATGCCACCTCTGGCAAGCATGCCATAAGGTCGCCATCACGGATCTATTGCATTGCGTCAATGCAGTGGTATGCAACGTGAACGGACCGCTGGATGTAACATCCTTGGCGATATCTCAAGAATATGTTGCGGCCATTACAAAGCCACTGAAGTACAGGGAGTCCATGTGGATTGCAGGATTTGGCAATTCTGCAGATCCAGGTCTAAGGCTGATCCCATTTCTGTAAAAAGAGTTGTTGGAAATCTGTAGTGCTGGAGTATTTTTCCACTTCTTTGAGAAAACAGTATCATCAGCTCATTCTCAGGCACATCATTCCATTTTCTGTTTAGGTTCTTCTAAGATGAACTACATTGATTTATACAGATTTGATTTGATTAAGTTTGTTATGCTTATTATATAATGTTATTGTACTAACTTCAGACCTTCCTTTCCTCCCTCCCTCCCTCCCTCCATTCCCTTCCCTTCCCTCTCTTCTTTCTTTCTTTCTTTCTTTCTTTCTTTCTTTCTTTCTTTCCTTCCTTCCTTCCTTCCTTCCTTCCTTCCTTCCTTCCTTCCTTCCTTCCTTCCTTCCTATCTTCCTATCTTCCTTTTCTTTTCTTTTCTTTCTTTCTTTCTTTCTTTCTTTCTTTCTTTTTTCTTTCTTTCTACCTTTCTTTCTTTCTTTCTTTCTACATTTCTTTCTTTCTTTCTACCTTTCTTTCTTTCTTTATTTCCTTCCTTCCTTCCTTCCTTTCTTCCTTCCTTCCTTCCTTCCTTCCTATCTTCCTATCTTCCTATCTTCCTTCTCTCTCTCTTTCTTTCTTTCTTTCTTTCTTTCTTTTTTTCTCCCTCCCTCCTTCCTTCCTTCCTCACATACTCCCTCCCCTCCCTCCCTCCCTCCCTCCTTCCTTCCTTCCTTCCTTCCTTCCTTTCTTTCTTCTCCCTCCCGCCTTCCCTCCCTCCATTCTTCCTTCCTTCCTCCCTTCCTTTCCCTTCCATCCTTTCTTTCTTCCTTCCCTCCCTCTGAAATGTGTCAGCAGCGCACATCAGAAACACGCTAAATGAGTATATTATTAATCATAGATTCATTTCATAGGATGTTTGATGTGGGTGGACAGAGATCTGAGAGGAAAAAGTGGATCCACTGCTTTGAAGGAGTGACCTGCATTATCTTCTGTGCAGCCCTTAGTGCCTACGACATGGTCCTGGTGGAAGATGAGGAAGTCGTAAGTTGAAGGAGAAAGAGAGGGATTTGCTACGTGGTGGAAAGGATACACTGCACTTCATCAAAAACCCACCTATTTTTTTTCCTTCTGGTTTGCTGGAAGAAGCTAATAGACTGGATTTACAGATTAACTGAGTTTAACAGAAGGGACCTTGTGGGTCTTCTAATCCAACCCACTGCCCAAGCAGGAGACTCTACACCATTTCTAACTGATGGCAGTCCAGTCTCTTCTTGAAAGCTTCCAGTGATGAAGCTCCCACAACTCCTGAAGGCAACTTCTGTTCCATGGGTTGATTGAGCTCACTGTCAAAAAATTTCTTCTTATTTCCAGGTTGAATCTCTCCTTGATCAGTTTCCACCCATTGTTCCTTGTCTGGCCTTCAAGTGCCTTGGAAAATAGGTTGACCCCCTTCCTCTCTGTGGCAGCTCCTCATATATTGGAAGATGGCTATCCTGTCTCCCCTGGTCCTTCTCTTCACTAGACTAGCCGTGCCCACTTCCTGTATCCATTCATCATGTTTTAGCCTCCAGTCCATCATCCTGGTTGCTCTTCTCTGAACTTTTTCTAGAGTTTGGTGTTCTAGAGTCTATGAAGATGTTCTTCTTCATAGGAGCAGTTCGGAATAATAGATTGATCTAAAAAACTCATTGCTTTTTTTCTTCTCTGCAGAATCGAATGCATGAAAGCCTCCACCTCTTCAGCAGCATCTGTAACCACAAATATTTTGCCAGCACTTCTATTGTGCTGTTTCTCAACAAGAAAGACCTTTTCCAAGAAAAAATCACTAAAACCAACCTCCGCATCTGCTTTCCAGAATACGATGGTAAATTTTCTGGCTTCTTTTGGCAAAACTCTATGGAGGTCCCCACGTCTGAGTCATGGATCATCATCTTGGCATGATCCAACTTCAACAGAGTGATGGATTTGCTTTTCAAGATAGCTAGCAAGCTGCAAAATTGAACAATATAAATTAGGTCAACCCATTGATTCCTATATTCTTCCGTGGCTTGGATCATATTCCATCAGGCCTGGAGATGGCTTTCTTCTGGTGAGTTCTTCACATTGGAGGCCTTCAGTGCCACAATAGCCACTACAGAGAATATAGAGAAGGAGAACTAAAGACACCAGGTGTCAGTCCTGCCTCAGCTTGAACCTTTAAGCAAGAATGATCCTTGACTCCATGGGTTGAGAAAGGTATAGTTTAATAAATGTCAAGTGAAATACAACAAAGCAAAGCCAGAACTGAAATTTGCATGCCAAAATCTCCCAAGTGAAAACTTTTCCCCACTTAGGCACTTCCCATTGCTGGTCCCACCTCCCCCATCATCCAATCAATTTCCAAGAAGATGTTTTGAAAGGTTTTTGAGTGCAGGCTGTCTTGCAGCTTTATTCTTCTCATAATGGAGCGTCCTTGAAACGCTGTCTCAAGAAGCACTCTTACTTCCATTACTTTCACTTTCCCCCAAGCACTTGCCCTCCCTCTCTTCCTCCATCCTGGAGTTCATGGCAGACTGGTACTGAACAATCACAGAACGCAGGCATGAGGTGGCACTTCTGACTCCAGGATTCTGCAAACTGCATCTTGATTCACATAGAGCCTTGGTGGCGCAGCAGACTAAAGTGCTGTTAAATAGCACCAGCTGCCTGCAGTTACTGCAAGTTCGAATCTCACCAGGCTCAAGGTTGTCTCAGCCTTCCATCCTTTCGAGGTAGGTAAAATGAGGACCCGGATTGTGGGGGCAATAAGCTGACTTTGTATAAAAAAGAACACTGCTTAGGGGGGCCGAAAGCCCTACTAAGCAGGTATATACAAAAGTATGAAGGCTATTGCTTAATGCATTGTAAGCCACCCTGAGTCTGCGGAGAAGGGCGGCATATACATTGAACCAATAAATAAATAGAGAACTGCCTGCCTAGGGGTTCTTACTGTAAGGGATTCAGACAACTTCTGAAGGCAAACTGTTCCATATAATCACCTTTAGGCCACCATGCCTAACAAATGAATCATGGTGTATATCTGTGATGGCGAACCTATGGCACACGTGCCGAAAATGGCACAGGTAGCCATGTTGGCGGGCACGTGCAGCCTTGCCTGTTTGTCTTCTGGGATTCCGGCACACACAATCAGCTGTCCTTCGTAGGCATGGCACTGCCAAAAGCTGGTACGCACATGCCAGAACCCGGAAGTTCAGCTTTTCGAGAGTGCGATCCCTTCACGAGCATGGCAGTGCCGAAAACCGGCCTCCACATGCGTGCCAGCCAGCTGGTCATTGGGCACAGACCCCAGATGTGCGCTAGAACCCAGATGTTCAGCTGTTCTGGAATACGGCCCCGATGAATGTGGGCACATGTGTGTGACATTTGTAGTGACATATCGCTAGTGTATATTTCATTTCATTTCATTTCTTTCAATTTATATACCGCCCTTCTCCCCGGGGGGGGGACTCAGGGCGATGAACAACCAAATTTAAAACACATATAATACAAACATTAAAAGAGTTTTAAAATTGAATTAAATCGTTGGCGTTCAATTAAAAATCTCAACCCCATTAAAATACCCAATTTAAAACCCCTGAAATCAATCGACAAATTTTGTTAAAACCCCATTAAAATCAGTCAAGCAAGGCCGGCTTGTTGGAATAAATAGGTCTTTAGGGCCTTTCGGAAAGTGCGGAGGTCCGGGATCAAACGAATTTCTGGAGGCAGCTCGTTCCATAGGGTGGGTGCCCCCACAGAGAAGGCTCTCCCCCTGGGGGCCGCCAGCCGACATTGCTTGGCTGACGGCACCCTGAGAAGGCCCTCTCTGTGTGAGCGTACTGGCCGGTGGGAGGTTATCGGTAGCAGCAGGCGGTCCCGCAAGTACCCCGGTCCCATGCCATGGAGCGCTTTAAAGGTCAAAACTAACACCTTGAAGCGCACCCGAAAGACCACCGGAAGCCAGTGCAGCTCGTGCAGGAGAGGTGTCACATGGGAGCGCCCTGTCGCTCCCATAATCATTAAGATTATGATCATTAAGATATGATTAAGATGATACAGTGGTGCAGTACTGCGAGCTACTTCTGCTGCCTGCCAGCTGCCTGTAATTTGGCAGTTCAAATCTCACCGAGGTCAAGGTGGACTCAGCCTTCCATCCTTCTGAGGTGGGTAAAATGAGGACCCAGAATGTTGGGGGCAAGAGGCAGACTCTGTAAACCACTTAGAGAGTGCTGTAAAAGGACTATGAAGCAGTATACAAGTGCGATTCCTTCCTTCCTTCCTTCCTTCCTTCCTTCCTTCCTTCCTTCCTTCCTTCCTTCCTTCCTTCCTTCCTCCCTCCCTCCCTCCCTCCCTCCCTCCCTCCCTCCTTCCTTCCTTCCTTCCTCCTTTCTTCCTTCCTTCTTTCCTTCCTTCCTCCCTCCTTGCCTCCTTCCTTCCTTCCTTCCTTCCTTCCTTCCTTCCTTCCTTCCTTCCTTCCTTCCTCATTCTCCTTCCTGGTGGTTAGAATGCAGCATTGCAGTATCTGATTCTGCTCACTGCGAGCAGTTCGATCCTGACCGGCTCAAGGTTGACTCAGCCTTCCATCCTTCCAAGATGGGTAAAATGAGGACCCAGATTGCTGGGGGAGCAATAGGCTGACTTTGTAAACCGCTTAGAGAGAGCTGTAAAGCACTGTGAAATGGTATATAAGTCCAAGTGCTGTTGCTATTGTTATTTTGCTGCACAGATCACACTCACACACTAGATTCAAGTCCTTTCGCAAAATACTGATTCCTTGAATCCGGGTTATCAAAATTTGCATTTTTCTTGGTGGGTGTTGGAATAGAGAAACATTGCGTGGGTAAGAAAAGGACAAGGCGATCTAAACCACAGTGCCTTTTATGATGAGTCCCCCTTTGTGTTTCTCTCCAAGCAGGACCCAACACGTTTGAAGACGCTGGAAATTATATTAAGAAACAATTTTTGGACCTGAACATCAGAAAAGAAGACAAGGAGATCTACGCCCACTTGACTTGTGCTACAGATACTCAGAATGTGAAGTTTGTGTTTGACGCCGTAACAGATATAATCATCAAAGACAACCTCAAAGATTGTGGACTCTTTTAAGCTCTTCACAACTTTTTTTTTCTCCTTTTCTTTTGCAAAATCTCTTTCGCATCTCTTGAACTTCTCTTGCCATTTTGGGTAACCTCTTTTTTTTTTTTTAAAGCAAATAAGCCTTGGTAGTGCCTCCTTCTGAGTTAATGTGTGTAGCTTGAAGGTGGACATAAATAAATGGGAAACAATATCACTATTACATCTCTGCTGCAAAATTCTTGATCACCAGTAGAGGTCAGCAAAGGGATACAGACAGCTAATGTTGCCACCTACTGGTCTAAGGAAGAAGACATTATACCATCTATATTAAATGGTTTTCCAGTCTATTTCTGAAAACTTCCAGTGGTGGAGCATCCAAAGTTCTGGAAGGCAACCTATTCCATTGGTTGGTTGTTCTCACCGTTAGGAAATTTCTGTTTAGAATAATAGAGTTGGAAGGGACCTTGGAGGTCCTCTAGTCCAACCCCCTGCTTAGGCAGGAAACCCTACACCATTTCAGACAAATGGTTATCTAACATCTTCTTAAAAGCTTCCAGTGTTGCAGCATTCACAACTTCTGGAGGCCAGTTGTTCCACTGGTTAATTGTTCTCACTGTCAGGAAATCTCTCCTTAGTTCTGGATTGCTTCTCTCCTTGATTACTTTCCATTCATTGCTTCTTGTGCTACCCTGAGATGCTTTGGAGAATAGCTTGACTCCCTCTTTTTGGGGGCAACCCCTGAGATATTGGAAGACTGCTATCATGTCTCCCCCAGTCCTCCTTTTCATTCAGCTATACATACCCGGTCCCTGCAACCGTTCTTTGTATGTTTTAGCTTCCAATCATTCCCTAATCCTCTTTGTTGCTCTTCTCTAAACTCTTTCTAGAGTCTCAACATCTTTTTTACACTGTGGTGACCAAAACTGGATGCAGTATTCCAAGTGTGGCCTTACCAAGGCATTGTAAAGTGGTATTAACACTTCACGTGATCTTGATTCTCTCTCTCTGTTGATGCAGCCTAGAACTGTGTTGGCTTTTATGGCAGCTGCTGCACACGGCTGGTTCATATTTAAATGGTTGTCCACTAGGACTCCAAGATCCCTCTCACAGTTATACTACTGAGCAAGGTACCACATATACCTATACCACATATACTTTAGATCTCCCTCTGATGAACCTCAGCCCATTACTTCCTGCCCTGTCCACTGGTGCTTTACAGACTAAAACCTAGAACTAACTTTATTGTCACTTTGAATGTTCACTCATCAGCATACATTAAAATGAAATTTTGTCTCATACAGCTCTCAAAGAGTCACCACTTCCAATATACACTACATAAACATGGCAATAAATATGGTAAATAAATGAATACAAAATTATGCATATACCCATATATAGTATATGATGAAGAGAAACTAGTTTGGACGAATAGAATAGAATAGAATAGAATAGAATAGAATAGAATAGAATAGAATAGAATAGAATAGAATAGAATAGAAAAAGGAGAAGAGAAGAGAAGAGAAGAGAAGAGAAGAGAAGAGAAGGGAAGGGAAGGGAAGGGAAGGGAAGGGAAGGGAAGGGAAGAGAAGAGAAGAGAAGAGAAGAGAAGAGAAGAGAAGAGAAGAGAAGAGAAGAGAAGAGAAGAGAAGAGAAGAAAATTCTTTATTGGCTAAGTGTGATTGGACACACAAGGAATTTGTCTTGTTGCATACACTCTCGGAGTACATAAAAGGAAAGATACATTTGTCAAGAATCATAAGGTACAACAATGAATGATAGTCATAGGGAAACAGACAATATGAATCTTAAGGATACCAGCAACAAAGTTATTGTCATACAGTCATAAGTGGGAGGAGATGGGTGATAGGAACAATGAGAAGATTAATAGTAGTGCAGACTTAGTAAATAGTTTGACAGTGTTGAGGGAATTATTTGTTTAGCAGAGTAATGTTGTTTGGGAAAAAAAACTGTCCTTGTGTCTAGTTGTTCTGGTGCGCAGTGCTCTGTCGTTTTGAGGGGAGGAGTTGAAACAGTTTATGTCCAGGATGCGAGGGGTCTGTAAATATTTTCACATGTCCATGCCCATGGTGAGAAAAATGAATCTTGCAAGTTTACTAGAAGGTTGAGTGGCTTAGGGAAACAAAGCTCTTACAGAATGTGGAAGTCCTACTATAAATACTTTGAAACCTCTCTGAGAGGAGAGCAACAGAAACAGACCTTGAAGTGAGTGTTGTAGGGTTTCTAACAATGCTTTGAGATCTGAACACATAGTGCTTATAAGCAGCATTAGTCAATCCCCTCTTCTCTGTGATAGTCCCTCTAGAACTGGAAGTCAGTTATTATGTCGCCTACAGAGATTCATGGCTGCAATTGAAGTTTTTTTGTTTTTTAAAAATATATATTTGGATGCGAGGAACCCAAGAGTTGGTAACGAGGAATCTGTGTTCTGGTTATATTTCTTTAGAAAGAGCACTGACTAATTCCGTGGGACGTTCCGTGAGAAATAACATTTAATTAAAGGAAGATAAAAAACGGGGGAAATGGAATCCCAGAGAAATGTTGACCAAGAGCGCCCCCTGCAGTCTGACTTCATGAGTATTTGGGAGAAAATCATCTGTTTTCATACAAGTAGACCTCAAGTTGGTTACAATGGCACTAACAAAACCACCATGATTTATGACCATTTTTCACAGTTACGACCGTTGTAGCATCCCCATGATCGTGCAATCCAAATTCAGATGTATGACGACTGGTTCATACTTATAACCGTTGCGGTGTCTCCAGTGAAGCTAAGTTTAAAAAATAAAATGATGGAAGCATCGCTAGAGAAAACAATAAGAAGAGTTATGAATGGAATCTTAAAACCTCATAAGATCTCCTGAACGAAGCCGAAAAAAAGCCTTTTTCTGGAAAAAGGCTACTAGACACTAGAAATATAGCTAGATATACAACACTAATCAAAACTAAAATAGTTGGAACATACATGATCCTGCCACACGAGGGCAAACTGGCATCACTTACCTTTTACATAGGTTTATGAATTATTTTGGCATCACCAGCAATTACAGTAATGGCCAAAATTGTTTGAAACCTTTTGGGAAAAGTGTATTTTCTAAAGCAAGCTAATAACACCACTTTTTTTGGGGGGGGGGGGAGTAGTACTGTACAATGATATATCAATGGAAAGATAATTTTAATCAAGAATTGCAATGCAATAACGTTTAGGAAGGATTTGCTATTTAGAATAGCAGTTAGAGTCTAAAGAGGAAAAGTGAAACACAGAGAATAGATGGGGGCGGGGCCAGTCAGAATTTTTACTACCGGTTCTGTGGGTGTGGCTTGGTGGGCGTGGCATGGCTTGGTGGGTGTGGCTTGGTGGCCATGGCTGGGGAAGGATACTGCAAAATCCCCATTTCCTCCCGACCAGCTGGGACTTGAGAGGCAGAGAATAGATGGGGCCAGTCAGAATTTTTACTACCGGTTCTCCAAACTACTCAAAATTTCTGCTACTGGTTCTCCAGAACTGGTCAGAACCTGCTGAAACCCACCTCTGATTCAGACATACATTAATTTAAATATAAAGCTTCCTATTCTGTAGGAATTGTCAGCAGAGGGGAAACAAATAAGTCTGTAAGGAAAATCTGGATATTGAATTAGAATTAGAATAGAATAGAGCTGAAAAGTTTTATAAAGCTGTATTAATACATGATTTTGATCAGGGGTGAAATGTAAAATCTGTTACTATCTGTTCTGTGGGCATGGCTTGGTGTGTGTGTGGGGGGGTAATGTGACTTAGTGGGCGTGGCCAACTTTTTTAAAAAAAACTTTTCAAAGTATTTTTTTCTAATGCTTTGAAAAGCCTCCGGCGATCAGGCAACTCAGCTGGGATCGTCAGAGAGGCATTTTAAAAAATGCTTTGAAAAGCCGCTCTGAGCATTTTTTTTAAACACCTCTTCGGCTGAAGAGGTTGCAGAAAAAAATGCTTTGAAAAGTCTCTGAGGATCCCAGCTGAGCCGCGCGATCATCAGAGGCTTTTTATTTTTTTTTTACTTTTAAAAGCACTTTTTCCGTCGGAAGAGGTTGTAGAAAAAATGCTTTTTAAAAAAAAAGCCTCTGATGATCGTGCGACTCAGCTGAGCATGATGGGGGGGGGGGGGCCGCAGGGATTTTTGCTACTGGTACCACCTGCCTCCATCACTACCGGATTGGGCGATCCGGTCTGAACCGGGAGCATTTCACCCCTGATTTTGATTCTATGCCTCTGTTTATACAACCAAGGATTGTATTAGCTTTTGCTGCCGCACACTGCTAGCAATAGCAGCGACATTGGTGATGCCTGCATAAAGATTGTAGAAATGTTACTTGGCAGGAAACGTGATGTCCTTCAGAGAAATAGGGTGCTTGATAGAATGACCATGCTGTAACACACTATCTTAAGCTTTCATTTTGGAAGCAAGTTGGAAGACAGGTTGATAGTAATTACTACCAACCTGCCTTCCATTGAGGGCCTGTCTACTGCAGAAGTCAAAAAGAGGGGCTGTGAAAATATTTAACAGACCCCTCATATTCTGGACATCAACTGTTTCAACTCCTACCCTCAAAACGACGCTATAGAGCACTGCACACCAGAACAACTAGACACAAGGACAGTTTTTTCCCGAACGCCATCACTCTGCTAAACAAATAATTCCCTCAACACTGTCAAACTAGTCACTAAGTCTGCATTACTATTAATCTTCTCATCATTCTTATCACCCATCTCCTCCCACTTATGACCGTATGACTGTAACCTTGTTGCTGGTATCCTTAAGATTTATATTGACTGTTTCCCTATGACTATCATTAACCTTATGATTCTTGATGAACGTATCTTTTCTTTTATGTACAGTGAGAGCGTATGCACCAAAACAAATTCCTTGTGTGTCCAATCACACTTGGCCAATAAAGAATCCTATTCTATTCTATTCTATTCTATTCTGTGGTTTTGCAAGGCAGATCTGCTCAGGGGTTGTTGTTGATAAAATATACACACTTATAATGTCAGGGAATTGTGTTCATCCCCGTAGCACTCCATAAAAGGACATGTGTTTGTATTTTATTGTTATAGTTATAATGTACACTGAAGATGGTGTTTAATTTCATTGTACGAGGTGCAATGACAATAAAGTAAACTGAACTAAAAACTTCTTTCTCCTGATTTTTCCCCATCGGTGTTTAAATCTGGTTAGGCAGAAATGTTTTTGGTTGTTTTTTTTGTTTTTGTTTTTGTTTTTGTTTTTTTGTTTTTTTGAGGTTTTAAATACTTCTCCAAGATAGGGTAACCAACAGAGAACACTCTCTGTCTTGCCGTGACAACTGATTAAAAAGGAAAAAAACCTCTCCTTCTTGCTAACACAAAGCCAAAACTATAATCAGAGGTTCAATTCTTCTCCCATTTCTTTTCTATATATAAATAGCTCTGTCTGTGTGTGTGCATGTTCTAGCATAACTCTGGAACGCCTTGAGCAATTTCAACCAAACTTGATACACAGATGACTTACTCTCTGGAAACAAATACTGTGGGGGTAAGATACCCCTAACACCCCTCAAGGTGTGTGTTCTGTTAAGACACAGCCTGTTGTGCCTTAAAATGGCTTCTACTGTACACCACAGTGGAGTTGCCATGGTAACGGCTTCACAGTACTCCACAAGGGGGCTCCCTCTGGTAAAGGGAAAAAATCCAAGATTAGGAATTACATTTGGTCCAGACATTTTTAACAAGGCTTTGATTATTCTTGAGGACAAATGTATGGCCATGATCAATAAAACATTACTGCAACTCGGCCTGCCTGTACACCTCTACGAGATCAACACGACATACTTCATGCAGATTACATACGAGAAAAGAACTATGACGTCGAACACCTTGGTGCCTATATCACGGACAACAAGCCACTTCTAAATCAAGATCAGAAAAAAAGCATACCAAATAATCATGAATCAGCTAGCAAAAAACCCAAGGTGGTGTCATTTTAATTGACGCTTCTGGGGGCACAGGGGAAACATTTGTAACTAATTTAATTCTCGCCGAAATCAGAGCTCAGGGTGAAGTTGCTCTTCCTGTCTAATAGAGGATTGGGATAAATAAATTCCCCGGGCAACGCCGGGTTATCAGCTAATATAGAAATAAAGCAAAGCAAGGATTTGACTTGGATAAAGGGTAAACTGTATCCCTTAAACAATATGCTTCTTGGGAGGGGCACATTATCTTTTCTTTTCTCTACACACCTACAAAAGATAGATGCAGCTGGAATGCTACCCAGATCGGTTTGTTTTCCATGCTGAGTCACTGTTTAAGAAAACACAAGCCATCTGCAAGGAGATTCTTTTGTCCCAACCCTTCGTGAGTCTAACGTATCATTTGCTACAGCCACAGAAATTATAATATGTGCAGTTGGAAGCTGCCAGCTCTGGAGCGTATATATAAATCGCAGCTTTGGACTCAAGGTTTCCCTTAAATATAGTTCACTCTTTCTGCAGTTTTTCGTAAACCTATAATAAAGACCTCGGCTTTAAGTTCTCCGATTGCAGGGTGGACCTGCAGAGGAATGGAGCTGTTCATTTTCTTTAGAACCTCCTATTTAGATTTCTTGCCTTGCATAGGGCATGCGTCGTAGCGTGTCTACTGCACTTCACAAAAGTCAAAAGACTCCTTGTCCCTACTAGCCCTCAATCTGTGCTGAACTATTTTGATCTGTCCAAAGTCTGGGCTTGCACTTCAAGGTATCTTGGATTGCCCCAAATCTAAAAACAACTCCTCCTCCTCCTCCTCCTGCTCCTCCTCCTCTTCTCCTTCTTCTCCTTCTCCTTCTCCTTCTCCTCCTCCTCCTCCTGCTCCTCCTCCTTGTCCTCCTCCTCCTCCTCTTCTCCTTCTTCTTCTTCTTCTTCTTCTTCCTCCTCGTCCTCCTTGTCCTCCTCCTCCTCCTCTTCTTCTCCTCCTCCTCCTCCTCCTCCTCCTCCTCCTCCTTCTCCTCCTCCTCCTCTTCCTCCTCTTCTCCTTCTCCTTCTCCTTCTCCTTCTCCTTCTCCTTCTCCTCCACCACCACCACCTCCTCTTCCTCCTCCTCCTCCTCCTCCTCCTCCTCCTCCTTCTCCTTCTCCTTCTCCTTCTCTCTCCTCCTCCTTCTCCTTCTTCTTCCTCCTCCTCCTCCCCCCTCATTCTAGTCTAGTCTAGTCTAATTATTATTTTCCATTACATTGCATTCTATTCTATTCTATTCTATTCTATTCTATTCTATTCTATTCTATTCTATTCTATTCTATTCTATTCCATTCCATTCCATTCCATTCCATTCCATTCCATTCCATTCCATTCCATTCCATTTTCTTTTCCATTCCATTCCATTCTATTCCACTCCACTCCACTCCATTCTCTATTCCATTCTCTATTAATTTCATTCTATTTTCTATTCCATTCTGCATTCTGTATTCCATTCTATTATTCATGCTTGGGAGTCTTCTACTAAGTCAAGCCGAGAAGTTGATCTAAGGGTTAAGAATCTGGCATCAATTATTTACCACCAAACTCAGTAAATGTGGGTTTAGGTTTCTCCTGGTAGAACAATATTTTTGTACGCTTGATTGCGCCCCTGATGAAGAGTTTATCTTGAGCTCCGCCTCCCCAGTTATGTCTAATTTTCAGCATTTATTTTCAGGGATGTACAATATTTACATCCCATTCCAGGAATGAATATTTCTGAGAAACTCATTCCATTTTCTCCTCAGATCAAGACGATCCCGGTCTTTTCAGTCAGAGCACTATGTCAGAGCTTCCAAGAAGTCCACTTCAAGGAATGAAGCTTCCCCTTCCACCCCCCCCCCCCCAAAAATAATAAATTATGGAGCCAGCTGAATAGAATGAGAATGGGCCATGCCACAGAACTAAGCAAATCTCTTTAAGCGGGGAATGGCCAAGAGCCCTCAATGTGATTGTGGTGCGCCGGAACAAAGGATAACACGTATCACTCGAGAATGTCTCCTCAGGAAATTTCAAGGCGGCTGAGGTGATCTCATCATAGCCACAAAGTAGCAGTTCGATCAGTGGTCACCCACTGGTGGTCTGTGGATCACTGATGGTCCGTGAGAAAATTTTGGTTGTCCGCAGAAAAATTATTTGGATTTTTAATATTGCACTAAATCAGAGGTCCTCAAAATACGGCCCCTGGGACCAATGAGTGCAATAGACCTTGTGTTGCTACTACCCTTCGGGGTCTTTTTGTGTGGGTTGGAGGGGGACAGAAATTCTGACTTGAGGTCTGCTTCAGTCTCCTGGTGTGGGTCTTTGGGCGAAGGCTTGAGGGAAGGCTGGAGGGAAATGACGAAGAACCAGAGGGCCTCGTTCCAGTGGGACTGCATCATGGCCTGGAACTGGCTGACCATCTCAGCCCACTGAGCCTCCAGGCACCAGTACCTGGCCTTGCGCAGGTCTTCCCTCCGCTTGGAAAGCCTATAATCCTAGTCCTCAATGAGGTGCTTCTGCTCAGCCTCCTTCTCGGTCAGATCCAATTTGAACTGAGATGTTTTGCCAACCCTTTTTCATGGCGGCTGCTTAGCTCCAACAACTGCTTCCTGTTGGAGCCCTAAGGAGTCCGGGTGGGGTGGCAAGGAGTTGGCCACGCCCACCCAGTCACATGACCACCTAGCCACACCCACCCAGCCAGTCATTAGACAGATTTTCTCCCCCTCCTGGGGGAAGAATACTGCAAAATCCACATTCTCTCCCCACTCTGGGGTCAGCCAGAGGTGGTATTTGCCGGTTCTCTGAACTGCTCAAAATTTCCACTACTGGTTTTCCAGAACTTGTCAGAACCGGCTGGATTTCAGCATTTAACAACCCACTGTTCTCCTCAAACCTTGCATATAATTGTGCTTTACCAGTTTGAAAATCCATTACATTCGCCACTTTTCTCTTTGTCTTTCCTCCTTAAATTTCTAAAAGTAACCCTCGCTCGCTGTGCAAAGCAAACGCTTTTAGGAATAGAGTTGTTTATAGCTTTGCTATAAATCAACATGACTCAACCCATTTGACTCAACCAGGGGGACGATTTATATTTTTTCCAGAGATTTTCTTCAGTGACTTCTCTGACAGCTTCAATTGTCGTTCACGGTGGAATGCATCCTTCAAAGCTTTACAAAAGAGACGAACTCTTAGAAAATGGGACATGCCCACACTAAGAAAATTAAGGAAAGTAGAATGCAATGGGATTTTTCTGGCTAGTTCTCCAATCGTACGGAGACCAGTTTTGCTGGAGTGGAGAACTGTCCCCTTCCTCTTCTTAGACCCTGGAGCCCCAGTAGTGTAGTAATCAGCTGCCAAAGGTGCATTTTTCAGGAGGCACCTGGATTTTCTTGTTTTTACTTGAAGACGTTTCGCTTCTCATCCAAGGAGCTTCTTCAGCTCTGACTGGAGGGTGGGGAATGGAAGGATTGATATTCCTTGCAGACAGCTGGTCATTTGCATCCTTTTAGAGAGTTGTTGAGTTGAGTTGAGTTTATTACATTTCTATACTGCCCTTCTCCCGAAGGACTCAGGGCGGTTTACAGCCATATTAAAACAGTCCAACACAAAAATTAAAACTATTAAAATAATTTAAACTATTTGGCCGTCAATAAAACCCCTTGCTAAAACCCCTTTAAAACCAATTAAAACCCGTTTAAAATTTATCTAGTCGGTCAGGCCGGCTTGGTGGAACAACAGAGTCTTTAGAGCCCAACGGAAGGCGCGGAGGTCAGGAATCCTTCTTATATCCGGGGGCAGTTCATTCTATAGGGCAGGAGCCCCCACAGAGAAGGCTCTCCTCCTGGGGGTTGCCAGCCGACATTGTCTGACTGACGGCACCTTGAGGAGGCCCTCTCTGTGAGAGCGTATTGGACGGTGGGAGATATTCGGTGGCAGAAGGCGATCCTATAGGTATCCCAGTCCTAAGCCATGAAGTGCCTTGAAGATGGTGACTAGCACCTTGAAATGCACCCAGAAGACCACTGGGAGTCAGTGCAGCTCGTGTAAGAGGGGTGTTACCCAGGAGCAATGAGTCGCTCCCATAACCACTGTTATGCACTCATAACCATGTGCGGCCGCATTCTGGACCAGTTGGAGCCTCCGGGAGTCCTCAAGGGGAGCCCCATGTAGAGACTGTTACAGTAATCCAGACAGGAAGTGATAAGGGCGTGAGTGACTGTGCATAAGGCATCCCGATGTTGAGGCTGCTTGGAGGTTTATCTGTGTCCTCTCAGGGTCACCTGAGTGGTGCAAATGGGGGTGGAGCCTTCTTGCTGCAGGATATTTTTCTGCTCTGTGTCCCTCCACTGTTGAAAATAGCGTGCAATCTCTTGGGGATGAATCTGTGCTGTCTGATTCTCAAACCAAAGGGCAAATGATTCCTTTAATCTGCATTTTCTTTTTCCTGGAAAATCCATTCATACTCCTGCACCATTCAAAGGGTGTCTCGGCCATCCACTCCATGTTCATGTGGGAATACGTTGAATCACCAAACGCAGTCAGTCTGTAGGTGTCATCAATCACAACAAACAGGTGTCAGAACATACCGAGTATGAACTGTGCAAAGTCAGAGCTGAGAGCTACCGCCTCTCAATGCCGTTTAAACAGTCCATGCCGGCCGCGGCCGTGCGTCACCCTCCGATAGCGCATCTCAACTGATCCTGGTTTTGGCAGGTTGCAGCACTTCCTGATTCCTGCCGCATCATCCTCCACTGCCTTCTCCATCATGTCTCCCCTGCCGCCTCATCCCGTTTTGCCTAAACACATCACGAGTCGATAACCACCACCACCTGATGAATCGGTATCCAGCCACCACCTCTAATGCATCCAGTGCTTAGCTGGACCACCTGACAGCGTAGACTCAAGGGACATGTTGTCATGCCTCTCCCTCTCTGGTATGTGTGTCGAGCTGTGGCTGGGCTCAACAGGGAGTTCATCCCAAAGCACATAGCTAAAAGTCTATGGAGATTCTCATTCATCCATGTCATGGTTGTTCCATGGAAGAATTTATATTCCTTGCAGACTGCTAGTCTTTTGCATTCTTTTAGAGAGTCGTTGAGGCCACTAGGAAGTTTATCTGCATCTTCAGGGTAGTGCAAATATGCGTGGAGCCTTTGTGGCTGCAGGATGTTTTCTGCCCTGTGTGATCAGCTGCCACATCTGCCAGAGGTTGAAGGAGAAGGAGAGAGGAATGAGTCTTGGTAGGGGTGAGAACTTGACTTGAAGGCATCAGACACTCCCAAGGCCAAATGTGAAAAGTAAAATGGAAAATGCCTGGAAAACAGTGCAGAGGGATGATGAAAGGAGAGAAAGTCCATCCAGATAAGCTTGTAATGGCCAATAGAACATGGCATACCTCCACCCCTCAGTGTGTCATTGACTGCAGTGCCAAAGAACCTTGTAAATCATCTGCCCAACAAAATTTGTGAGGGATGTAGAGGGAGAGCAGCACTTTGACGTTGGAACAGATGCAAGCAGCTCTCCAAGGTCTTGTGATAAGAAGATTACATCATAATCTCCTTATCACCTGATGTAATTGGTATCACAAGACCTATCACAAGACTCTCTAATGATTCACACCTGATCCATTGCAAGAACCTCACTTGACATAACCACATCTGAACGCCCTTATAAGTTTTGTGGTCTGCCAGCAGCCTGCAGAGCTGGCAGCAGAGTCGTAGTGAGGAGGCTGGGGAGGAACATGGGCCAGTCCTGGAGTCTGGGGAAGGCTCAGACGAGGGTTCTGTGTCGAAGGCAGAGATGGGGCCAGGCCATCCGGGAGTGATGTGTGGACTCCGGAGCCCCCAGAGTCGGACAGCAGAGAGGCAGAGGAACAGGAGGAGCCTGTTCCTAGTGCACGCATGCGCAGAGCTGCCAGAAGGCAAGAGCAGCTAAAGCAAAGAGGACAACTCAGGAGTAAGGCCAGGAGATGATTGGCCCCTCCCATAAGGTTTAAAAGAGAAACAGAGGCATTTGGGCCTTTTTGCAGGAAAGCAATGTTGCTAACTTTGTTTCCAGTCGGCATCTCTTGTTTGTTTCTGAACTTCGTGGGGCTTTGCCAAGTAAGGCCTTTGGCAGGGTGTCAAAGAAGATAAAGGTTGGTGATAATCCCAAAGGACTTCTTCCGAAGGACTTGTTTTGCAACTAATTGGGACTCAGCTAGGAATGAACGTTATTTTCAACTGTTACAATAAAATAGGTTGGCACCCCCATTACGCGGCACCAGGGATTCGAACCGCTGAACTGCTGACCTTTTGATCATCAAGCTCAGCGTCTTAGCCACTGTACCACCGCATCCCTCTATATTCGACATCTTATAAACGTAATAAATAAATACATACATTACAATTGTCTCTAATTTGTGTATTCTGAAATATTTACTATGCCATATTCTGCATGGATTTTTTTAAATGATCATACACACAACATTATGATCAAAAGCCCCCACATGCCCTTTTTGGACTGTCTTACAAAGAACAGGGATTTTGATCACAAGGCTCCACCATTTTGCTGATGTTAACATCTGCATGCATATCACAGGAGCTCCAGTTAACGTATGACATCAATAAATTATACATCAATAAATTATACTCCCCCCCCCCTACACCATTGTTTTTCTTCCATTAACGCCTTAAAATATGTCCTCGCAATGTTTTTAAAGCAAATTAGTACAGAAATTTTCTAAGAGCTATTTTGGGACTTTACCATTTCTAGATATCCTGTCTCTCAACCCATTTTAATTAAGGCATCTTATGATTCAGTTTCTTATGAATTTTACGAGAACTTCCTGCCAGGAAGTCTCCTGACAAAATAGACTAATTATAAACGGTTCCACTCAATTATGGAGAATTATCACTGTTCTTGTGATGAACAGATAGGGTGCATTAAAAAATGCCTCTAAGAGGCCACAGTTTGACTTTACATCTTATGCTTAATGAGGACCAATTAAGATGCCTAAAAAAAAAGCCAGATTCCTAAAAAAAGCAGAAGTGAAACTAAATTTTCACAACACAACAAAGAACGTTTCTGATTTTTGAACTACTCACATTCCCCATCTGAGGCGGGATTCTAAGGCAGAAATTTTGCAAATAGTATGAGGAAGCGACTTACAGATGGCTAAAAAAAAATAGATTGAAGTTGTTAATTAAATATTAAAGGCCTTAACTTGGATATTGACTGAAGAGTTGAAGGCCAAAGATGGATAAATGACTTTGTTACAAGATGTCCCTCTTAAGAAGTGGCAACCACTGATACTAGGTAGTCCATAATGCACATTCAATGGCCACAAGCTGGAATTTCTCCAGAGAAACAGTTCCAATCGGATAATTTTGATGTCTGATTTTAAGATCTTTATACTGTGGTCTTAAAAAGTGGTATCAAAAACATAACAATGATGAAGCTAGGGATGAAATCCAGCAGATTCTGACAGGTTCTGGAGAACCAGTAGCGGAAATTTTGAGTAGTTCAGAGAACCGGCAAATACCACCTCTGCCTGGCTCCAGGAATGGGGTGGGAATGGAGATTTTGCGATATCCTTCCTCCAGGAGTGGGGAGGGAATGGGGATTTTGCAGTATCCTTCCCCTGCCATGCCCACCAAGCCACACCCAAGCCATGCCATGCCCGCCATGCCCACAGAACTGGTAGTAAAAAAAAATGGATTTCACCACCGGATGAAACCGCTAAAATTATATTCATGCCATATTGATAATATTACTAAAACAAGGAGAGTGAATGTGTAGGAAAAGGAGAGGCAGAGACTGGGGGTGGAGTCAAGAGAGCAATTAGCCTAGAGTCATTACGTTGCCACAAGCTGTCCAAGCACACATCTCAGAAACACTGAAATTCATTTTAAACAATAAAAGATTAAGACATTCGAAATAAGCAATAGTAAATAATATATATGATTGTAAATGAACCGTGATATTTTATTCATATATTTTGCCAGTTAGGGTTACGCAGGAAACCCTGCAGCATTGTTCTCACTGTCAGGAAGTTTCTCCTTAGTTCTAAGTTGCTTCTCTCCTTGATTAGTTTCCACCCATTGCTTCTTGTCCTGCCCTCAGGGGCTTTGGAGAATAGCTTGACTGCCTCTTCTTTGTGGAAGCCCCTGAGATATTGGACACACTGCTATCACGTCACATAATATTCACAAAATATGCCCAACTCAGATTAATATTTTGCAATCATACTTCAAGGTGCAGAACATATTGGAAGTGTATAGATATATATTTCTGGTTGCACTGAACTGTTTACAACTGTTGGTTGCAAATTATGAGGAATTAGCGAAGCACATTTCTTACAGCAGAATTATCCTAGTGGCACTGACATGCCATTGTAGCAACGAGCTTTTTAAACACGAAATTGGAAGCTCAACATGTTGGCTTGAGTTTCACGGTACACTAACTAATCAGAAAGAAAAACCAGAGTAATGAGCATTATTATTTTATGTCTTCGTAGCAATCTTAAAGTGGTACAATTGAGAATTTTTGCACTGAAGGAAACTAAAGCAAAAGATCTTAAGAGGTCTTCCTCCCCCCCCGCCCCACCCGATGTCTTTTCCTTGAATCTTTAACCCCCTTTTCTGCAACTCTGGTCCTGGTTTTTTTGGTTCCTACTCATAAGGGAAAGATCTTGTTTTATGCAGAAGATACGTTCGCTTAATGAATATGTTAATTAGGAGTGAATTAGGAGGAAATGGGAATTTTACAGTATCCTTCCCTTGAAGTGAAGTGGGAATGGAGATTTTACAGTATCCTTCTCCTGGAGTGGGGAGGGAATGGGGATTTTGCAGTATCTTTCCACCAGGAGTGGGGAGGGAATGGAGATTTTACAGTATCCTTTCCCTGCCACGGCCACCAAGCCATGCCACGCTCACCAAGCTACGCCCACAGAACCGGTAGTAAAAAAAAATTGAAACCCACCACCGGTTTAAATATAATAGAAACAGCAAAGATAGGGCGTGAGAATCAGAGAGGGCATTGTGCTACTGGGAAAGGATCTGAATGTAAAAAAGAGATTTTAAAAAAGTCAGAGAGAGAGATTGAACGGTAAACAGACGGAAAAAAAAAATGAGAAAGGCGGTGTGCCGAAGAAAGAACTGGGTTACAAAATGAAAAAAGATAAGATATTTCTGCGATTAAGGTGGAAACGATGTTTTCCTAAGCAGGAGAAATGTAAGGGAGGGATGTAGTTTTCCAGAATTGTGAGAGCTGGGAGCACTCAGCATTCGGCTGGCATTGTGGTTGCAAGGTTTTTATACTGTTTCTGTGGCAACTATGATGATGTTTCTCTCTTGGCACACTCTCTAATCTGAAATTCTAGCTAATGTTACTACACAAAAAAACAAATAAAATAAGAATGCACTCCAGCTGCAGGCAGGGTCAATGCATGGAAATGTGAACTCCTTTCCTTTTTAGACAAAGTTAGTGGAATGGGCCTCTATTTCAAAGGGACAGGTATCATTTCCCCTGCTAGCGCACAGGTGTCAAACTCACTGCATCATGTTGCCATCATGTGATGTTTTGTGACATTCCCCGCCCCTTTGTGTGGCTGCGATGGGCGTGGCCTAAGCGTGACGCATCTGTGGGCCACCGGTTTGACACCCCTGTAAGCATCTAAGAGCTGTCGTGTGTGATTTGAGATGGAATCTAGCCTACCGGCCCAGTCGTGAGACTTTTAAAATAAAAAAGAAAGCAAATATGCAGACAATCAGCCGAATTATTCAGTAATTGCAATATTAAGTAAACATCCGTCTATGGAGATTCTCAGTCATCCAGGTTGTGGTTGTCCCAAATGTGATTTTTCGAAAGGCAACTGGTGTCAGCATTTCACGCTGCACTTACTCTAATGCTGACATAAGAAGGAGAAGCAGAGGCATCTGGAAAGGGACGGTTGACTCTTCACCTACTTATTTTCCCTGGAGAGAATATCACCTAGGAGATGGGATGGGAGGGGGGAAATTCCTTCGAGTGGGAGCAGTAGATTAGGGGCAGAGTGACGGGGAAGATGGCCAATGAGTGCAGAGGAGTGGGGAGAGGAAACGGAGGGTTTGGCTGACGAAGCCAGTGTTGGCTGCGATGAGTCGGATTAGAATGTTCGTGCTTAATAAATAAGAGTTTTTTTCATCAAAGACTTCGTTTGAATTATTTGAGACAAGTTTGAAACCTGACAACTGGGCTTTCTGGGTTTTCTTTGAAGAAATTTTGCTTCTCATCCAAGAATTCATACTTGGAATATGGCATCCAGTTTTGGTCGCCATGATAGGAAAAGAAAAAAAAAAGATGTGGAGACTCTAGAAAGAGTGCAGAGAAGAACAATAAAGAGGATTAGGGGACTGGAGGCTAAAACATATGAAGAAGAAGTCTAATCTAGTGAAAAGAAGGACTAGGGGAGGCATGGCAGAAGTGTCCCAGTATCTCAGGGGTTGCCACAAAGAAGAGGGAGTCAAGCTATTCTCCAAAGCATCAGAAGGCAAGACAAGAAGCAACAGATGGAAATTCATCAAGGAGAGAAGCAACTTAGAACTAAGGAGAAATTTCCCAACAGTTAGAACAATTAATCAGTGGAACAACTTGCCTCCAGAAGTTGTGACTGCTCCAACACTGGAAGTCTTTAAGAAGATGTTGGATAACCATTTCTCTGAAGTGGTTTCCTGCCTAAGCAGGGGGTTGGACTAGAAGACCTCCAAGGGCCCTTCCAACACTGTTATTCTGTCCCATTCTAAGCTTCTTGAGCTCTGACTGGATGGTGGGAGAATGGAAGGGTTTATATTCCTTGCAGACAGGTGGCCATTTACGTTCTTTTAGAAGGTCGTTGAGGCCACCTGGAAGTTTCTCTGTGTCCTCGGCATCACCTGAATAGTTCAAATATGGATGTGTAGCCTTCTTGGAACTGCTGAGTGGACTGCATTGTGGAGCTGTGCTTTCTGCAAGATGTTTCCATCCTGTGTCCAAAACACCCTTCACTGTTGGACACAAGCGTAGGCTGTTGGGGATACGTCTACTTCTCAGCAGTTCCAAGAAGGCTCCACACCCATTTGTACTACTCAGGTGAGCCCAAGGACACAGAGAAACCTCCAAGTGGCCTCAACGACCCTCTAAAAGGATGCAAAGGACCAGCTGTCTGCAAGGAACACAAGTCCTTCCGTTCCTCACCATCCATCCAGAACTGAAAAAGCTTCTGGGATGGGAAATGAAACATCTTCCAAAGGAAAACAAGGAAGCCTAGTTACTTCTTTCTTTCTTTTTTTTCCAAATAATTTTTATTTTTTAAACAAACAAAAAAAAAACACATAAAAACATCATCATTTGATACAGACAGTATATCGGTCAGTTTGTATCCTTTTGTGCTCCCTCCTCTCTTCAATATATCACTATTTTAAGGTTATTTTCATATATATGAAAAAAGAAAGAAATTCACATAGTTTATCTCAGCACACATAATTCATGTTTATCTCCATTTCTTATTGTCCATCCATTGGTAAAATAAATCCCATATCAGGTAATATTGTTTATCTTTTGCTCTCTTATTTCAAATGTCAGTTTACTCATTTCAGCACAGTCCATCATTTTCTTAATAATTTCTTCATCAGTAGGTGTCCTTTCTCCTTTCCAATTTTTTGCATATACAATTCTAGCTGCTGTTAAAAGGTTCACAATTAAATATTGCAATTCTTTATTATATGTCTCTGGTAAGATCCCTAATAAAAATATCTCTGGTTTCAAATCAATATGTCTCTTATTCATTTTTTCCAACCACGTGTATATCTTAGTCCAATATCTCTTTGCTTTACTACATGTCCACCACATGTGGAAGTAGGATCCTGGAGTCTGATGACACTTCCAACACTTCTCCGATTTATTCTGGAACATTCTGGCTATCCTCGTCGGGGGCAGATGCCACCCATAAAACATCTTATACAAATTCTCCTTATAAGCTGTAGATATTGTCATTTTATAATTATGTGACCACAATTTTTGCCATTTCTCTAAATCAATCCCGTAACCAATTTTTTTTCCCCCACGCTATCATTGTTTCTTTCATTTGTTCTTCTTCCAGTTTTACTTCTAACGAATATCCATACAATTTTTTTGATTATATGATCATCAGAGCCCATCAAAATCATACCTAAGTTAGTCAAGGCATTATAAAAACCTTCTTGTTTGAGATCTTCTCGACATCTAGAAAATATTTGCATATATGAAAACCAATCCATCATATATCCCTGATCTAGTTACTTCTTGAGAAGAAAAAAGAAAAAGCACCTTTGGGACTAAGTGACATCTTGTACATACAAATGGTAAACATCAATCTAACACTGGTTACATGTAATCACGCTTCAAATTTTGGGCTTCTCGGTGTAGTTATTTTGACATTTCAAGGTCACGATGATTAAGCGTTCAGCTTCTGAGTGTACCTAGGCAGAAGTCTTAACACTTGAGATCAATCATCATGCTAGATTTATTTGGACGGCTTTCCACCCGTTCCCTAGGAAATGAAGTCGTCTTTCAGCTCATGTTACAAGCCAAGAAAAACCTCAAAACTAGAGCTGCCCCACAACACCTAAGCTTCGGCAGCTTTACAATCAGAAATATGCCGAATTACACATAGAGTGCCCCAAGCAGACACAGCCCACTCTAAAGGAAAACACAGCATTAGCTCTGGACAATACTTCCATTCCGCATCAGTGAATATTACTATTCCTATGGATGCATTTGGAAGGAATCATCCATGGATTAATGCCAGTGTCGTGTTCTATTCAGCGATACGTGAGGGTCTAGGGATGGGTTTTCTAAACATTGTGTAGGTAGCATTTTAACAGATTAACAGATTAAAAACAGAAAGTGTGGGAAGGGACCTTTTAGGTCATCTAGTCCAACACACACACTCCACCCAAGCAGGAGGCTTTACACCATTTCTGACAGAGGGCAGTCCAGTCTCTTCTTGAAAGCTTCCACTGCTGAAGCTCCCACAACTTGATAGCTGAAGCTCCCACAACATGATAGCAGCATTCCAAGATCTCAGGGGTTGCCACAAAGAAGAGGGAGTCATACAGATACAGATTAACAGAGTTGGAAGCGACCTTGTAGGTCATCTAATCCAACCCTCCCACCCAAGCAGGAGACCCTACACCATTTCTGATAGATGGCAGTCCAATCTCTTCTTGAAAGTCTCAAGTGATGAAGCTCCCACCACTTCCGAAGGCAACTTTTGTTCCATGGGTTAATTGCTCTCACTGTCAGGAAATTTCTCCTGATTTCTAGGTTGAATCTCTCCTCGTTCAGTTTCCATCCATTGTTCCTTGGTTCCCTTTAGACTTATATACCATTTCACAGTGCTTTTACAGCCCTCTCTAAGTAGCTAGCAGAGTCAGGCTATGGCCCCCAATAATCTGGGTCCACATTTTACCGACCTCGGAAGGACAGAAGGCTGAGTTAACCTTGAGCCAGTCAGGATTGAACTCCAGGCTGCAGGCAGTACCTGCAGTACTACACTTTAACCACTGTGCAACCAGGGCTCAATGCAACCTTCTGAATGGATTCATTGTAGTGGCCTTTGGGAGTGTGGATATTATATTAACTGACTTGAATGGATGGGTGTGAATGAGAAGAGAGGATGGGGCCAGGCAGAGATTGAGCCATTCAAGAATTCAAGAATGAAAGGCAATGGAGTGTCAACTTGCAAAGCATCTCTGGCCTGCTCTCAAATTGCCATAAGACAGGGGGGATGGGAAACTGGCGAAATGGCACAGCAGCCAAAGACAGATGCATATTCCACACTTATCTCTCACAAGGCTGTATCCCAGGGTTACCTACAGCAGCCGGTGGGGAGTGACATCTACCACCCGCAAAATTGCACTGTTGGTGAATGTGCTTGATTATACACCTGGGGGGTGCGGGGAAACAGGGTCATAATTGGAGCATAAATTACATAGGTTCAGAGCTGGCTTCACTTGGGAACTGCCGACATGAAGCTCCTAATAAATAGCTGGATTTCTTTTGAAGCTTGGCTCAAGACTCGTGATTTAATTAGGGCATCCATCGGAACTCTGACATGGAGATTATTTGCATGGAAAAAAGTTTAGGTTAGATTTGATTAGGATTAGATTAGATTAGATTAGATTAGATTAGATTAGGTTGGGTTGGGTTGGGTTGGGTTGGGTTGGGTTGGGTTGGGTTGGGTTGGGTTGGGTTGGATTAGATTAGATTGATGAGGGAAAGAGAGAGATGATAGATGATAGTTTAAGAATAACTGTTCCTTTTTTAATTTTTTTATTAATAATACAAAATTTAAAAAAAAAAACCCATTGGACATAGATATGACATCACTGGTTCCAAACATCTTCCGTCACTTTACAATAATATTAGTACTCATATAAACATATAGTTCTTAAGCTTTGCTCATTATTTAAACAAAATATGATATTAGTACTTTTCCCCTTATTTCTGTATATTTATTCATCTCTTAAACATACATTTATCTATAATAACATCTATATTTTTGTTCTAACACTATACATTTGTCTTGGCTACCGTCTTGTTATCTATGTATAAAATTGTTCCCAGATTTTGTAGTACTTATTTTCGCTTTTATCCTTGAATTCCAAAGTGAGTCTCTCCATTTCTGCGCAGTTAAAGATTTTCAGTAATATTTCCTCTTCAGTTAGAATATCTTTCTCTTTCCATTTTTGAGCGAAGTCTATTCGTGCCACTTTGAGTATATGCAGTAATAAATAAATTGTAACTTTCTTATATTTTCTTTCTATAATTCCCAGTAAGAAAAATTCCGGTTTGACTTCTATATTTGTTGACAAAATTTCTTCCAGCCAGTTCTTTAATAAATTACAAAGTTTTTGCACCTTCGGGCATTCCCACCACATGTGGTAGTAATTCCCAATGGTCTCTCCACATTTCCAGCCTATCAAGGATTTCCCCTTATGCATTCATGCTAATCTTGTGGGGGAAGAATAACTGTTCCTATGTACAGCATATATAGAAAACAAAATAAAAAGAGGGAGAGAATGATGAAAGATAAGAGCCTGAGTAGAGTATAAGAGCCTGAGTAGTGTAGGGGGCTAACATCTCCTATTAAAGACAGCAATTAAGATCCAGCTGCCTGTAATTTCTGCGAGTTCAATCCTAGCCAGGCTCAAGGTTGACTCAGCCTTCCATCCTTTCTAAGGTGAGTAAATTGAGGACCCAGTTTGTAGGGGCAATAAGCTGACTTTGTATAAATATACAGAAGTATGAAGGCTATTGCTTAACGCACTGTAAGCCGCCCTGAGTCTCCGGAGAAGGGTGGCATATAAATCAAATTAATAAAAAAAAAGATACAAGATTGAAATAGGAGACTCTGGATGTGGATGCAATCATTATTTGATAGAGCACCTATCAAAAGCAGAATATGTTAGAATATGGACATGGAAGAAAATGAAAGAAACAAGAAGGAAAATAGAACAGCTACAGGAAGAGAAAGTACAAGCCTGCATGAAAAAACATGGGAAGGCAGATTAATCTGTCCCAACAGACAGCTGGAGATCTTGGAGATCTTGGAGACCTTGGAGATCTTCTAATCCAGCCCGCTGCTCAAGCAGGAAACCGTACGCCATTTCAGACAAATGGCTGTCTGAGGTGCAGCAATCCACTATGCCACGCCAATCAGCTGGGCTAAAAAGCGACAAATAACGGTAGATGTAACATGGGGGCGGGAGGGAGGGCCCAGCTCACAGTCATAGAGACAGTCATCACCACCACTACTGGTTCGCCCAAACCGGGCTGAACCAGGAGCAACCCACCACTGAGAGGTGGTATTCAGCCAGTTTGGATTGGTTTGAGCAAACTGGTAATGCGGGTGGGCCCGCCTTGCCTGACTACCCCGGCGTTATGCCGTCCTATTTAGCCACATTTTTTAAGCCGTGCGCATGCGTGCAAGCCACGAGAGAGAGGAAAGCCAATGCCCGGAAGGCCAGGCACATGAGTGGAAGGCCCGCGTGCACATTTTCGGTGTGCGGTGAATTGGTGGTAAAATTATATGTAAAATTACCCACCTTCAATGCTCAGGGTTATGCCTATAAATAGGACATCCTTTTTCTCGGCTGAAAGAGGAAAAACATGGATTATTACTTCTCACAATAGGAAGTGTTCTTGATTTCCTTGGGTCACCTGGGCCAAGAATTTATGTCAATGTCATAAAACATCTGTTGTAGGCAGAGGTGGGCTTCCTATTCTGTAACTACCGGTTCTCTCAGCACCGGAAATGTGAGCATGCACGCACCCAGGCAGGCAACATCAAGCAACACAGGAATTCGCTCATGCGTGGTGTCCATGCAGGCGTGCAGTGTCAAAACCACATCGATATAGGACGGGATTGAGCCCAGGTCTCTACTACCGGTTCTTGATTATATTTTTGGGGTGCCCGTCTGCTGTATTTTTTCCCAAGGCAAAAAATAGAAGCAAGATGATTTATTGGACGCCTCTCCGTTTTTGAAGCAGAGCAAGTCAAAATGTGGACATAAGGAAAGGGCAAAGCTTATTTTAGACATTTTGTAACGAAAGTGACACTTGTCATTGTCCAGCTGAAGAGAGTCTGGCATTGTAAGGAAGCCTTCCGTGACTCATCCCTTGCTGGATTATAAGGGACATGGGCTTTTTGCAGGGAGTTGGAGCTGGTGGAAAAATAAAGATGTATGGATGATGTCGTCACACAGATAATGGCCTGAGGCAGGGGTGGGTTCTAACCGGCTTTAGTACAGGGGTGGGCGGGAGGGCGCAGCTCCTGAAGACAGAGAACCAGTTCGGTGACGTCATATCGTCACCGCTACCGGCTCTCGGGAACCGGTGCGAACCGGGAGCAACCCAGCACTGGCCTGAGGCAATGATGGCTAAATATTTTGCCGTTGCGTCCCAAAAGCAGGGGGAGCATGGGGGGATCGCGCATATGTGTGCCCACACCCTTAATGGAATACCCACCCCTCATTCCCCACTCCCACGCTTATTCATGCGACCCTCCACGCTCCTCCAGTACATGCGTGCACGACCCCCTAACTGCTCACCCACCTTCCATGCATGCGTGCAAGTCCCCCTCCTGCCCCCATGCATGCACGTGAGTCTCCCAACCCCTGCACCAGAGACCTGAAAATAAGCTGGCTGGCGGCGTGCATGCATGTGCATTGGGATTGAGCTGGACAACGGCTTGCATGCCCGTAGAAAGGACTCTGCATACCACCTGTGGCACACGTGCCATACGTTCGCCATCACAGTTTTGAGAGGTCCTTGGTGCTCTCTGGGCTTCATTATTTTCTTGCAGAAGTTTCGCGACCCAACTAGGGAACGTCATCAGTTCTAGAAGGGGGTGGGATTTGCGGAGAGGAGGAGAAGGAGAAGAGGAGCAGAAGAACTAAGGTTCTAAACAGAACACTTAACCTGTGGAACTGGTTTTTTTTAAAAAAATTTGATTTATATTCTGCCCTTCTCCGGAGACTCAGAGTGGCTTACAATGCGTTAAGCACTAGCCTTCATACTTTTGTATATTTATACAAAATCAGCTTATTGCCCCCACAACCTGGGTCCTCAATTTATCTACCTTAGAAAGGATGGAAGGCTGAGTCGACCTTGAGTCTGCTGAGATTCGAACTTACACTAATTGCAGACAGCTGGTCTTAATCACAATGCTTTTAGTCTGATGAGCTACCAGGCTCTGTTTGCTTCCAGAAGTTGTGGGTGCTCCATCACTGGAGGTTTCAAGAAGAGATTAGACATCCATTTGTCTGGAGTGGCATAGGGCTGTGATGGCGAACCTATGGCAAAAACTGGAAGACTAGCTGGCCCATGCACATGCGCACACTGGAAACTGGAAGTTCATTTCCCGGCACATACATGTCCCGGGGGCCTCTCTTCTTCTGGGTTGCGTCCCCAATGAGCTCGGTGCCGAAAAGATTCGCCATCACTGGTATAGAGTTTCGTGCCAGGGCAGGGGGTTGGACTAGAAGACCTCCAAGCTCCCTTCCAATTCTGTTATTGTATAATTGGTGATACTGTAGATTGGGAAAATGTGTAAACCTTCTCTTCAATTGTAATTGATTAGCATAGTTTATTTTCCCAGGTTGCCGCTTCTTCTTATTGTTATTTTCATTGGTATTAACTGCTTTTAATCCTGTAACCATCTCTACCACAACAGTGGATCATTGGTAGGTGACCTTAGAAATTATAATCAGACAACCATCAACCAAGCAAACCACAGGGTGGGGTTCAGATAATAAGGAGGAGGAGGAGGAGGAGGAGGAGGAGGAGGAGGAGGAGGAGGAGGAGGAGGAGGAGGAGGAGGAGGAGTTGCTAAAATCATTCATTGGAAATTGTGCCAGAAGTTTGGATTTGAGTACAGCAAAAACCACTGGGAACATCAGGTGGAGAAAGTTTTAGAGAATGAAAAACTCAACATGCACGGATTGAAGTTAAGCAGCAAGAAAAAAATCACAAAGTACCGGGACTTGCAAATTGAAGTTGAGCGACTATGGAAAAAGAAATCATGTGTTGTCCTGATTGTAATTGGAGCCCTTGGAGCAATACCCAAAGGACTACCCCGCTATTTAGAAATTCTAAATTTACCGGACTTGAACATTTTGACTCTACAAAAAACCACCTTCCTCAGAACAGCTTACATCCTCCGACGATACCTTAATAGTTCTTAGGTCCTTGGAGCTGCTGAGCTATTAACTAGCCTCAAAGGCTGTGAATCTCACTACAGATTAACCAATAATAATAATAATTTTATTTCTATACCGTCCTTCTCCCGAAGGACTCAGGGCGGTGTACAGCCCATTAAAAAGCACAAAGACAAACATGAATTAAAAATTATTAAAATTATTAAATAATTTCGGCTCAAATGTAAAACCCCAAATTTAAAACACCCAATTTAAAATCATTACATTGATAGCCCGGCCTGGCGGAACAGAAGGGTCTTGAGGGCACAGCGAAATACATGGAGGTCGGAGATCTTACGCATTTCCGGGGGCAGTTTATTCCAAAGGGCAGGGGCTCCCACAGAGAAGGGCCTCCCCCTAGGTGTCGCCAGCTGACATAACTTGGCCGATTGCACCCTGAGGAGTCCCTCTCTGTGGGATCGGACTGGTCGGTGGGAGGCTACTGGTGGCAGAAATCAGTCTCGAAGGTACCCAGGTCCTAAGCCATGGAGCACTTTAAAGGTGGTAACCAACACCTTGAATCACACCCGGAAGACCACTGGGAGCCAGTGCGGTTCGCACAGGAGTAGTGTCACATGGGCACAGTGGGTTGCGCCCATAACCACCCACGCGGCCGCATTCTGGACCAGTTGGAGCCTCTGAGTGCTCTTCAAGGGGAGCCCCATGTAAAGAGCATTACAATACTCCAGCTGGGAGGTGACAAGGGAGTGAGTGAACATGCGCAAGGCGTCCCTATCCAGAAAGTAGATACCGAGCTTCATGAATTTCTCAATTTAGGGATTAGCAGACCATGGAGTGGTGCAGTGGAACTCTCGCCTCACAACCAGGAGGTTGTGAGTTCGATTCTGGATAGAGGCAGATATTTCTCTCTCTGGGTACAATGAGAATATATCTGCTGAATAAAACTCCGTACTGGCGACAGGAAGAACATCCGGCCACTCAGATAGCTCCATTCAGTTGCCCAGACTCCACTCCGCATGGGATTATTATGGTGTCATTAAACGATGATGATGACGGATTATCAGACCATATTTTGTGTTCATTGCAAACCTCCCGCATTTCTGAAAGGCATTTTTTCTTTCCTTTTTGAATGCTAAAAACACTCAGGTGTGTTTATAGAAACATCAGATCTTTCAAGAGCATTTTGATTCCTGAATTTCTGGGAACCGTTTTAAAATGTGCTCACAGCATGCAGTTTCTGAATTTCCCGGGACTGTCGTTTGATAACGTTTCTTAGGTTTCTTGGAATGGTTGCGTAATAATTGTGATTAGATGACAATTCTAAAAGACAGAGGCAGAAGAACTGACCTTAAATATTGTGGCTGTGCTGTAAACAAATCTATGTTTTCTTTCTTTCTTTTTAAGGAAATAATTTCTGGCTACCTTGTGCAGGTTCTAATAAAAATTTAATTGATTCCACTCAGTGGTGAAATCCAATTTTTCTTTTACTACCGTGGCTGTGGGTTGGTGGCCGTGGCTTGGTGGGTGTGGTAGGGGAAGGATACTGCAAAATCCCCATTCCCACCCCACTCCAGGGGGAAAGATATTGCAAAATCTCCATTCCCACCCCAATCTGGGGCCAGCCAGAGGTAGTATTTGCCGGGGTTTTTTTTTTTTTTTAATTTGATTTATATGCGGCCCTTCTCCGGAGACTCAGGGCGGCTTACAATGCGTTAAGCAATCACCTTCATACTTTTGTATATATTTATACAAAGTCAGCTTATTGCCCCCACAAACTGGGTCCTCAATTTACCCATTTTAGAAAGGATGGAAGGCTGAGTCAACCTTGAGCCTGGTGAAAATTGAACTCGCAGTAATTGCAGGCAGCTGGATGTTAAATGCTGCCTTAGTAGGAGGCATTAGCCTCCTACGTCACTCAGTTCTCCAAACTACTCCAAATTTCTACAACTGGTTCTCCAGAACCTGTCAGAACCTGCTGGATTTCACCCGATTCCACTCCATACAGATTTGGGGTATAAAGAATAGAAATTAGACAATGTTCAGCCTGGAGCAGGGATTGGCTAGCCTTTTTGCCATCGCGTGTCAGGAGGGGGGCGGGGAGGGGGTGCGCGCATGGCCACACCCATAGCTCTATGTACCCCACCCCCAGTTGACCCCCTCCCCCAGTTCCTGGCACGCAATGGCCCAGTAAGCCTATTTTTCTCTTTCACCTGGCTCCAGAGCCTCTCTAGGAGTCTGGGGAGGGCAAAAACGGCCTTCCCCACCCTTCCAGAGGCCAGAAATGGCCCGTTTGCCAACTTCCAGTGGGACTGGAAGGCCCGTTTTTCTCTCTCTTCAGGCCTGCCATATTTAGTGCTGTGGGGAACTGGGAGGGGGGATTGTATGGAGCATGGGTGATATGTAGTCATAATAACATTCCTTTCTCAGAGAGTCAAGGACATCTTGCCCTGCACCTGGATGGCTGGAACTGGGATGCATCTCCAATTGGGATGGTGCTTTGATTGGACCACATGATGGACATGTGGGTGCTGGGCAGGAACTTGGACTTTCTTTTGGGTGGGGAAAACCTGGAAACTTTCAGATCGGGGTTTTCTCAGATGTGCCAATGTGACATCTCTAATAAAATGGAACTTGGAGGAACTTCTAGCCACGGAGTCTCCTTTCGTTGGGGGTGTTACTTGGAACCCTGACAACCATTGCAAAACAGACCGGAATCCAATTGGACCTGAATGCTTATGCTATGCTTTCAATGACAACAAATGAAGATCTGGAATGCATAGACCAGCTTTGTTGAGGAGGAAAGGGGAGAAGGAGAGGCAAAGGGAGAGGGAGGGGGAGGGGAAGGGGAGGAAAGGAGGGAGGGGGAGAGGGAGGGTAGAAGGAAAGGGAGGGGGAGGCAAAGGGAGAGGGAGAGGGAGGGGGAGGAAAGGAGGGAGGGGGAGGGGGAGAGAGGGGGATTGGGAGAGGCACAGGGAGGGGGAGAGGGAGGGTAGAAGGAAAGGGAGGGGGAGGCAAAGGGAGAGGTAGGGGGAGGAAAGTAGGGAGGGGGAGAGGGGGATTGGGAGAGGCACAGGGAGTGAGAGAGGGAGGGTAGAAGGAAAGGGAGCGGGAGGCAAAGGGAGAGGTAGAGGGAGGGGGAGGGGGAGAGGGAGGGGGAGGAAAAGAGGGAGGGGGAGGGGGAGGGGGAGGGGGAGAGAGAGGCAAAGGGAGAGGGAGAGAGAGAGGAACTGGGAGAGGCAGATGGAGAGGGAGGGGGAGAGAGAGGGAGGGGGAAGGAGGAGGGGGAAGGAGTTTATGCGGTGCCTTTTTAGCTCTCACCTCCTTTTAAGACAAAACTCCTTTTGGCACTAAAGAACGCAAGATGGGGAAAAAAGGATTGTTGAAACATTTCAGTTTTGAAGAATGCTCATTCCAGGAAAACGGTTGGGCCATTTACTCTTTTAATCCTGAGCAAGTGGAAAGATTCCTTTTATGCAAGAGTAAAGTCTACAATGCTAATTACAGACCTACAAATCAAGATTTTAAGAAAAAAAGAAGGCGACATGCATAATATGAAAAAAATATGAGGATTATTTTAGAAGTGTCATTAACAATCCCCAAAGCAAAATCCTCGCTATTGTACAGTAACAACAGCTTTCAAGACATGGGCACTCCGGCAAGATGCAACAAATCATTTAAATGTGATGTTCTGTGTTTATATAAACCAAAGAGTAGAAGGGAAGAGTCGTAGCTCAGGGTTGAACCGTGGGGTCCTTGGTGTTCACTGAACTTGGCGATTTTCTTGCAGATCTTCCATTACCAAAAGAAGGGACATCAACAGTCTTTGGGGTTCTCGGATGAGGTCACCCAGTTTGGTAATGAAACAACTGCAAAAAAAAAAAACCCCACCAAGCTCGGCGAGCACCAAGGACCTCACAAACCCAACATTGATGGAGAAAATTCAATGCACAATAAAGGTACAGTAGTGGCCAAAATTGTGGAAACCTTTTGGGAAAAGTATATTTTCTAAAACTAGCTAATAACACCACTTTTTTTTTTTTTTTTTGAGTAGCACCATAAAATTATATATCAATGGAAAGATAATTGAATCAAGGATGTCATACAATAACATTTAGGAAGGATTTGCTATTAAAACAGCAGTTACAGTAGAAAGAAGAAAAGTGAAGCATGCAGAAAAAACGAGATATACAAAAATTATCACCATGTCAGTTAATGTTGTGGCCCGCCAGCGGCCTGCGCGGATCGTGGCTGATCCCGACGACGAGGAGGCTGGTGTGGGGTCACGCCAGCAGCCTGCGCAGCCGGCGCTTGCATTGGACAACAAAGAGGCTGAAGAGGATGTGGTGCCAGAGGCAGAGACTCAGTCAGGGCCTTCAGAACCTCCAGAGGCTCCTTCAAGTGGAGAGAGTGAAGTGGAGGAGCCTCTCCTCAATACTCGAGCACGCAGGGCTGCCAGAAGGCAGGAGTGGCTACTCAGGAGGAGGAGGTCTCGAGAGTAAGGTTTGAGGATAATTGGCCACTCCCTTAGCCTATTTAAGTCCCACACAGTTAGTAATTTCTTGCTGGAAACAACATGTAATTATTACAGAGCATTTTTGAAGAGTGTCTTATCTAGGACTTTGTTTATTCTTGGTACATTATAACTTTGATAAGGAACGTTGGTGTGTTTCACAATCCTTGGGAATCCGGAGCTGGCGCAGAACAGTTAATACATACCCTGTTTCCCCCAAAATAAGACATCTCCTGGTAATAAGCCCAATTGGGCTTTTGAGCACATGGCAATAAGGCCAAGGGCTTATTTAAGGGTTTAAAAAAATATAAGACAGGGTCTTATTTTCGGGGAAACACAGTAGTTGGGTAACCTTTAGCATGATTGATGGCCATACAACGTCTTCCCACGGAGTGAACCAAGTCTTTTAGTTCTGCAGCTGTTCTAATATGAAACCAAGATTGAATGATGGCTTCTATTAACTGGGTTTTATTGCTGGGTGGCTTCTGACTAACAAGTTTCTTTAGTTGGCTCCATAGATTTTCCATTGGGTGAAGGTCTGGGCAATTCTCAGGCCATTCCAGCAGTGGAATAGGATTATCTTGAAACTCCCCCCCCAAAAAAGTGGTGTTATTAGCCATCAAACCTCAAAAATACACTTTTCCCAAAATGTTCCCACAATTTTGGCCATTACCGTATTTGACAAAGCATCTCCAGTGAGGTTTCAAACAGCAGGATGGTGGGCCATCATAAAAGCATGACCTCTTCTATCATGTGTTACACATGTCAAAGATGTAGGACTTCCACTGTGTTGTTCACAAGGAACATATTGACTATCTGGTCAATCTCCACAGCAGTATCCATGGTTGCCTAAACATTATTCAAACCGGTCCAATGAACACATAGAACAATGGTTTACAGAATGAATGAATCCCATCAGTCTGGTCCGTAGAACACATGGCTTTTTACATAAACTAGCAGGACCAAATTTCTGAAGGGATTCTTTAACCCAAGGCCACGCACGGACAATATATCTCACATTATATAAATAAAAATAAATAAACCCCCAGCCCGAAAATTATTCATGGTCTTTTTTTTAAAAAAGCACATTTGGTTTTCATTTTTTAAAAAAAGTATAGTTGGATGTACATGTTTAGAATAAGCCACAGTCTTTCAAATTATTCTTGATGATGACATCGGTGACTGCATCGAAGACAAATTGAACATTCTTGGTATCAGTGGCGCAGGTGAAGTGGGTGTAGATTTCTTTCGTGTCTTTTCTCTTGTTGAGGTCTTCAAACTGACACTGGATGTACGCCGCTGCTTCTTCATATGTGTTTGATCCTAAAAGAGGAAAGGAGAAAAAAATTTAGGATTTAGGCCCTTTAGATTAGGGGGGTCACATGATAGCAGCGTTCCAAGATCTCAGGGCTTGCCACAAAGAAGAGGGAGTCATACAGCTACAGATTAACAGAGTTGGAAGCGACCTTGTAGGTCATCTAATCCAACCCTCCCACCCAAGCAGGAGACCCTACACCATTTCTGATAGATGGCAATCCAATCTCTTCTTGAAAGTCTCAAGTGATGAAGCTCCCACCACTTCCGAAGGCAACTTCTGTTCCATGGGTTGATTGTTCTCAGTGTCAGAAAATGTCTCCTTATTTCTAGGTTGAATCTCTCCTTGTTCAGTTTCCATCCATTATTCCTTGTCTGGTCTTCAGGTGCTTTGGAAAATAGCTTGACCCACTTCCTCCTCTCTGGGACAGCCCCTCATATATTGGAAGACTGTTATCATGTCTCCCCTAGTCCTTCTCTTCACTAGATTAGCCAGGCCCAGTTCCTGTAACAGTTCTTCATACGTTACATATTTTTTTTGAGAATAGAATATCTATTCTCCAAAGCACGTGAAGACAGGACAAGAAGCAATGGAGGGAAATTAATCAAGGAGAAAAGCAACCTGGAATTAAGGAGAAACCTTTGGTTGCCATAATTGGGTTTGGATTAAATTCCTCAACAATAGCATCTTTACATTATATCACATAAGTACTAGAAGGATGTTCTTACTGTGTTTTCCCAAAAATAAGACCTTGTCTTATATTTTTTTGAACCCTGAAATAAGCGCTTGGCCTTATTGCCATGCACTCAAAAACCAGACTGGGCGTATTATCAGGAGATGTCTTATTTTGGGGGTATTACCTCTTGCAAACAATTATTTATGACAGGGATGAAAAAAAATGTAGGCTTTCAACCTTCTCATGTACTATAAAAGATCTTTCAAGGATGTAGTAACATCAGAAGAATAAAAGGAACAGAATAAAAGGATCGGACTTCATCCCAGAGAAAATACATGTGGTCACTAATCTTGACATCAACTTGATGGCCCATAACCAGTCAGAAGTTCCTTCCCTTAAAAAATGCTATACAAGTCCAAAAATCAGATCAAATTTTGGACCACAATTACTTGTAGGCGGAGTTTCATGTAGGAAGGAGGAGGAGGAGGAGGAGGAGGAGGAGGAGGAGGAGGAGGAGGAGGAGGAGGAGGAGGAGGAGGAGGAGGAGGAGGAGGAGGAGGAGAAGAAGAAGAAGAAGAAGAAGAAGAAGAAGAAGAAGAAGAAGAAGAAGAAGAAGAAGAAGAAGAAGAAGAAGAAGAAGAAGAAGAAGTTGTTAATGCCTACGAAGATTTGTGTTGCCAGCCTTTGCTTCGAGTTGCCAATGTTTTAATTGGCGCATTTACTACATTCCCTAAATCACATTTTACATCTGTACATGCAACTATTTAGTGCAGTAACTGTTAATCTGCTACAGCACAGTGCAAAAGTCCAATAAAAAATTAAACACTTTGTGGAATAGTCACACCTTTTGTGAACATTATGTGGCCTTATGTGTCTGGCAACTATTTTCACTTTGCTCCACAACAATGCTAATTCAGTTATTAAAATATCACATTCTTTTATGTGAGAGGTGAAATCTGGAGTATGTACAGTAAACAGTTCCATAAATACCATCCACACCGTTCACAATAATAATAACCTACCATTCAGATTCTTATTATTTAGGAGAACAAACACTTCAGTCAATATTTACTATACTCAGAAGTTCCAAGACAATAATTCTCTTTTTTTCTTTAAAATTCCCCTTCCCTCAACACAGGTTCTCTCCTTGATGGATTCTCTCCTCAAGACTGTGCTACTAAAATTCCATAACTAAATTTTAACTGCAGAATTTCTCTCCTTCTCTCTTGGGTGGATGAAAACTAATCCAGTAGAGAAGCAACCTAGAACTAAGGAGAAATTTATTGACAGTGAGAACAATTCATCGGTGGAACTGCTTCCCTCCAGAAGTTGTGAATGCTCCATCACTGAAGGTTTTTAAGAAGAGACTGGACAGCTACTTGTCTCAAATGGTATTGGGTCTCCTTCCTTCCTTCCTTCCTTCCTTCCTTCCTTCCTTCCTTCCTTCCTCCCTCTCTCCCTCCCTCCCATCCATCCATCCATCCATCCATCCATCTCTGGAGGTTTTTAAGAAGAAACTGGACAGCTACTTGTCTCCAATGGTATAGGGTGTCCTTCCTTCCTTCCTTCCTTCCTTCCTTCCTTCCTTCCTTCCTTCCTTCCTTCTTTCCATCCATTCACCCACCCACCCACCCACCCATCCATCCATCCATCCATCCATCCATCCATCATTGGAGGTTTTCAAAAATAGATAGGACAACCATTTGTCTGAAATGCTATAGGGTTTCCTTCCTGAGCAGGGGTTGGACTAGAGGACCTCCAAGGTCCCCTCCAACTCTCTTATTCTGTTAAAAGCAAGGACCACCCCAACGATGCCCTTGAAGTGATGTCCCGGAGCCTGGAGGCCATGCGGATCTGGATGGGGATGAATAGGCTCAGGCTCAACCCATCCAAGACTGGGTGGCTGTGGTTTCTGACGTCCCGATTTAGTCAGTTGGTGCCATCGCTGACTATTGGGGGCGAATCATTGGCCCCCACGGATGGGGCTCGCAACTTGGGCGTCCTCCTGGATTCACAGCTGTCTTTAGAAGAGCATTTGACGGCCGTGACCGGGAGGATTTTTTATCAGGTTCGTCTGATTCGCCAGTTGTGTCCCTTTCTGGATCAGGACTCCTTACGCATGGTCACTCATGCCCTTGTCACTTCCCACCTGGACTAGCTCTCTACATGGGGCTCCCCTTGAGGAGCACCCAGAGGGTCCAACTGGCGCAGAATGCGGCCACGCAGGTGGTAATGGGAGCAACATGGCGTTCCCATGTAAAACCTCTCCTGCGCGAGCTGCACTGCCTCCTGGTGGTCTTCCGGGTGCGCTTCAAGATTTTGGTTGCCAATTTAGAGCGCTCCATGGCTTAGGACCTGGTTATCTACAGGACCGCCTGCTACCATCAATAGCCTCCCACCGGCTGGAACGCTCTCATAGAGGGGGGCTCCTCCGGGTGCCATTGGCCAAACAATGTTGACTGGCGGCCCCCAGGGAGAGAGCCTTCTCTGTGGGGGCACCTACTATCTGGAATGAGCTCCTCCCGGAGATACGGAGGATCCCAGATCTGTCCACCTTCCACTCTGCTCTCAAGACTTTTTTATTCCACCAGTCGGGCCTGGCCTAATCTTTTTCCCTCTTTTCTTTTAATATGCAAATTTTAATCGGTTTTTAAATGATTGGGGTGTTTTAATCTGTCTGGGCCAAATTGTTTAATTCGATTTTATTCTGTTTTTAAATTTTGTATTTGTGTATTTTTACTGTTTGGCTGTTCATCTCCTCTAATCCTTCGGGAGTAGGTCGATATACAAATCAAATAAGGATAAGATAAAGAACATGTTTTCTCAGCATAAAACGGGAGAGAGATATACCTGCGTATTCTGGATAACAAATAGTAAGAGGACTCCTTTTGATTTTTTCTTCAAAGAGATCCTTTTTATTTAAGAACAGGATAATCGAGGTGTCAGTAAACCATTTATTGTTACAGATGCTATCAAACAACTTCATGCTTTCGTGCATCCTATTCTGCAAATGAAAATATATATATATATATATATCAGTTTTCTTTCCTCACTTCCATGTGTAATAATATCAAGATCAACTCGCAAATATTTTCAATGAAAGAGATCAAGAGATTAGAGCCTGGTAGCTCAGCAGACTAAGAGCACTGTGATTAACTCCAGCTGTCTGCAATTACTGTAAGTTCGAATCTCCCCAGACTCAAGGTTGACTCAGCCTTCCATCCTTTCTAAGGTAGGTCAATTGAGGACCCAGTTTGTGGGGGCAATAAGCTGACTTTGTATAAATATACAAGAGTATGGAGGCTGTTGCTTAACGCATTGTAAGCCGCCCTGAGTCTCCAGAGAAGGGCGGCATATAAATCAAATTTAAAAAAAGAAGAAAACAAAACAAAACTCAATGTACTTAAACAATAAGGACCAAAGCTTGTGACATTTCTTATTTCAGGCCCTGATTTGAAGTATTCAAATCAATCATTCAAATGAATGTAAGGCCACCTTGAAATTGTCCAGCCACTGCTTGGTTCTGCTTCCTTTTTACCCAAATAAAGTATTTTTAACAATATTTTACAACGTGTTGATCGGGATTATTTACAAGGAGTATTTTTAACACCAAGGCGGCTCTTTGGAAACGTGTAAGTAAATCCCGAAAAACAGATGACTTCTTCATCTATAGGCAAGCTAGAGAGAAAATTATTGTAACCATTCTCTCGCTGCGAAAGGGGTAGAATGTGATTAAATTACAGATATTCCTTGGCTTTCAACCACAATTGGGCCCAAAATTTCTCTTGTTAAGCAAGACAGTTGTTAAGTGAGTTTTGCCCCATTTTAAAATCTTTCCTGCCACCGTTGTTAAATGAATCACTGCAGTTGTTCAGTTAGTAACTCCTTCCTTCCTTCCTTCTTTCTCTTTCTCTCTCTCTGTCTTCCTTCCTTCCCTTTTCTTTCTTCTTTATTTCTTCCCTTCCTTCCTTCCTTTCCCTCTGTCTTCCTTCCCTTCTTTCTTTATTCTTTCTTTCATTTCTTCCCTTCCTTCCTTTCTCTCTGTCTCCCTTCATCCTTCTCCTGCCCTTCTTTTCTTTCCTTCCTTTCTTTCTCCCTTCCCTTCCCTCCCTTTCTTTCTTTTTCTTTCTTTCTCTTTCTCCCTGTCTTCCTTCTTTCCTTCCCTTCTTCTTTCTTTATTCTTTCTTTATTTCTTTCTTCCCTTCCTTCCTTTCTCTCTCTGTCTCCCTTCATCCTTCATCCTTCTCGTCTCCTTTCTTTCTTTCTGTCCCCTCCCTCCCTCTTTCTCTTTTTCTTTCTTTCTTTCTCTTTCTCTCTGTCTTCCTTCCTTCCCTTCTTCTTTCTTTTATTCTTTTTCCTTTCTTTCTTCCATTCCTTCCTTCCTTTCTGTCCTTTCCCTTCCTCCCTTCCTCCCTCCACCCTCTTTCTTTCTTTCTTTCTTTCTTTCTTTCTTCTTTACTTACCATTTCTTCATCTTCTGCAAGGACCAAGTCATAATCACTAAGTGCCACACAAAAAATTATAGCTGTAACCCCCTCAAAGCAATGAATCCATTTTTTCCTTTCTGATCTTTGGCCTCCAACATCAAACATCCTGCAAAACAAGAGCAAAAAACAAAACAAAAAACCCCCCAATCAGCTGATTTTAAGAATGGATTCTAACCAGACCAAAATTAATTAGGACACCTATAATTGAAGAGAAAGACTATAGCCCAAGTCTAATGAATGGAAAAGAGTCTCCAAAATATCTTCTGCATTCAAAAGCAAAATTAATTTCACATTATGGGTGATATATCTCTGTATTCATTAGAAGGTATCCCCATTTTTCTTTTTGGTTTTGCAAATTAGATCTTTAGTCACAAACTGTGGTAGGTGCTCGTTTCTGGAGCTGCTATTCCCCAGGATCTTCAGTTCTGTTTTTCAGTTTTATATTTTGTGGTCTACCTTCTAAGTTAAAAAGGTTGAATGAATGAATGAATCAACGAATGAATCAATCAATGCTTGCCAGCTTAAAAATATTATGAAATACTGTTCCGTCTTAGGCTTCCCAAGAGCATGAAGCAGACTCCTTGTCCCAACAAAAAAACCCCTTTTTATTAAGTGACTGTGAATTCCTCTCATTCACATCCAGCAAAGTCTTTCAAGGGAGAATTTACAGTCACAGACCTTATCTGGCTTGGAGAGCTGCCAGGCCGATATCTTCAAAATTTGGCAAGGAGTGTTGGAGAGTCACAAACCAATTAAAATAACTAATTGTCTCCTGCAAACTCCCCTCCCCTTTCGCTCCTCTTTTATTCTCTCTGGGAGGGGCCATTCATCGTCCACCTGTGGCTTTACTCCTGAGTCGACCCTTGTTCCTTAGCTGTTCCCTTCTCCTGGCAGCTCTGTGCATGCACACACTGGGAACAGGCTCCAGCTGTTCTTCTGCCCCACTGATGTCTGACTCCGAAGGCAGCTGACAACTGTCAGACGGCCCTGGTCCCCTCTCTGCCTCCGATGCAGAGCCCTCATCAGAGCCTTCCCCAAACTCCAGGATTGGTCCATGTTTCTCCCCAGCCTCCTCACTGTCTGACTTTGCCACCAGCTCCACTGGCTGCTGGTGGCCCACGACAAATATTCTGTTCCGGACAGACATATAGTCTCTTCCTACATTTCATGCAAAGAAAATATTTGAATAACATACCAAACACCCGGTATTGTATTTTGAAGGCCGTTACTTACTTAAAATGGAGATCTTTGAAAGTAAAATGAGTTTCCACTATTCCTGTGGTTTTCACTCTGGTCCTGAGGACATCTTGTTGTGTTGGGATATAACCGGTGTGGGCGATTCTGTCCAAATCATTCAAATAGCTAGTAAGACAGAATAAATATTGAAGGCCTTTTAATCTTAAATGGAGCTGTACGTATCATAAAAATGAGCCAAAACTTTCTTTTAACTGTTTCTTTTAAAGTTGCGGGCAGCTTCCAGGAATCGTGGCCCTTGTTGTACAGACAATAGATGCAGCTTCTGAAAATGATTCAGAAGAATCTGAATAAGATTCAGAAGAATCCCCTTTTGCTCGTCAGAAGGTCACAAAAAGGGATCATGTGACCGTCATAAATGTGAGTCGGTCATCAAGCATCCGAATGTGAATCAGGTGACCATGGGGATGCTACGTCATAAGTGTGAAAAATGGTTGTAAGTCACTTTTTTCAGCACCGTTGAATGGTCACTAAGCGAACTGTTGTTCAGTCAAAGACTTCCTGTATACAGTAGTTTTACATAGAATTTTCTATTTTTAAATATTCTATTTTTAAATAGAATCAGGAGCAGCAGAGATCTGTACTGGTAAGCTATTTATTAGCATAAGAACAGGCTTTTGTAACATTCAACATAGTTTTATTTTAGATAAATAAATATGTATTGCTGTATACTAATATTTATTTGCTGTATAATAGAAATGAACGGGTTTCTGTGACAACCGACCACTCCCAAACTCCTCCTATTTATTTCCCAGCCAGGGAGGGTCTGGCTATTGTCTATGTCTTCCTCTCCCTGAGATCCAGCTTACTGCTTTCCTTTGCTCTCCTCTCCTTGCATGTCTGTGCATACGTGCATCTGGGATGGGGCCCATCTGTTCCTCCTCCTCACTCAGCTCAGTGTTCAGACCAGTAGTGGGTTCCACTTACCTTCGCTACCGGTTCAGAACCAGGAGTGTGCATGCGTGTGTGGTTCCTTCGCTTGCATGCAGCATTTCTGCGCATGTACAGAGCATCTGTGATGATGTCCGGGCGGGTGGGCAAAGCTTCCCGCTGCCGCCAATACCGGTTCGCCCGAACTGGAGCGAACTGATAGAAACCCACCACTGCTTCTGACCAGTGGCGAAATTCCAAATTGTTTTACTACTGGTTCTGTGGGCATGGCATGGTGGGCATGGTGCGGCTTGGTGGGCAAGGCAGGGGAAGGATACTGCAAAATTGCCATTCCCTCCCCACTCCAGGGGAAGGATACTTCAAAATCTCCATTCCCACCCCACTTTGGGGCCAGCCAGAGGTGGTATTTGCCGGTTCTCCAAACTACTCAAAATTTCCGCTACCAGTTCGCTAGAACCTATCATAACCTGCTGGATTTCACCCCTGCTTCTGACCCAGCTCCTCAAACATAACAAACCCTCTGTAGTTAAAGCAATGATTCCTTTATTAGGAGCAACAGCAGCCCTAGCAAAAAGTTTCTCTCTCACCGCAGGCTAACAAGTCCGTTCAGCCGGGAGATGAATAGTTATCTGACACACCTATTCATCACCGCCCCCTGCCTTTTATCCTCAGAGCTAGGATGGGGCTTCACTAGCAGCGGTGGCTCTTCCGTTCTAAGGACCGGCCCATAGATTTCCACTGCTCTCCTCTCCTCCTCCTTCAGCACATCCACATGTCAGGCACTGGACCCAGCTGTTCCTCCTCTTCCTCATCAGCCACCTCCAGACCTGGGGGCTGTTGACTCTCCGTCTGAGGGCTGACAGACTGCCCAGGATCTGCCTCTGTCTGTCTCTCTCTCTCTGCCAGCCCCATTCCCTCTTCCCCCACGGAGCTCTCAGGTTGTCTTGATGCTGGACTTGACTCCCACAGCTCCTCCTCCTCTGATTCAGCTGCTGGAGGGGCTGACATATGACAGGCCACAACATTCAGGCCCCAAACACAGCTGCCTCTCCACCTGGGGAAGGGCGGAAAGTCCACAGCTCTGCCTCTGTCTCTGATGCTGTTTCCTTATCATAGCCTTCCAAAGCTGGCCCAGGCTTTTCCTCAACTTCCTCCTCATTTGACTCTGCAGCTAGCTGTGCTGGCAGCCGACGGGCCATAATAAGGATGTATAATTCTGTGCAAATTTACCCTGGTTGAAGTGGCGTTAGCTGTTCTCATTTTGCAAAAACCAGGGCTCTCATTTCTTGCATCGGAACATTTGCATCAGATGGCATAATTCTTTTCGGATACTTACTATGCGGCTGAGTCATTAAGCTGATATTCTCTCGATCGGTTGAAACAGGTGTGAACTCCGGGGTCTCTCCACAATCTTTTGATCACCCCGGCAAGTTCGCCCGTCATAAAACCTTCTTCTGCTGCTCCAGCAAGAACAAAGAGTAGACGCGCATCGTCCTATCATCAAAGAGGAAAAATGAACCTGAACTCAAAACGCCGTTATTCATTTCATAGGAATTGCTTCGTGTCGAGTTTTGCACCGCAGTACGGAGCAGTTTTATACCTTCTGACTGGGAAGTGATTTTTCGGAGAAAAGAAATCCATTCCCAATATGATTTCATGAATCCTGAATAAGTGTTTCCAGGACTACATGATCAACCCTAAGGTTTTAGGAGCAGACACCCAAGAGAGAACTACTGACATATCAACTTCAGGAAGTGACAGCTACAAGTTTACAATTCACTAGAATGTCTTAGTCTAGGGCAGTCTAGGCTGACCTTTTCTGGACCGAGTGCCCAAAATGCATGCCCAAACTCCCAAAATGCAATGCGCATGCAGCCCACATGTATGTGCCCTGCTCCCACACATGTGTGCATGGCCCCCACATGCTCCACGCCACCCATGCATGTGTGTGTTGCCCCCTGCATTTCCCCTGCACATGTGTATAACCTCCCACAAGCACCCTGCCCCCATGCATGCAAGGCAGAGACCCAAAGGCCAGCTGGCCGGTGGGAGGTGCACTCATGCGCGGCAGAGCTAAATTGGGGCAACGGCTCTCGTGCCATCAGAGAAGGAGCTGCATGGAACCCCTGGCATTCACCATCACGGGATTGGGGGATAAGACCTTCTCCTTCTCCTTCTCCTCCTCCTCCTCCTCCTCCCATTCCCAGTCTCCTTCTCCCACACCTCCCCTTCTTCTCCTCTTCTTTTTCTTCTCTTCTTCACTCTCTTCTTCTTCTCCTCCTCCTACCCCTCCTCCTCCTTCTGAATGTACAGTAGCAGGAATATCAAAGTTCCTGAATTTCTGAATTCTGAATTTCAGAATTAAGGACAGTATTTAAAGGGAATATTGAAAAAGTTAATACTTACAGCCCTGGCTGAATCTCCAAAGTCTATTTTCAGCCTCCCCATAGCTCTTATGATAGCAATAATGGACTGAATTGTATTACTGTAGACAACTGCTTTGTACTGTTTACATTCCTCTTCGGAATATCCAGCTTCGTGGATAATCCTGATCAAGAGAAACAAAATCACCTTTTACGTTTAATGACATCATTTCCTGACTTCAAGTAAGTTTATATCCCCACCCTTAAGCAAACTTACTTCATCTGTTTGACAATTGTGCTTTTTCCGGATTCACCGGCTCCTAAAAAAAAAAAGAACCCCACAAATACACAATGAGTTATTTAAGGGAAATATTCTAAAGAAAGGCATGTAGTAGAATTAGCTCATCTGATCATATTTCCTCTCTGGAAAAGCTGACATCAATCCTGCAAGTCCAGAGGTCAAATTCATATATGTATGTGGTTGTGTGTGTGTGTGTGTGTGTATATATATATATATATATATGTTTTCTGAGGTTTTCACGGGTGTGTGTATGTAGGTCTTTGGTTATTCGGGTCTTCTCCCGCGTAAAATTGGAAGTGTCTTGGCGACGTTTCGACGAAGTCTCATTCATCATCTTCATTGCTCCTGGAAGCACGAAGCCGAGAATACCAGCCTGAAGATGACGAATGAGACTTCGTCAAAACGTCGCCAAGACACATCCAATTCTACGCGGGAGAAGACTCGAATAACCAAAGACCTACATATAAACATCCGCGAAAACCTCAGAAAACAAATACACACACACACACACACTAGGCTATGAAACATCTTGATATACGTAGGAAAATCCCTGGCATAAAGAAAGATACACATAAAGACCTACGAAAATAAAATAATAAATAATTGACTGTTACAGGGCAGAATTAAGAAAAAAGGGGTGTGGCTGGTTGACAAAACCTAAAGAAGTAGAAATAGATTTATTCCAGTCTCCCTCATAAATTCAAACAGATAGCAAAATGGCTGCTGTAATGTTTAGAAAGGCCTAAAAGCTGGTGAATTGCAATTTCACTGAAAATTAGGCTATGAAACATCTTGATATACCTAGGAAAATCCCTGGCATAAAGAAAGATACACATAAAGACCTACGAAAATAAAATAATATATATAGGGAGGAACATGTGGGTATGGCCTACTGATGACGGCTAACGAGCCAGAAATAGCTATATAGGTCTCCCAGAATGCAGCAGAAGATTCTGTTTGCTGCCAGAGTGAAAAGATGGAGAAAGAACCCAGAATGTAGTGAATGTGATTTCGCTCAATTGTGGTTCCAGAAAAATCTTGGCTACGTAGGAAAAACCTTGCTTAAAGGAAAAGCACACATTAGACCTACAAAAAGTATAACCAAAGACCTACATTCATTCATTCATTCATTCATTCATTCATTCATTCATTCATTCATTCATATATATATATATATATATATATATATATATGTAGGTCTTTGGTTATTCGGGTCTTCTCCCACGTAGAATTGGAAGTATCTTGGCGACGTTTTGACGAAGTCTCATTCGTCACCTTCAGGCTGGTGTTCTTGGCTTCATGCTTCCAGGAGCACGAAACGTCGAAAAGTTTATATATATAATATATATATATATAATATATATATTTATATATAATATATATATTATAAAGACCTATATATATATATATATATATTTGTCTATGTAAGTTTTCACGGGTATATGTGTGTGTACAGATAATATCTCGGGTTTCTTCCCGTGTAATTGTAAACATTCTAAAGATATTTTTTTAACCCACTTATTCTTCCTTACCGAGATAAACTAGATTGGTTTTTGCGACTATCAATTGTGCCCTATTGTTCAGTGGTGATATCCAAATTTTTTTACTACTGGTTCTGTGGGCATGGCTTGGTGGGTGTGGTTTGGCTTGGTGGGCGTGGCTTGGTGGGCATGGCAGGGGAAGGATACTGCAGAATCTCCATTCCCACCCCACTCCAGGGGAAAGATACTGCAATATCTCCATTCCCACCTGTCCCAGCCAAAGGTGGTATTTGCTGGTTCTCCGAACTACTCAAAATTTCCGCTACCAGTTCTGCAGAACCTGTCAGAAGCTGCTGGATTTCACCCCTGCTATTGTTCCTTCGTGAAATCAAGATCTATACTTATCTTAGATTGGATAAGCTTTTTCCAAGCCAACTGGAAAAAGAAAAATCAGAATGATTTGCCTTGACTTCCTCCCAACGCTTCCTTTGCAATTCAAACTACTGACTTTGCTATTTGGAGGATACCATTCCAGCTAAGAGAAGTCTATTTCTACTTTTCAGAAGTCTGAAGACCAAAAATAAAAAGGTGCTATTTAACAAAGAAATTCTAATTCTAATTCTAATTCTAATTCTAATTCTAATTCTAATTCTAATTCTAAATTAAATTAATTAAATTAAATAAATTAAATAAATTAAATTAAATAAATTAAATAAATTAAATAAATTAAATAAATTAAATTAAATTAAATTAAAAAATTAAATTAAATTAAATTAAATTAAATTAAATTATTAAATTATTACATTACATTACATTACATTACATTATCTGAGACTTTATACACCAGAGACAAATTCCTTGTGGGTCCAATCACACTCGGCCAATAAAGACCATTCTATTCTAAAGAATATTCTATTCTATTTTTTTTTTATTGGATAGCGATAAATCCCAAAAGAGTGCATTAATGTTGCAACTCAGGAAAAAAAAAATCTATGTAAGATCCACTGTTTTAAAGATGTTTAGAATCATCCAACGGTCCATTTGATCTCAATATGCCATTATCTTACCTCTTAAATATATAACCATTACATTTATGATTATATATTCAAGAAATAAACTAATGTCACATTGTTTGTGAAAAAGCTCTAGGAAAAGCATACAAAGGATTCTCTGATTATGTTGATTTTCAGATTTAAGATTGAAATGTATTCTAATCACTTCTTGGACACTTGCTACCATAACAGAAAGACTGAATGTATCTTATATATACTTTCATATTTATTTATATTATCATCGTCTTTTAACAACCCCATATTCCCTTGCGGGGTGGAATCTGGGCAACTGAATGGAGCTGAATGTTTTACTGGCCGGATGCCCTTCCTGTCGCCAATGTGGAGTTTTATTCAGCAGATATATTCTCATCGTGCCCAGAGAGAGAAATATCTGCTTCTACCTAGGATCAAACTCACAGACTCCTGATGGTGAGGCGAGAGCTCCACCGCTAGATCACTGCATCACTTCCTACTTTCATATTTATTTATATAATTCAGATTATTAATAGCATTTGATGCCTCTAGGAAAAGAAACTCCACATACGACCCTCCCATATAGTTACCTAAATATGTAAGTAAAACACACTATAAAATATAATGTTATGTATTTAAGAGGCAGATAAATGGCATACTGAGATCAAATAAACTATTGAAAGATTCACACTACTTTTAAGCTTGCTTCCAGCTGTTTAATAATTACCAAAAAAAAAGAAAAAAGGAGCTATCCATTTAAAGCAGATTGCTGAAACAGAGTCAGCACATTACCCCCAACAATTTGGGTCCTCATTTTACCGACCCCAGAAGGATGGAAGGCTGAGTCAACCCTGAGCTGGTCAGGATCGAACTCCTGGCAGTGGGCAGAATTAGCCTTCAATACTGCATTCTAACTACTGTGCCAGCAGGAAGGAGCGTGAGAAAGGGAATAAGGGAGGGAGGGAGGGAGGGAGGGAGGGAGGGAGGAAGGAAGGAAGGAAGGAAGGAAGGAAGGAAGGAAGGAAGGAAGGAAGGAAGGATAGCAATAGCACTTAGACTTACCTACCACTTCCCAATGCTTTGCAGCACTCTCTAAATAGAGTCAACCTATTGCCCCCAACAATCTCATTTTACTGACCTCGGAAGGACGGAAGGCTGAGTCGACCTTGAGCTGGTCAGGATCGAACTCCTGGCAGTGGGCAGAATTAGCCTGCAATACTGCACTCTAACCACTGCATCTCTTAACTGGTTCTGCCTCATTTACATTTATCTATTCAGTTCAACCTCAATCAAAACTGCATTGCAAATGAGGGGATTTTCTGCTTTGAAACAAAAATGCAGAAATGAGCTATCGGTTGCAATCCCCTTAAGGGAAAAGGCTACACGAGGAGTTGATTCGCTAAGTAAATCACCGTCTAATGAATTAAATATCCTGTTTCCCTGAAAATAAGACATAAGGCATTACAGCTACCTGTCCTGTCCTATTTCACACCTGATACAGCTTTTAAAATATTAGCTAAGTCTGTATGTGTGAAGCCTATATATGTATAAGCCTATAAAAACACAAGAATCATAAACACACACAGACACACACATATATATAAGTCGATATAAACACAAGAATCCTGATCGTATTATTACAAATAATAGTACCAACTTTGAATTGTGTGGATTAGGCTGCCTATTGAAAAGCGTTGCATCCATTTTTTCATGACGTGTTTTAAGAATGATGGGGGAGAGTGACAGATGAGGGAGAAGAGACTAATTAGTAGAGACAAACATTTCTGAACAAACTGAAAATATTCAGTTTAGGGAAAGGAAAATTAAGGAGATATGACAACTGTGTGCAACAGTAGTGGGATTCAAAAATTTTTACTACCGGTTCTGTGGGCGTGGCTTGGTAGGCATGGCAGGGGAAGGATACTGTAAAATCTCCATTCCCTCCCCACTCCAGGGGAAGGTTACTGCAAAATCCCATTCCCTCCCCACTCCAGGGACAGGTTACTGCAAAATCCCCATTTCCTCCCCACTCCAGGGGAAGGTTACTATAAAATCCCCATTCCCACCCCACTCCAGGGAAAGGATACTATAAAATCCCCATTCCCACCCCACTCCAGGGAAAGGTTACTGCAAAATCCCCATTCCCTCCCCACACCAGGGGAAGGTTACTGCAAAATCCCCATTCCCTCCCCACTCCAGGGGAAGGACACTGTAAAATCCCCATTCCCATTCCACTCCAGGGACAGGTTACTGCAAGATCTCCATTTCCTCCTGATCAGCTGGGACTCAGGAGGCAGAGAATAAATGAGGCGGGGCCAGTCAGAGGTGATATTTACCAGTTCTCTGAACTACTCAAAATTTCCACTAGCGTTTCTCCAGAACTGGTCAGAACCTGCTGAAATCCATCTCTGGTGTGCAACCATCTAATAGGATTGTTGTACTTATTTTATGTTGGTGTTTGGTGCTCTCTGAGCTTGGTAATCTTCTTCCAGGCTTTTCATTACCAAACTGGCTAACGTCATCAGTGCTAGAAGGGAGTGCTCTCTGTTTATATACTAACAGCTTGCCCTGTCAATGTTGATGGAAGTGTTCTCGGTGGCTCCTTCATCAGACTGTTTACCGAAAACCTGCATGTCTGAGTTGATTTGTTACCTAGTCGGGAATCAAATTGCAAGAAAACCACCAAGCTCAGCGAGCACCAAGGACCTTCAACCCTGAGCTACAGATATTCTCTTCTATAAGACACACCTTCAATTTCTCCTGGAAATTTACAGTAGTGGCCAAAATTGTGGAAACCTTTCAGGAAAAGTGTATTTTTGAGGTTTGATGGCTAATAACACCACTTTTTTGGGGGGGGGGGGGAGTTTCAAGATAATCCTATTCTACTGCTGGAATGGCCTGGGAATAGCCCAGACCTTCACCCAATAGAAAATCTATGGAGCCAACTAAAGAAAATTGTTAGTCAGAAGCGACCCAGCAATAAAACCCAGTTACCGTATTTTTCAGAGTATAAGACGCACCTTTTTCCCTCCAAAAAGAGGGTGAAAATCTGGGTGCATCTTATACTCCAAATGTAGCCCCACACAGCCTCTCAAATGGAGATTTCAGAGGCTGAAAAAAGTCTTTGAAAGAAGTGTCAGAAAAAAAGCCTCAGAAATGAAGCTTCAGAAAAAAAGCCTCCGAAACAGAGCTTCAGAAAAAAAGCCTGTTTCAGAGGCTTTCAGAGGCATTAATTTTTTTTTCTGAAACAGAGTTTCAGAAGTTTCAGAAGTAGAAAAATAGCCTCTGAAACAGAGCTTTTTTTTTTCTGAAGCTCTTTTTCGGAGGCTTTCAGAGGCAGAAAAAAAAAGTTTTTTCTGAAACAGAGTTTCAGAAATTTCAGAGGCAGGAAAAAAAGCCTCTGAAACAGAGGTTTCAGAGGCTGAAAAAAAGGCAAGGCACAGAGCTCACAACCAACGAACCTGTTGCTAAAATTCCCCTCTGGGAACAGCTGATTAGAGGTATTTTGGGAAGCCAATTCACCTCCCAATCAGCTTTTTTTCTTATATTCTCCGGTGCGTTTTATACTCTGAAAAATACGGTAATAGAAGCAATCATCTTGATTTCACATGATAACAGCTGCAGAACTAAAAGACTTGGTAAGATGTTATAAGGCCATAATGAGAAGACGTTGTAAAGCCGTAATTCATGCTAAAGGTTACCCAATTAAGTATTAACTGACAGGGTGATCATTTTTGTACATCTCATTTTTTTCTACGTGTTTCACTTTTCTTCTTTCTACTATAACTGCTATTCTAAGAGCAAATCCTTCTTAAACGTTATTGCATTGCATTCTTGATTAAATTATCTCTCCATTGATATATAATTTTATGCTACTACTCCCCCCCCCCAAAAAAAATGGTATTATTTGCTAGTTTTAGAAAATACACTTTTCCCAAACGGGTTTCCACAATTTTGGTCACTACTGTAAATGAAAGCTAAGGGACGATTAAAGACAAGAGGTTGCAAAAATTACACAGTGAGCAGCGAGCAGAGTTAGTCAACCATGTAGTAGAAACCGTGAGGATTCTACTAAACCCACTAAATACGATGAGACCAACTTTTAGGTAAGCTTGCAACACGCACAAGGAGGATACGCACAATTCTTTTTGGGGTGCATGCTTTGATGGGCCTTGTAAATAACAGGGAACTGCAAATAGTCCTTGACTTACAATAGGTTCGTTAGTGACAGTTGGAAGTGTCACTGGCACTGAAAAAAAGTGGCATATAACTGCTTTTCACACTTTTACGACTGCCCCAGCGTTCCCGTGGTCACATGACCAAAATTCAGACAATTGGCAACTCATTCCATATTTATGACGATTGCAATGTCCCACTCACGCTCTCCTTCTCTCTGCCTCTCTCTTCCTCTCACTTTTTCTCCCCCTTTTCTCTCTCACTCCCTCTCTCTCTCTCTTCCTTTCTCTCCCCCTCTCTTCCCCCCTCTCTTCCTCTATATCTTTCTCTCCCTTTTCTCTCTCTCACTCCCTCTCTCTCTGCCTCTCCCTTCCTCTCTAACTCCCTCTCTCCCCCTTTAACTCCCTCCTTTCTCGTTCTTTCTCACTCACTCACCCTTCTCCCTCCCTCCCCCCTCTCTATCTCTCACTCGTTCATACTCCCCCTCTCCCTCTCTTTCTCCCTCTCTCTCTCACTCCTTCTTCCTCTCTGTTGCTCTCTCACACTTCCTCTTTCTCTTCCTTTCTCTCCCCTCTCTTTCTCTCTCTTCCTCTTTCCCCTTTTCTCTCTCTCACTCCCTCTCTCTGTGTCTCTTCCTTTCTCTCCCTCTCCCTCTTCTCTTCCCCCTCCTCTCTTCTCTCACTTCCTCTCCCCCCTTTTCTCTCTCACTCCCTCTCTCTGTGCCTCTCCCTTCCTCTCTAACTCCCTCTCCCCTTCTCTAACTCCCTCCTTTCTCTCTTTCTCTCACTCACTTCCCCTTCTTCCTCCCTCCCTATCTCTCACTCGTTCACACTCCCCCTTTCCCTCTTTCTCCCTCTGTCTCTCTCACTCCTTCCTCTGTTGCTCTCTCACACTTTCTTTCTCTTCCTTTCTCTCTCTTTCTTTCTCTTTCTCTCTTTCTCCCTCTTTCTCTCTCCCTCCCTCCATATCTCTCTCTCTCTTTCTCTCTTCCTCTCTCTCTCTTTCTTCCTCTCTCTCTCTCTCTCTGTGGGTGTTGTGGGTGTGTAGCTGCTCGTCTGCTCACCGCCCCTCTGCCTCCTTTCCTCCCCCCACTTGCTTTCGATCATGCTCAAATGATGATCACATGACCTCAGGATACTGCATGAAATTGTTCATACTGGTAGCTCTCGACTTACAACGGTTTGCTAAGTGATCATTCTGAAAAAAAGCGACTCACAACCACTTTTCATACTTACATCACAGCCTCCCCATGGTCAACTGTTTCACATTCGGACATCTGACCACTGACTCACATTTTATGACGGTTGCCGTGATCCCCTTTTGCGACCCTTCTGATGAGCAAAGTCAGTGGGGAAGCCGGGGTTCACTTAACAACGGTCTTACTAACTTCAACAGCTGGAGAGACTCGCTTAACGACGAATGGCAAGAAAATGGGGCACATCTCACTGAACAAACGTCTCGCTCAGCAACAGAAATTTTGGGCTCGGCTGGGGTCGTAACTCGAGAACCACCTGTTACGTGGAACTCAAAAGTCTGACTTAGACAAGCGCTAAGTTCTAGGTCCCACAGAATTCGGTCGAACCTATATTTCCGGAAACAGATTTGGCAGTTAACAATGTGAAAGTTGTTTAGCCGTCTCGATTGTCCGGCGCAGGTGTTTCTTGAGAATAAAAGGAAATGTTGGAGTGAGGTAATCCTATTGTTTATACACAACAGAATGCAACAATAAGAGTATAACACGGCATGAGGGGGGAAGCTTTTAAAGGAAGTCCTTGTGCCGGTTTGTGGCAGCAAAAACCGTAGCAAAGTATTTTAAGAAGCCGCACGCATTCTCTGGATTTTTCTGCTTTAAGAGGGCGAAGAGGCCTTGGGATAAAGAAAAAAAAAATAAACTCGGGGGAACAAAAATAGATATTCAGTCAGGGGAACTACTAACAGCTTAGCGCAGGCCGTTTGATTTTAGAAGCGATACTTTAATGTAGTGTTTCCTACTTTTCTATTCGTGCTAAGAACTACAACTCCCAGAATTCCCTGGGAGCTTAGGAAGGGTGGGCTAATGGATCCAGAAGATGGGAAGGAATTGAGGAAATGGAAAACATATGAATGATTGGGGGGAGGGAAGGGAGAGGGATGGAGGAGAAAAGCTACTAATAGTGGCTATTCCACACCAGCTGTTTTCCAGATGTTCAAGGGATGCTCCATTTTCCCCCTCTATATAGAATCCAAGGGTAGGAAGGGGACCTTGGAGGGAGCCTGCCGAAACGATAAATGATTGTTCAGTCTTTTCTTAAAAGCCTCAAGCGATGGAGCAGCCACAACTACAAGAGGTAAGCATTCCCATTCTCTTCTCTCCCTGTCTGTTTCTGTCTCTCTCTCTCACAAACTCTTTCTCCCTCTCTCTTATTCCCTTTCTCTCTTTTGTTCTCTTTCTCTTTCTTTCTCTCTCTCTTCCCTCTCCATCCCTCCCTTTCTCTCTCTCCCTCTCTTTCTCTCTCTCTCTCACAGACAAACTCTTTCTCTCTCTCTCTCCCTCTCTCCCTCCCTCTCTTTCTCTTTCTCTTTCTCTCTCTCTTTCCCTCTCTCTCTCCCCCCCCTCCCCCTCTCTCTTGTTCTCTTTCTCTCACACACTCTTTTCTTCTCTCTCTCTCTCCCTCTCCCTCCCCCTCTCCCTCTCTCCCTCTCTTTCTTTCTTTCTCCCTCCCTTTCTCTCTCTCTCTCACTCACTCACTCACACACAAAACACAAATCCATAAAACTTAAGGAATTACTCTGAATGACAATTATTATTTTTGAGAGTAGATGTTTCTATTCCTGTATTCATTTTCACCCACCATCAGCCTTCCAGGTACAGCTAGTTACAACCATAACTGAGCCCAAAATTTATGTGGCTAAGGGAAACATTGTTAAATGGGTTTTTTCCCATTTTACAAGAGAAAGGAGAGAAGAGAAGAGAAGAGAAGAGAAGAGAAGAGAAGAGAAGAGAAGAGAAGAGAATTCTTTATTGACCAAGTGTGATTGGACACACAAGGAATTTGTCTCTGATTATTATATGATTATTAATTATAACCATAGCAATAATACCAATAAGACGGGGTAGTAAAGAAGATAAGAAATATATATAATAATAATAATACTACATCCATACTACATAGGAATAACAATACTACATCTGTACTACATACGAATAATACTACAGCCGTACTACATAGGAATAATAATACTACAGCCATACTACATAGGAATAATACTACTACAGCCATACTAAATGGGTAGAGAGACACACTACAATGCAGAGGATGGCTTGCCAGGCCAGGCAAGAGAGAGAGGGTGAAAGAAGACTCAAAGCCACCCCTCCCGGGAGTATCTCCTTACCCAGGAGTAGGAGCTTGACTTCGCGGGCCGCTTTTTCTCCGTCTTCTCGGAGATTGCGGTCGATCATCTTACTCCGCTCGGCCGCCGCCTTGTCCTCCGCGCTTAGGGTGCAGCCCATCGCGGGGGCTTTTTTTTGGGGGGGGGTATGGAAAGGGGGAGAAGACCAGCAAGAAGAGGGGCAGGGGAAGGAAAACAGCCCCCCTCTCCGACTCGTCAAAGGAGAGGGGGAAGCCGGGGGGGGGGGGTGGAAGGAAAACGGAGCCGGCTAAGCAAACTCCCCCCCTTCCCACCCTCCGCCTCCCCAAAAGGGGAAAAGAGAGAGAGAGAGGCCCAGAAGGCTCGGTCCGCGATCCTAAAAGCTTTGCAAGGATGGAGCGTCCAAGGGAAAAGGATGGAGTTCCCTGGGTGTCTTGCAAATATTTCAGCACTTAGGGGAGGAAAGCCGGCGGGGAGGAGGGGGAGGAGGAGGAAGAGGAGGGGGAGGAGAAAGAATAGGGGGAGGAGGAGGAAAAGGAGGAGGAGGAGGAGGGGGAGGAGAAGAAAGAGGAGGGGGAGGAGGAAGAGGAAGAAGAGGAAGAAGAAGAGGAGGGAGGAGGAGAAAGAATAGGGGGAGGGGGAGGAGAAGGAAGAGGAGGGGGAGGGGGAAGAGGAAGAAGAAGAGGATGGAGAAGGAGAAAGAATAGGGGAAAGAGGAGGAGGAGGAGGAGAGAGTGGAGTAAGAAGGAAAAATAATCCACCTAGGAGAGCCTGAGCCCACGGGTACCAAAAGCAAAAAGAAGAGGCTTGCAAAACTGTAGCCTTCAAAATAAATAAATTAAAAAAAATAAAAATAAAGGATGAGCCTTTGTTTCCTCCGGCGGTTGCAAGGCAGAAGGGAGAGCAAAGAGAGAGAGAGAGAGGGGGTGGGGGGGGAAAGGGAGCAAGTATCTCCCAGTGAGTGAGTGGCTGAGAGCCAGCCAGGGCCAAGGGCTGTGATGGGGAGGGGGCGCCCCACCTCCAGCCCCCTCCTCTCCAAAACTTCGCCCTCCCGGAGTCTGGGCGCCTCGGGCGGCTGAATGGAGAAGGAGAAGGAGAATCAGAAGAAGCCGCAGCAGCTCCGCCCCGCCCGGGACTCGCTGTAGGCGCCGCCTTGGGGAGCTGGAGAGAGGCGCGCGCCCGGCCACGCGTGGACTCCCACGCGGGGTGGGCGCTGGAAGCTTGGAGGGGGAAGCGCTGGGAGGCTGGAGGGAGGCGAGCGGTGGGGAGCCCTAATCCCGCGGGAGGGGGATGCTGGTGTGACTCTTGTGTGTGTGTGTGTGTGTGTGTGTGTGTCTGACTATTTCGCGCGCGCGCTCTCTCTCTTCCTCTCTCACTCCCTCTGTCTCTCTCTCACACTCTCCTCCTCTCTCTGTCTCTTCTTCTCTCACTTCCTCTCTCCCCCACTCTCTCTCTCTGTCTCTCTCTCTCTCTTCCTTTCTCCCTCCCTTTCTCCCCCTTCTCTCTCTCCCACTCCCTCTCTCTGTGTGTCTCTTCCTTGTCTCTTCCTCTCTCACTCCCTCTGTCTCTCTCTCACTCTCCCCCTCTCACTTCCTCTCTCCCCCTTCTCTCTCTCTCTCACTCCTTTTTCTGTCTTTCTTTCTCACTCCCACCCTTCTCCCTCCCTCCCTTCCTATCTCTCTCTTACTCTCACACTCCCTTTCTCTGTGTATCTCTCTTCCTCTCTCATTCCTTCTCTCCCCCTTCTCTCTCTCCCACTCCCTCTCACTCTGTATCTCTTCATTGTCTCTTCCTTTCTTTCTCTCTCTATCCCCCCTCTCTCTCCCTCTCTTCCCTTCCTCTTTCTCTTTCCTCTCTCACTCCCTTTCTTTCTCTCTCACTGTCTCCCTCTCTGCTTCTTTGCCTCTCTCACTCCATCTCACTCCCTCTGTTTCTCTCACACACTCTCCACCTCTCTGTCCTCTCTCCTGTTCTCACTTCCTCTCTCCCCTTCTCTCTCCCTCCCTCCCTCTCTCTGTCTCTCACTCTTTCTGTCACACTCCGCACCCTCTCTGTCTGACTCTTCCTCTCTCACTTCCTCTCTCTCCCTTCTCTCCCCAACTCCCTCTCTCTGTCTCTCTCTCTCTTCCTTTCTCACTCCCTCTCTCCCCCTTCTCTCTCTCCCACTCCCTTTCTCTGTGTGTCTCTTCCTTGTCTCTTCCTTTCTCTCTCTCTCTCCCTCTCTCACTCCCTCTCTCTCTCTCTCACTCTCCCCCTCTCTGCTTCTATGCCTTTCTCACTCCATCTCACACTCTCTGTCTCTCTCTCACACTCTCCTCCTCTCTGTCTCTCTCTTCCACTCTCCCCCTTTTCTCTCTCTCTCTCACTCCCCCCTCTCTCTTCCTCTCTCACTTCCCCTTCTCTCTCTCTCACTCCCCCATTTCTCCGTCTTTCTTTCTCACACACTCACTTACCCTTCTCTCTCCCTCCCTCCCTATCTATCTATCTCTCACACTTTCTGTCACACTCCGCCCCTGTCTCCCTCCCTCTCTCTCCTTCTCTGTTTCTCCCACTCTCTCTGTCTCTCTCACTCCTTCTCCCTCTCTGTTGCTCTCTCACGCTCCCTCTCTCTTTCTCTTTCTCTCCCTTTCTCTCTCTCCCTCTCTCTCTTTCTCTGCCTCTCTTGTTGTCTCTCTCTTTCTCTTCTCTGTTCCTCTCTCCCTGCATCTCTCTGTGTGTGGGGTGTGTGTGTGTTGTGGGTATATAACTGCTCTTCTGCTCTCCGCCCCTCCACCTCCTTCCCCCCCCCACTCACCAGACCCAAATGGTGAGCACATGACTTCAGGATACTGCATGAAATTGTTCATACAGGTAGCCCTCGGCTTTCAATGGTTTGAGCAGCCTGAGTAGCGTAGAGGAGTAATGCCTCCTACAAAGGCAGCATTTAAGATCCAGCTGTCTGCAATTACTTGCGAGTTCAATCCCAGGCAGGCTCAAGGTCGACTCAGCCTTCCATCCTTTATAAGGTGGGTAAATTGAGGAGCCAGTTTGTTGGGGGCAATAAGCTGACTTTGTATAAATATAAATATACACAAGTATGAAGGTTATTGCTTAACGCATTGTAAGCCGCCCTGAGTCTCCGGAGAAGGGCGGCATATAAATCAAATTAACGAAAGAAAGAAAGTTTGCTTAGTTCAAAGTTACAACTGCACGGGGAAAAAAGGTGACTTAGGACCATTTTTCTCCCTTACGAGCATCACAGCCTCTCCGTGCTCACGTGATATTGAATTTGGATGTTTTAACCACTGACTCACATTCATGACGGTTGTCCGCGATCCCTTTTTGTGACCGTCCGAGAAGCAAAGTCAACGGAGAAGCCAAATTCACTTAAACAACCGTGTCACTTACTTAACAACTGGAGCAATTCCATAGCAATTGCGACTGTTGTTGTTGTTAGTTCCCAAGTCTTTGCTACATAAAATTCTGGGCCTTGGAATAACCTGAAAGGCATAAGGAGAAAAAGATGAAATGAAAATTGAAATGAAATGGCTTTATTGCAACCTTTGAGCAGCATTAGAAAATAAGAGAAAGGCAATAAATTACTACAGCAAATTCACTAGCACGAATTTAGCCCAAAACAATAGAACAATCACCTGAATCAAAGATTGGTCCAATTAGATGGCTTGATAAAGAGATTTTCAATCACAGCTGGGAATGTGATTGAAGAGGCTGTTGTTGTTGTTGTTAGTTGCGAAGTTGTGTCTGACCCATCGTGACCCCATGGACAATGTTCCTTCAGGCCTTCCTGTCCTCTACCATCCTCTGGAGTCCATTGAAGGTCACGCCGACTGCTTCTGCGACTCCATCCAGCCACCACGTTCTCTGCCGTCCCCTTCTTCTTTTGCCCGCCATCGTTCCCAGCATTAGGTTCTTCTCCAGGGAGTCCTTCCTTCTCATTAGGTGGCCAAAGTATTTGAGTTGCATCTTCAGGATCTGGCCTTCTAAAGAGCAGTCAGGGTTGATCTCCTCTAGGACTGACCGGTTGGATCACCTTGCAGTTCAAGGGACTCGCAGGAGTCTTCTCCAGCACCAGAGTTCAAAGGCCTCCATTCTTTGGCGCTCAGCCTTTCTTCTGATCCAACTTTCACAGCCATCCATTGCAACTGGGAAAAATAGCTACTGTATTGACCTTATTTAATAACTATCACACACAACTAGTGTAATCTTCAGAGCATCTGAATCTCTATTATTCAGCCCCAGTAATTTTATTGGGTTTTATATCAATGTATTCTCCAGTGACCTGTAAGCAATTAGATAACGTCAAAATTTTTCGCCACGCTTTGTCTAAATTTTTTAAGAGTCTTTGTATGAAAGGAAAAGTAATGATGCCTAAAATATCTTTTTGCTACCTGTGGCTGCCGTCATCTATTTGGTGACACAATTTGGTGTCGCTTCATTACTTCCTGCCTTCATTCAAGTTGTTTCACCAGGATGCAGAGGTGAAATCCAGCAGGTTCTGACAGGTTCTGGAGAACCGGTAGCGGGAATTTTGAGTAGTTTGGAGAACCGGCAAATACCACCTCTGGCTGGCCCCAGAGTGGGGTGGGAATGGAGATTTTGCAATATCCTTCCCCCTGGAGTGGGGAGGGAATGGAGATTTTGCTCCATTCCCTCAGATTCTCTCCCCTGCCATGCCCAACAAGCCACACCACGCCCACAAAACCCAAGATTAAAAAAAATTGAATTTCCCCACTGCCATCGTGGCTTCCTCCGGATATTTTCTCCAGCGAAGGCTTTTTATTCGCTGACGTTGTCCCAACGGTGCTTTTTCAAAAGGCCACTGGACTTCGATTTGCCTTGAAGACTTTCCTTCTGGCCCAAGAAGCTTTTTCAGCTTCTACAGCCTCCAACATTCATCCAGAACAGATGAAGCTTCTGGGATGAGGAGCGAAACCTCTTCAAGGAAAAAAAAATCCAGTTGCAGTGACATCGATGACTGCAAATCTCCATAGACATTTCACTGACATTATTGTCACTTTTTGGGATAACACTTACCTGGTCCTAGCCAGATTTTACCAGACACCAGTTTAGGGAAATGAATCGATTGTGATCTTGCAACGGGTGGGATCCTATCAGTTTAACAATCAGTTCGCTGAGCATGTACTTCACAATTTTTCACACTTACGACTGTTGTAACATCCCCATGGTGCCGTGATCAAAATTTAGACACTTGACAACTGACTCATAGTTATGACGGTTGAAGTGTCCTGGGGTCATTGACTATTTTTGTAACCAGCAAAGTCCCGGGTGGGGGGAGGGCTGATCCAGTTTCACTTAACAACCATGTGAGTAATTTCACAACTACCGTATTTTTCAGAGTATAAGACGCCTGGAGTATAAGACGCACCTTAGTTTTTGGTGAGGAAAATAAGAAAAAAGCTGATTGTGCAGGTGGATCGGCCTCTCCCGGAATACCCCCAATCAGCTGTTCCCAGAGGTGAATTTTAGCAACAGGTTCTTTGGTTATGAGCTCTGTGCCTTGCTCTATTTTTTGCTTTTTTTTCCCCTGCCTCTGAACCTTCTGAAAGTCCATTTCAGAAGAAAGCTTTTCTTCCCTGCCTCTAAAAGCCTCCAAAAGAGAGCTTCAGAAAAAAAGCCTCTGAAGCTCTGTTTGGGGGCTTTTTTTCTGAAGCTTCGTTTCTGATGCTTTTTCCAGCCTCTGAAACCTCCATTTGAGAAGCTGGGCAGGGCTGCATTCGGAGTATAAGATGCAACCAGCTTTTCACCCTCTTTTTTTGGGAGGCAAAGTTACATTTTATACTCCGAAAAATACAGTAGGTTATGATTTGGGGCAAAACTCACTTAACGAATATTTCACTTAGCCACCTAAATTTTGGGCTCACTTGCGGTCGTAAGTCGAGGACTACTTGTAACTTGCAGTCCTCCTCCAAATCCTGGTGGCTCAGCTGACTAAAGCATTGTGATTAACACCAGCTGTCTGCAATTACTGTAAGTTCGAATCTCTCCAGGCTCAAGGTTGACTCAGCCTTCCATCCTTTCTAAGGTAGGTAAATTGAGGACCCAGTTTGTGGGGGCAATAAGCTGACTTTGTATAAAAGTATACAAAAGTATGAAGATTATTGCTTAATGCATTGTAAGCCGTCCTGAGTCTTCGGAGTAGGGCGGCATATAAATCAATTTTTTTAAAAAAATCAAAGCTTCTGATAGAAGCAAAATTTCAATCTTAAAAATTCTGTCCTCACCACTTACTTCCTTCTCTGCACCGGATCTTTCTAAATAGCTTGGACCAAAATGCCATTTTTTAAAAAAATACATTGCTTTGTTTCCGATTTCCCTGTTAAGAACTGTATTCACATTTCGCAAAAACAAATTCATTTTGTGTCACCTCAACGGCTAACCAGTTTTATGGCTGTAACTTTTTCCAGATCGAAAGCCATTTAATCAGATGCCCTAAAACCGGGCAGCGTAACCTTATTTGTGTGGTGTTTGATGAAGTCCCACAGAGGTGGGAAGTAGAAGGGATTGTTGGGTACGATACAAATATGATACAAAAACTCTCTGTTGTGTCTTTCGTTCTTGTATAGGTGGCAACGCAGGAACTTCGCAGCATTGAAATCGCAATGCACTTCTTCAAAAAAAGAGGCAGGATCAGCCTGTTGATTAGCAGACATGTGACATCCTAAGTTTTTTTTTCTTCTTTTCTTCTTGAATTGTAGGATGAAGGCTAAAAAGGAAAGCATCTCATCTCGTTGCCTTGGCAACGCTGGTCCATTCATTGTGCCAGCGAACACAGTTAGCTGACCTTCATCCATCAATGGACCACTTCCCTTTTGATACTTCGATGAAAAATGGGATGTGGGCAGATTGATGTCTGTGAATATCTCTTGTTCTTTCAGTTCCCAGTGTTTATATTTTCCTATTCTATGTTGGTGAGTGTGTGTGTGTGTGTGTGTGTGTGTGTGTGTGTGTGTGAGAGAGAGAGAGAGAGAGAGAGCATGAATCACAATAAGGATATCATTTGTTAATAGAGGATTTTGGACTTCTAATCTTTTCTTTGTTCTATTGTTGATAATTCTATTCTATTCTATTCTATTCTATTCTATTCTATTCTATTCTATTCTATTCTATTCTATTCTATTCTATTCTATTCTATTCTATTCTATCCTATCCTATCCTATCCTATCCTATCCTATCCTATCCTATCCTATCCTATCCTTTCCCTATTCTGTTCTGTCCTATCCTATCCTATCCTTTCCCTATTCTGTTCTGTCCTATCCTATCCTATCCTATCCTATCCTATCCTATCCTATCCTATCCTATCCTATCCTATCCTATCCTATCCTATCCTATCCTATCCTATCCTTTCCCTATTCTGCTCTGTCCTATCCTATCCTATTCTATCCTATTCTATTCTATCCCTATCCCTATCCCTATCCCTATCCCTATCCCTATCCCTATCCCTATCCCTATCCCTATCCCTATCCTTTCCCTATTCTGTTCTGTTCTGTTCTGTTCTGTTCTATTCTATTCTATTCTATTCTATTCTATTCTATTCTATTCTATTCTATTCTATTCATCCTATCCTATCCTATCCTATCCTATCCTATCCTATCCTATCCTTTCCCTATTCTATTCTGTTCTGTCCTGTCCTGTCCTATCCTATCCTATCCTATCCTGACAGGCCACAACAACGATCATCAGATAGGCTTTTATGTGGAGAATGTTACGTTTATATGTGTTAGTCTTTTTTTAAGACCTCTTTTCTTTTTAATATCTTCTTTGTTGTGTGTTTTTTATTCTTTGGTCCTTGTTTTTAAATATTGTTTATATTTCGACTTTCTTGGAACAAACTAAAAATCTCCTTTTAAAAAAGGAATGGTATCATTAAAAGCCTGGTGGCGCGGCAGGCTAAAGCACCGTGATTAACATTCAGCTGCCTGCCATTACTGCAAGTTCAAATCTCCCCAGGCTCAAGGTCGACTCAGCCTTCCATCCTTTCTAAGGTGGGTAAAATGAGGACCCAGTTTGTGGGGGCAATAAGCTGACTTTGTATAAATATACAAAAGTATGAAGGCTATTGCTTAACACATTGTAAGCCGCCCTGAGTCTCCGGAGAAGGGAGGCATATTTATTTATTTATTTATTTATTAGATTTATATACCGCCCTTCTCCTTACGGACTCAGGGCGGTGCATAGCCAATTTAAAAAACAAATACACAAATGTTAAAATTTCATAAAAAAACAAATATAAATAGCCGTAAATTAAAACAATTCATTTAAAAGATAATAAAAACTCTAAAAGTAATAAAATATTTACAGGAGTCAGGCTAAGCCGGCAAGCCGAAAAAGATAAGTTTTTAAAGCCCGCCGGAAAGTCGGGAGGTCAGAAATTGTTCTTAACTCTGGAGGCAGATCATTCCAGAGGGTAGGAGCTGCCACAGAGAAGGCTCTCCCCCTGGGGGTCGCCAGCCGGCATTGTCTGGCTGACGGCACTCTGAGGAGGCCCTCTCTGTGGGAGCGAACCGGCCGGTGGGAGGCAATTGGTGGCAGAAGGCGGTCCCGTAAGTACCCTGGTCCTAAGCCATGGAGCGCTTTAAAGGTGATCACCAACACCTTGAAATGCACCCGGAAGTCCACCGGCAACCAATGCAGCTCACGCAGGAGAGGTGTCATGTGGAAGCGCCCCGTCGCTCCCATAATCCCCCGCGCGGCCGCATTCTGTACCAGTTGGAGCCTCCGGGTGCATAAATCAATTTTTTTTAAAAAAAGGTTATCTGAAAACAGTTGTAGCCAGGGGTGGGATTCAACCGGTTCAAACTAGTTAAGGCCAACCAGATGCTAATTTTACATCTGGTTCGCAGAACTGATAGTTACAAGGACTCTCTGAGCCCGCCCGGAACCATGTGGAGACTCCGACTTTGCTCCGGAGTCTCCACATGGTCCATTTTGGATGCCAGGTAAGTGCAGGGTGCGTGTGGAGGCTCTGGGATGGCAAAAAACAGGCCTCTTGAAGTTCCAGAAGTCCAGAAATGGGCCCGTTTCTGTTCTCCAGAGGGCATCCGTAGCAGGGGTGAAATGTAAAATTTGTTATTACTGGTTCTGTGGGCGTGGCTTGGTGGGGGGGTAATATGACTGGGTGGGCATGGCCAACTTTTTTAAAAAAACTTTTCAAAGCATTTTTTCTGCAAATGCATTTTTTTAAAAGCCTCTCTGACAATCCCAGCTGAGTTATCCGATCGTCAGATATTTTTTTAAAAGCCTATCTGACGATCAGGCAACTCAGCTGGGATCGTCAGAGAAACTTTTAAAGCATTTTTTCCTGCAACCTCTTCAGAAGAAGAAGTGGTTTAAAAATGCTTTGAAAAGGCTCTGACGATCCCAGCTGAGTTGCCTGATCGTTAGATAGGCTTTTCAAAGCATTTTTTTAAACCACCTCTTTGGCAGAAGAGGTTGCAGAAAAAAATGCTTTGAAAAGTCTCTGACGATCCCAGCTGAGCCGCGCGATCATCAAAGGCTTTTTTTTTAACTTTTAAAAGCATTCTTTCGGCGGAAGAAGTTGTAGAAAAAAATGCTTTTAAAAGTTTTTTTTAAAAAAGCCTCTGATAATCGTGCAGCTCAGCTGAGCATGGGGGGGGGGCAGGGATTTTTGCTACCGGTTCTCTAAACCACCCGCCACCATAGCTACCGGATTGGGCGAACTGGTCCGAACTGGGAGCATTTCACCCCTGATCTGTAGCCTGTGGGAGGCCGTGTTTGCCCTCTCAGAGGCTCGAGGAAAGCCTCTGGTGGGTGAAACACCCCCTCCCACTGTGGTGCAGGAGTTCGAGTAGGCCATGCCCACCCAGCAATTGGACAGAGAACCAGTTGCTAAATTTTTTGAATCCCACCCCTGGTTGTAGCTATGAAAACTTATGCCTTATCAATATTAGCCTTAAAAATGCTATGTTTCATTACACGAGTCTAGGTTTTTTGTTTTTTTTTTATCTACCTGGTAGATGATGTGCTATAAAGCTACAATTATTTTCCCAACCTAAGAGGCAAAAGTATGTTTTCAAGTCCTTAAATAGATCTAGTTAGGAATTCCTAGGGCTAATCTTCGTTTCTGTGAACCATAAAATTTGATTTCACCTTGAGGAACTCATGCAATGATCTAGCCCTCCTCGGAGGCAGATTTTTCAGTGTGTTCAATTAAATGATTCCAGAGTTTACAGTCCTAAAGGAAGGGAATCTAAAGAGCAATTTTTTAAAATATGCATTTTATAGAGTTAAAAAAAAAACCAACAACACACAAGTCTTTGCTGCATAAAATTGTGGGCCTCAGAACAACCTGAAAGGCATAAGGAGAAAAGAAAAAGAAAAGAAGACATCGAAGGAAATGAAATTGCTTTATTGCAACCTTTGAGCAGCATTAGAAAATACGAGAAAGGCAATAAATTACTACAGCAAATTCACTAGCACGAATTTAGCCCAGAACAATAGAACACCCCCTCCCCCCCGAATGAAAGATTGGTCCAATTATATGGCTTGATAAAGGACTTTTCAATCACAGCTGGGAATGTGATTGAAGAGGCTGTTGTTGTTGTTGTTAGTTGTTAGTTGTGAAGTTGTGTCTGACCCATCATGACCCCATGGACAATGTTCCTCCAGGCCTTCCTGTCCTCCACCATCTCCCGGAGACCATTTAAGCTCACGCAACTGCTTCAGTGGCTCCATCCAGCCACCTCGTTCTCTGTCATCCCCTTCTTCTTTTGCCCTCAATTCTTCCCAGCATGAGGCTCTTCTCCAGTGAGTCCTTCCTTCTCATTAGGTGGCCAAAGGATTTGAGTTTCCTCTTCAGGATCTGGCCTTCTAAAGATCAAGCAGGGTTGATCTCCTCTAGGACTGACCAGTTGGATTGCCTTGCAGTCCAAGGGACTCGCAGGAGTCTTCTCCAGCACCAGAGTTCAAAGGCTTCCATTCTTCGGCGCTCAGCCTTCCTTATGGTCCAACTTTCACAGCCATCCATTGCAACTGGGAAAACCATCACCTGGACTATACACATTTTTGTTGGCAGGGTGATGTCTCTGCTTTTTAGGATTGAAGAGGTAACATCCCTTAAAATAAAACAACAATACAGTGTCTGTATTGCCCCTTTAATTTGAAAATATTTGGGGAGAACAAAGCCCATCTCACGGTATCATACAAAGGGCACCATAAGAAGATGTTGACAAGTTTTGGAAGAAATATCCATCTTGGTTCAGTTCCAAGTGGGGAGGCTGATTTGAAAGAGGCTGATTTATTGATGGACAGAACGACAAGGGTTTGATGTCCACATGGAGTTGAGAGAGGGTGGCTTTTATACCTTCTGTTGGGCTTTGAACTTGAGCTTCCTGTTCCTGTGCAAGAAAATGTATTCTATTGGCTGCTGTCAGGCTCACATGGGGCCATGTGGGGTCATGTTTGTGTTGTGACCCACCAGGGGCCAGTGGATCTGGCAGCAGATTCGGACAGTGAGGAGGTTGGAGAGGAACATGGGCCAGTCCTGGAGTTGGGGGAAGGCTCAGATGAGGGCTCTGCGTCAGAGGCAGAGAGGAGGCCAGGGCCGTCTGACAGTTATCAGCTACCTTCAGAGTTAGACATCAGTGAGGCAGACAAACAGCTGGAGCCTGTTCCCAGTGTGCACATGCGCAGAGTTGCCAGACAAAGGGAAAAGCTAAAGAACAAGGGTCGACTCAGGAGTAAGGTTACAGGTGTACGATGAATGGCCCCTCCCAGAAGGAATAAAAGAGGAGCAAAAGGGGAGGGGAGTTTGCAGGAGACAATTAGCTCATTCCTGCATTCTTGCCAAGTATTGCAGGCATCTGAAAGATCTCAGCCTGGCCGTTCTCCAAGCCTGATCAAGGCCGGTCATCGTGAACTATCTTGTGGGAGAGGAAAGACTTTGCTGAAGAGGAATTCACTGTACATTAAATAAAAGGGGTTTATCGGGATGAGGACTCAACTTCGTGCTGCTGGGGAAACCTAGGTCAGGGCAGTTTGTCTGTATCATGGTTGATTGAATCCTGGGCTGATGTAATGTCCTTAGATTTTGCAATGCAGTGAGCCCTGCTGGTAGATAATCCTATAATGTCCCATCACCCTAGAGCTAAAGGTCTTTTGTCTTGTAGATAGGCTGGCCCAGTGCCGCTGGAGCTATTAAAAAGGTGGGGGCTGCTTTCCAAGAAAATGTTTCTCCTTTAGGGAAATACAATACTCTACCTTTTTAATATTTCTCAAAATATTTCATTCTTCTGGGAGAGGGTGACTTCCCACACAAGATACTTTGAAAGGAACACTTTTAGAAGATCCCAGGTTTCGAGGCATGATTCTCCACACATCGGCCGAAGAGGTTGTAGAAAAAAAATGCTTTTAAAAGCCTTTGACGATCCCAGCTGAGCCGCGCGATCATCAGAAGCTTTTTTAAAAAAAATTTTAAAAGCATTTTTTCGGGCAAAAGAGGTTGTAGAAGAAATGCTTTTAAAAGTTTTTTTTTTAAAAAAAAAGCCTCTGATGAGGTGGATGGGGGAAGCGAGTGGCGACCAGGCCAGGACCGGTTCAGGGGCGTGGCCAGCCAATGTTAGTACTGGTTCTCCGAACTACTACAAATTTTTACTATCGGTTCTGGCGAACCGGTGCAAACCAGGAGCCCACCACTGCCCTCATCCCATATTCTCCATTCCTCCTTTTGCTTATTTTTGAAAGAATTGCTCCATCCATCAGCCAATTTGCAATGGGGTTATTCACGAAGATCTTTTGGTCTGACAAGAAATAACCCAGTATGCAAAAGGAATGATAAATGAATACTTCGGATGGAAAACATACAAACAAGCCCTTATCGGGGGTATATTTGCAGGAGGGGGAAAAAAACCAGCACCAATCGTATTCACAAATTATGTCAGAGTTATTCTGCCCGGCTTGGTATTTAAGCACAGCTTGCAAAAGAATGAAGGTAGCTTTAAAGAATTCCTTGGAGCCATTAAGTCTTTATTAGCAGAATTGTTTACCAATACTGGGACGGGTGTCTATCTACAGCGTCTGCCTGGGGTTTATATTAAGCTCACATTTCAGTCTCAAATAAGTTTAATAACAAGAGTATGCTATGCTTGCTTCTGAACGTCTGGGTGAGGACATAGGGGGAAATGTGGATTGTTTTTCTAGTGTAACCCATTCTTCTTGCCTTTTTATGTTGAAAGAAAGAGAGAGAGAGAGAGAGAGAGAGAGGAAGGAAAAAAGAGAAAGAAAGAAAGACGAAAGAAAGAAAGAGAAAGAAAGAAAGAAAGAAAGAAAGAAAGAAGGAAGGTAGATACAAAGATAGATACAAAGATAGAAAAGAGAAAGATAGAAAGAGAAAGATAGAATGAAAAAGCAAGAGAAGGAAGGAAGAGGGGTAGGGAAGGAAAGGAAGGAAGGAAGGAAGGTAGATACAAAGATAGATACAAAGATAGAAAAGAGAAAGAAAGAGAAAGATAGAATGAAAAAGCAAGAGAAGGAAGGAAGAGAGGTAGGGAAGGGAAGGAAGGAAGGAAGGAAGGAAGGAAGGAAGGAAGGAAGGAAGGAAGGAAGGAAGGAAGATACAAAGATAGATATAAGATAGAAAATGGAAAGACAGAATGACAAAGCAAGAGGAGGGAGGGGGGGGAGGGAGGGAGGAAGGAAGGAAGGAAGGAAGGAAGATACAAAGATAGATATAAGATAGAAAATGGAAAGACAGAATGACAAAGCAAGAGGAGGGAGGGAGGGAGGGAGGGAGGGAGGGAGGGAGGGAGGGAGGAAGGAAGGAAGGAAGGAAGGAAGGAAGGAAGGAAGGAAGGAAGGAAGGAAGGAAGATACAAAGATAGATATAAGATAGAAAATGGAAAGACAGAATGACAAAGCAAGAGGAGGGAGGGAGGGAGGGAGGGAGGGAGGGAGGGAGGGAGGGAGGGAGGGAGGAAGGAAGGAAGGTCGGTACAAAGATAGATACAAAGATAGATAGAAAAGAGAAAGAAAGAAAGAAAGAATGAAAAAGCAAGAGAAGGAAGGAAGAGAGGTAGGGAAGGAAAGGAAGGAAGAAGGAAGGAAGGAAGGAAGGAAGGAAGGAAGGAAGGAAGGAAGGAAGGAAGGAAGGAAAGAAGGAAGGAAGGAAGGAAGGAAGGAAGGAGGGCTAAAGAATGAGAATATTCTGTGCAGTTGGTGCTATGCTTTCTCCAAACGTTCTTTAGTGTCTTCTCTGCCAACTTTAACTCGGATGTGAAAATCCAGTTGTGTCCCAGGGCTCAGGATGTGTTTGTGCTGTTCATGAATGAGATCTTCAGGCCTGACAACTAGAGGTTCTTCAATGCACCAGGCCTGGTCTGTATGACATCGATGGCTGCTAGGGATTCTCCCTTACTATCGTTACGCTATTTGAATAACCAGAGACAAATTTAGGCTGGCTGATACATTTCTCTCATGATATCTATTCCTTCCTTCCTTCCTTCCTTCCTTCCTTCCTTCCTTCCTTCCTTCCTTCCTTCCTTCCTTCCTTCCCTCCTTTCTTCCTTGTTTCTCCTTCCCCTTCCTTGCTCCCTTCCTTTCTTCTTTCTTTTCCTTCTTCTTTCCTTCCTTTTTCCTTCCTTCCTTCTTTCCTTCCTTCATTTCTTTTCCTTCCTTTCTTCCTTTCTTCCTTGTCTCTCCTTCCCCTTCCTTCCTCCCTCCCTTCCGTCTTTCTTTCTTTCTTTTCCTTCCTTCTTTCTTTCTTTTCCTTCCTTCTTTCCTTCCTTCTTTCTTTCCTTCCTTTCCTCCTTTCTTCCTTTTCTCTCCTTCCTCTTCCTTCCTTCCTTCCTTCTTCCTTCCTTTCTTTCTTTCTTTCTTTTCCTTCCTTCTTTCCTTTCTTCATTCCTTCCTTCCTTCTTTCTTTCTTTTCCTTCCTTCCTTCCTTCCTTCCTTCCTTCCTTCCTTCCTTCCTTCCCTCCTTTCTTCCTTGTTTCTCCTTCCCCTTCCCTGCTCCCTTCCTTTCTTCTTTCTTTTCCTTCTTCTTTCCTTCCTTTTTCCTTCCTTCCTTCTTTCCTTCCTTCATTTCCTTTCCTTCCTTTCTTCCTTTCTTCCTTGTCTCTCCTTCCCCTTCCTTCCTCCGTCCCATCCTTCTTTCTTTCTTTTCCTTCCTTCCTTCCTTCCTTCCTTCCTTCCTTCCTTCCTTCTTCCTCTTCCTTCCTTCCTTCCTTCTTTCTTCCTTTCTTTCTTTTCCTTCCTTCTTTCCTTTCTTCCTTCCTTCCTTCCTTCCTTCCTTCCTTCCTTCCTTCTTTCTTTTCCTTCCTTCCTTCCTTCTTTCTTTCTTTTCCTTCCTTCTTTCCTTCCTTCTTTCTTTCCTTCCTTTCCTCCTTTCTTCCTTTTCTCTCCTTCCTCTTCCTTCCTTCCTTCCTTCCTTCTTCCTTCCTTTCTTTTCCTTCCTTCCTTCCTTCCTTCCTTCCTTCCCTCCTTTCTTCCTTGTTTCTCCTTCCCCTTCCTTGCTCCCTTCCTTTCTTCTTTCTTTTCCTTCTTCTTTCTTTCCTTTTTCCTTCCTTCCTTCTTTCCTTCCTTCATTTCTTTTCCTTCCTTTCTTCCTTTCTTCCTTGTCTCTCCTTCCCCTTCCTTCCTCCCTCCCTTCCTTCTTTCGTTCTTTCTTTCTTTTCCTTCCTTCCTTCCTTCTTTCTTTCTTTTCCTTCCTTCTTTCCTTCCTTCTTTCTTTCCTTCCTTCCCTCCTTTCTTCCTTTTCTCTCCTTCCCCTTCCTTCCTTCCTTCCTTCTTTCTTCCTTTCTTTCTTTCTTTTCCTTCCTTCTTTCCTTTCTTCTTTTCTTCCTTCCCTCATTTTTCCTTGTCTCTCCTTCCCCTTCCTTCCTTTTTTCTTTCTTTTCCTTTGTTCTTTCCTTCCTTCTTTCCTTCCTTCTTTCTTTCCTTCCTTCTTGCCTGCCTGCCTGCCTGCCTTCTCTACCTCCTTCCTTCCTTCCTTCCTTCCTTCCTTCCTTCCTTCCTTCCTTCCTTCCTTCCTCCCTCCCTCTTTTCTTTTCTTTTCTTTTCTTTCTCTCTTCCTGTCTTTCTCTCTGCATATCTGGCATTTTCATTTCAGGAGCATCCTGGAAGGAGAGCACTAAGAACACCAAATTGTTCGATCAGTTCATCTTTCCAAAGGCTGTAAGCCCGTAAATATTTATTCAAAGAAATACGCAGGAATTAAGAAGACAGATACCGCATAATATACACATAATATAATTTGGTGTATTTGGGAACATACTAAAGTTGAAGAGGCCTGTGTCTTCCCACCTTGCATAAATCACATTTATTGCTGTAACTTTTGCAATATTCCTCCATAGCCTCACATTCTCCTTCCTTATAATCATAACTTTATGCACAGCTCTGTACAAATTGTATATATTACGTGCGATGTTGTATATATTGTCGTTAAACAAGCTGAGTTTTGTCAAAGACCACAGGAAGCTAAATGGCTAATAATTTTATAGCCAGAGTGAGAGGTCAAGAAACATGAATTTACATTTATTCCCACTGATGCAGGGGTGAAATCCAACAGGTTCTGGAGAATCGGTAGCAGAAATTTTGAGTGGTTCAGAGAACCAGCAAATACCACCTCTGGCTGGCCCTAGAGTGGGGTGGGAATGGAGATTTTGCAGTATCCTTCCCCTGGAGTGGGGTGGGAATGGAGATTTTGCAGTATCCTTCACCTGGAGTGTAGAGGGAATGGGGATTTTGCAGCATCCATCCTCTGGAGTGGGGAGGAAATGGGGATTTTGCAGTATCCTTCCCCCTGGAGTGGGGAGAGAATGGGAATTTTGCAGTATCCTTCCCCTGGAGTGGGGTGGGAAAGGAGATTTTGCAGTATCCTTCCCCTGGAGTGTAGAGGGAATGGGGATTTTGCAGCATCCATCCTCTGGAGTGGGGAGGGAATGGAGATTTTGCAGTATCCTTCCCCTGCCACACCCACCAAGCCACACCATGCCCACCAAGCCACACCCACAGAACCAGTAGTAGCAAAATTCAGATTTCACCACTGCACTGATACATTCATAGGAATGGTTTGCAAGTTATAATCTATTTCTAAATACTGTATACAGTTAAAGACTCTAACACCAATTAAACTTTCAACCATTCACTTAGTGACCCTTTAAAATTAGAGCAGCACTGAAAAAAGTGACTTATGACCATTTCTCACACTTACTTACCGTTGCACGTGATTTGCATTTGGGTGCTTGGCAACTGGTTCATATCTATGATGGCTGCAATGTCCTGGGGATGTGGGGGGGGGGGTCACATTTTGTGACCTTCTGATCAGCAAAGTCAACGGGAGCCTGGATAGCTCAGCAGACTTAAAGCCTGTTATTAACATTCAGCTGTCTGCAATTACTGTAAGTTCGAATCTCACCAGGCTTGAGGTTGACTCAGCCTTCCATCAGCAGGCTGATTATAGCAATCAAAGTCAGCAATAAGCTGACTTTGTATAAAATATACAAAAGTATGAAGGCTATTGCTTAATGCATTGTAAGCAGCCCTGAGTCTCTGGAGAAGGGCGGCATATAAATCTAATTTTTTTAAAAAAAAATTATGGGAAAGCAAGATTCACTTAACAAACCGTGTGACTAATTTAACAACGGCAGTGACTCACTGAACAAATATGGCAAGAAAAGTCGTAAAATGGGGCAAAACTCACTGGACAAATTTCTTACTTAGCAGTATAAATTTAGAGCTCAGTTGTGGTCATAAGTCGAGGACTCATTTGCATCCTTTTAGAGAGTTGGTGAGGCCACTTGGAGGTTTGTCTGTGTCCTCAGAGTTGCCTCAATGACGCTCTAAAAGGATGCAAAGGACCAGCTTTCTGCAAGGAATATAAATCCTTCTATTCCCCACCATCCAGTCAGAGTTGAAGAAGCTTCTTGGATGAGAAGCGAAACGTCTTCAGAGAAAAAATCAGAAAGTCCAGTTGCCTCTTGAAAAAGCACCTTTGAGACAACCATGACCTGGATGACTGAGGATCTCCATAGATACACACTCCATTTTCTTGGGAGTAGTTTAAGAGTCATAAAATATGTGGCATGGTGGCTTAGTGGTGAAAACGTTCGCCTCTCACTCGGAAAGTGGAGAGTTCAATCCCAGGTAGCAGCAGATATTTTTCTCCTAGGGCACAAAGAGAAAATATCTGCTGTGAACACAGCAGAGGCATCAGGAAGGCATCCGGCTAGTAAATGCTCAGCTCCATTTAATCTCCCTTACTCCACCCTGAATAATGGGATCACGGAGCCATGTAAAGAAATATAAATATGGTCTTCCTGATGCCTCTGCTGTGTTCACAGCAGATATTTTCTCTTTGTGCCCTAGGAGAAAAATATCTGCTGTGAACACAGCAGAGGCATCAGGAAGGGCGTCCGGCTAGTAAACGCTCAGCTCCATTTAATCTCCCTTACTCCACCCCGAATAATGGGATCACGGAGCCATGTAAAGAAATAAAAATACGGTCTAAGAAACATAAATCAATCCTCCTGGATTAGGGCCCTTTCATTTCATAATCCACTTCCCCACAGTGCTTGCTTGGAAGTTGGTGGCCCATATGCAGCCTGTCTCCCATACTCTTGGCCCAGGGGTGAAATCTAAAATTTCTTACTACTGGATCTGTGGGTGTGGCTTGGTGGTGGTGGAGTAATGTGACTGGGTGGGCGTGGCCAATTTTTTTTTTACTTTAAAAAACATTTTTTCTACAACCTCTTCGGCTAAGAGGTTGTAAAAAAATGTTTTCAAAACGCTCTGACAATCAGAGCATTTAAAAGAAAAAAAGGGTTTTTTTCTTTTAAATGCCTTCGACGAGCCATGCGATCATCAGAGGCTTTTTTAAAAAAAACTTTTAAAAGCATCGTTTTGGCCATAGTTGTAGAAAAAATGCTTTTAAAAGTAAAAAAAAAAAAATTGGCCACGCCCACCCAGTTACATTATCCCCACCCCCTCCACCAAGCCACGCCCACAGAACCGGTAGTTAGAAATTACCCCTTAGATATTTTTAATTGTCAATGGATTTGTCGGGAGGTTTTAAATTTCAGGCCAAAATTTGTTTAATTCTTTTAAAATTTTAAATTTTGTATTGGGATTTTTTTTTTATTCTTGGCTGTGCACCGCCCTGAGTCCAGTAGGAGAAGGGCGGTATAAAAATTTAAATAAATAAATAAATAAACAAACAAACAAACAAACAAACAAATAAACCTCTGATGATTGTGTGGCTCAGCTGGGCATGGGGAGGGGGGCGCAGGCATTTTTGCTACCAGTTCTCCGTACCGCCCGTCTCCATCGCTACCGGATCGGGTGATCCGGTCCAAACCGGGAGCATTTCACCCTGCCTTGGCCCACATGATTTCAGAATGGTTTAACTTGCAAGAAAATTGCTGAATAAGGGATCCCAGGCAGTGATGGGTTGCTACTGGTTCGCCCCAGATCAGGCGAACTGGTAGTGGCAATGGCTCCGCCCACCCATCTGGATGCAAACTAAATTGAAACCCACTACTGATCCCAGGTCTCATTTGCATGCTTTGCTCGCTTAAAGGGACCGCCCTCGTCAGAAATACATTTTACCGTAAACCAGAACCATTTGCTTCGAAGCCTTAAATCTTCTCCCTCTTCTGGAGAAAGTTGAACAATGTGCTTGCCTTTAAAAAATACACAGCAGGCAGCCCCACCCCCCCACCCCAAAAAAAGCTCAGTTGCTATAGAAATGATGACTCTGCTCCATTGTACGATCCCTAGAAATAACTTGATAATCGCCATTTCTAATCCTGTTCTAAAGCCTCTTAAAAGGAGCCCGCAAACTCCAGGACTCCACTCAAAGCAACTTTCTCCCCATTGTTCAGACCTTGGGTGACGAGGCCTCAAATTGTCATTGAGGTTGATGTGACATCAATGTCATAGTCAAAACCAAAGTGACTAAGTGTCCCTAGTGCGAAGAGAAAGTTTGGATGCTATATTTTCATTTGTGGTTCAGCTATTAAATTGTGTCCAATTCTTTGCAGCTGTTGGGCCCACCAGTGACCAACAGAGCTGGCAACAGATTCGGACAGCGAGGAGGTTGGGGAGAAACGTGGGACAGTCCTGGAGTCTAAGGAAGGCTCGGATGAGAGCTCTGCATCGGAGGTTTTGTTTCCCCAATGCCATCACTCTGCTAAATAAGTAATTCCCTCAACACTGTCAAACTATTTACTAAGTCTGCGCTACTATTATTCTTCTCATTGTTCCCATCTCCTTCCACTTATGACTGCATGACTGTAACTTTGTTGCTTGTATCCTTATGATTTATATTGATATTGTTTCCTGATTGCTTATTTGTACCCTAGGACTATCATTAAGTGTTGTACCTTATGATTCTTGATGAACGTATCTTTTCTTTTATGTACACTGAGAGCATATGCACCAAAAACAAATTCCTTGGGTGTCCATGACATTTGGTCAATAAAGAATTCTATTCTATTCTATTCTATTCTATTCTATTCTATTCTATTCTATTCTATTCTATTCTATTCTATTCTATTCTATTCTATTCTATTCTATTCCAATCCATTCCATATTTTCTATTCTATTCTATTCTATTCTCTTCTCTTCTCTTCTCTTCTCTTCTCTTCTCTTCTCTACTCTACTCTACTCTACTCTACTCTACTCTACTTACTCTACTCTACTCTACTCTACTCTAGCCTACTCTACTCCTGTTCTGTTCTGTTCTATTCTATTCTATTCTATTCTATTCTATTCTATTCTATTCTATTCTATTCTATTCTATTCTATTCAGCTTACTTCTGATGGGAAGCAACTCTAATGGGAGTTTCAACGTTCTCAAGAACTCTAAGCTGACCTCCAAGGCATGTTCCACCCCAATACTAATAATTTGATGCTTTGGTTATGCGTCTCCACTTCAGCTTCTGATGCCAACCATTTGAAACCTATGAAATAAATCTTACCAAGCTAAGAATTTTCTCTAAGCTTCCCAGCCTTCTGCTGGTACATTAGCACGTCCATCTGCTTCAGAGTCTGTGACGATGGAGACTAGAAAAAGTTGGCAAGAAAAAGAACTATGACATTCCTTTACCGCGGGAAGTTACATCCGGTAGCTGTCAATTGGGTCAAGAGGGCTATCCCTTTAATGGACTTTAAGGTCTTGAATTTTATAAAGTTGAAAATTGCAACCCTGTGGCTATTCATCAGCAGGATGAAATGTGGGTCCCTGGAGGATCTGAGAGCCCATCCTTTGCAAATGGCCATTTCACGGCCATGAAAAGCAAGCCAGGAGAACGAATCAATGGATTGGTGCTTACGAAGAGATTACTGTCAACTGGCGATTGCGTCATTAGCATCGTTAGCGTACAATTAAAATGGATTATTTGGCCTCTTCGTCTGTCGCTGGCAGCCCTTCCTGAGTGCTCATACAGATAACACGTCGATTAAAATCCATCATCTGCCTTTTCGTGGCGTCATATTTTTTGGTTGTGTCTTGTTCAGCATGGAGATGAGTCGGAAACCAAGGCCTCAAGCGTTATCATTCACAGCTTAACAGAGTTGGAAGGAACTTTGTAGGTCATCTAGTCCAACCCCTTGGCCAAGTAGAAACCCTACACCATTTCTGACAGATGGCAGTCCAGTCTCTTCTTGAAAGCTTCCAGGGATGAAGCTCCCACAACTTCCGAAGGCAACTTCTGTTCCATGGGTTGATTGCTCCCACTGTCAGAAAATGTCTCCTCATTTCTAGGTTGAATCTCTCCTTGTTCAGTTTCCATCCATTATTCCTTGTCTGGCCTTTGGGTGCTTTGGAAAACAACTTGACCCCCTCCTCTCTGTGGCAGCCCCTCAAATATTGGAAGACTGCTAGGAAATTTTTAACCATCTTTGGCTTGTGATGATAAAGCAAACAAACCAAAACCAAACCAAACCAAACCAAACCAAACCAAACCAAACCTCCTGGGGTTTTAAATCAGATGACTGAGTTTATTTATTTGCTTTGTAAATTAGATTATCGATTTGACTTGTTACAAAACAAATTAAACCAATAATTTAAAGTCAATTTATATTTGTAGAAAGCTGAATTAAGAGACCTCCAAAGTCCTTTCCCACTCAATTAGTCTATGTTCGCTTTATTCATATGAATTCCTTAATTGAATATAGTACTATGTTCATAATATTCATTCATTCATTCAATGAGTTTTTTTTTAAAAAAAATCAGTAATGTTGCAGTATTTGAGCCTCATCTACCGGTACATTACATTTAAGTTAATATGTTAATTTATTGTAATGTCTATGTTAATTTAATTTAATAATTTTAACATTACATTTAACAGATATCAACAAGGAAAGTGTTTTCCAACTTTGCTTTGGGATAGAAAGTCCATAGCATGCACATTTCATCTGAACTATTAGTCCATCCATCCATCCATCCATCCATCCATCCATCCACCCACCCACCCACCCATCCATCCATCCACCCATCCATCCATTCATCCACCCACCCACCCACCCACACACCCATCCATCATCCATCCATCCATCCATCCATCCATCCATCCAGCTATCCACCCATCCATCCATTCATCTACCCATCCACCCACCCATCCACCCATCCATCATCCATCCATCCATCCACCCATCCATCCACCCATCCATCATCCATCCATCCACCCATCCATCATCCATCCATCCATCCATCCATCCACCCACCCATCCACCCATCCATCATCCATCCATCCATCCACCCATCCATCATCCATCCATCCATCCATCCATCCATCCACTCACACACTCACCCATCCATCCATCCATCTATCAATCCATCCAGAGGTGGGTTTCAGCAGGTTCTGATCAGTTCTGGAGAACCGGTAGCAGAAAATTTGAGTAGTTCGAAGAACCGGTAGTAAGAATTCTGACTGGCTCTACCCCCAACTATTCTCTGCCTCCCAAGTTCCAGGTAATTGGGAGGAAATGGGGATTTTGCAATAACCTTCCCCTGGAGTGGGGTGGGAATGGAGATTTTACAGTATCCTTTCTCTGCTATGCCCACCAAGCCATGCCACGGCCACCAAGCCACACCGACAGAACCGGTAGTAAAAAAAAATTGAAACCCACCACTGCATCCACCTACCCACCCATCCAACCAACCAACCAACTATCCATCCATCCACCCACCCACCCATCCAACTATCCATCCATCCATCCTTCCATTCATCCACCCACCCACCCATCCATCCATCTCTCCTCCTCTTCCTCCTCTTCCATAAAAAATCAGCTACCAATCATCAAACAATGAGGACCACTGGTTTTCACCCCAAAACACTGTATATCATATGTACAGCATGCATAATCTGCCAAAAAACCCAATCAACATGCGTCTGTCACAAAGTGTTCTTATGCTGGATGAATGATCCGAAAACTTAATTTCTAAAATGTCCAGAAGATTTTTCTTCTGCATTCCAAAAATACTCATTTTATTCATTCTTAGTTTAGATAACAATTGCCAGATGTTCCTTGAGGGAAGCAACATTTCTAAAAGAACATTCCTTTGTTGTGGCTGTTCTTTTCTCTCCTCAAAGTACAGGACATCTGTAAGAAATGGAATATTTGGGAACAAGGAGGCTGGCCTATCATAAAGACGTTAATTTCCTAAGCTCCTCACACAGATACTAAGAGAATTGGATGGTTAGCAAACATGAACGATTGTGCCAAGCTATAGGAACCACCCTTTCTGTCCAAAGGAGGAACACAACAACATCCCATCACACAATCATCTGTGCCCTTTTGTATTTGCATGTAGTGTCATGATGTACCCACAAATGGGCATGGTACTGATTGTGTTATTTGCTCTGCATGGATGGACCCTCTGATGTGTCGGTCTATTTCAGTACTTAAAAGTAGCTTTTTGAAAACTATGATTGCCACCAAAATAGTGTGGAAGTCCATATTTAGCCCACAGCCTGGATTTCAGTTCTTGATGGGATTCAAGGGTGACTCAGCCTTCTGTCCTTCTGAGGTCAGTAAAATGAGGACCCGGATTGTTGGGGGGCAAGAGGCTGACTTGGAGAGTGTTGTAAAGTACTGTGAAGCGGTGTATAAGTCTAAGTGTTATTGTTATTGCTACGCTGTTACACGTATAAAGGCACAGCTTATAAAATGTGTAGGTTTTTCAAAGTACAATTCATTTTTTTAAAAAAGGTTTTGGGTCTATTTTAAAAGTCAGAGGCAGTTACTGAAATGTGGTCCTATGAAAGAAAGAACAAAAGAAAGGAAGGAAGGAAGGAAGGAAGGAAGGAAGGAAGGAAGGAAGGAAGGAAGGAAGGAAGGAAGGAGAGAGGGGGAGAAGAAGGAAGAAGAGAGGGAGAGAAGAAGGAAAAGGAGAGAGGGAAGGGAAGGGAAGAAAGAAGGGAGGGAGGGAAGGAAGGAAGGAAGGAAGGAGGGAGGGAGAAAGGATGGAAGGAAGGAAAGAAAGAGAAAGAGAATGAAAGAAGAGAGGGAGGGAGGGAGTGGAGAAGGGAAGGAAGGAGGAACAGAGGGAGGGAGGGAAGAAGAGAAGGGGGAGGCAGAGGGAGGAAAGGAAGAAAGAAAGAAAAAAGAAAGAAAGAAAGAAAAAGGAAGGAAGGAGGGAGGGAAGGAAGGAAGAAAGAAAGAAAAGAGGGAGGGAGGGAAAGGGGAGGGGAAGGGAAGGGAAGGAGGGAAAGAAGGAAGGAAAGAAGGAAGGAAGGAAGGAGGAAGGAAGGAAGGAAGGAAGGAAGGAAGGAAGGAAGGAAGGAAGGAAGGAAGGAAGGAAGGAAGGAAGATGACAAGAGACTCAATGGATACTTACAAGACTCACTCCCAAGGTTTTCTGGACTGTCCCCGTCATAGCACTTGTCAAGGCCGGGTCCCCTGGGTTCTGTTCGGACAGTCTCTCAGATGTCCATCATAATACGATTTGAACCTATTGGATTGTAAGGGAGATGTGAGGTATAAAATTTTAATAAATATTAACTTAATAAACAATGCTTTTAAATTCTTGTGTTAATTCCGTTCCAAATTTTCTAATTACATCCCTTTGGTGTTATATGTTTCATGTTGATTCTTTAGAGTGGTCCATTGACAAATAATCCGTATTTCATCATCATCTTTTAACGACCTCAGAATCCCTTGCTGGGTGGAGTCTGGGGCAACTGAATGGAGCTGAGTGTTTTACTGGCCGGATGCCCTTCCTGTCGCCAATGCGGAGTTTTGTTCGGCAGATATATTCTCATTGTGCCCAGAGAGAGAAATATCTGCCTCTACCTAGGATCGAACTCACAGCCTCCTCATGGTGAGGCGAGAGCTCCCCCTCTAGGCCACTGCACCACTCCAATTCCCATCCCCCCAAATAATCTACTTTTAAAATGAATCTCCTGCCTTAGACAACCTGAGAATATGGCAAAGGAAGGCGATGAACATTCTTATCTAATCTCCCTTAGAAGAAGTGTCATTTTACATTCATTATTGCCTTCCTTTGGGATAATTACACTTGTGAGGATTTTAGTTGGGGTTCTGTTTCTGTTATTCTTTCTTTCTGCCCTCAATCATTGGGATGTCTGAACTGGAGCTTTCTAATACATCAGAAATAAGATACCTGCTTCATCAAGCACACTCTCTTCATCCATTAAGAACGCCACACCGAATCAAAGTGATATGGTATATAAAACTCAGGATTTTATTAGAGTATCAAAGGAATACATTTATCTTGATAACAAAATGGCAGCTGGCATCAAACCCGTAAGAGCCTTTTTGAATATCAACAAGGACCCAAAGATAATTTAAAAAATCTGCTTGAGAGACTGGAAAGATGGAACGGAATGTTAAATTTAAAATTGCTTAGGACCGTCTTGTTATTTTTTTTTAGCACTAAGGTAGGCTGCGTCTAGAAGAGGAGGCTTGATATTACATTATTTCCACGGCTTGGTTATTAAAGTTCATTTTGCTACATTTTATGGTCTGGTTTGTTAGCTAGTTTAGCCAATAGCAATTCATTTGCCATCCTACCAATTGCAGTAGAAGTCATGTTAGCCATTTACTTAATGGTATCAGGAAAGGAAGGAAGGAAGGAAGGAAGGAAGGAAGGAAGGAAGGAAGGAAGGAAGGAAGGAAGGGAGAGAGAGAGGGGAGAGAGAAAAGGTAGGGAGGAAGGAAGGAGAGAAAGAAGAAAGAAAGAAAGAAGAAAGAAAGAAAGAAAGAAAGAAAGAGAGAGAGAGAGAGAGAGAGAGAAAGAAAGAAAGAAAGAAAGAAAGAAAGAAAGAAAGAGAAAGAAAGAAAGAAAGAAGAAAGAAAGAAAGAAAGAAAGAAAGAAAAAAGGAGAGGAAGGAAGGAAGAAAGAGAAAGAAAGAAAGTCAGGGAGAGAGAAAAGGGAGGGAGGAAGGAAGGAAGGAGAGAAAGAAAGAAAGAAAGAGAGAAAGAAAGAAAGAGGAAGGAAGGAAAGAAGGAAGGAAGGAAGGGAAAGAAAGAAATATGAGAGATAAGGGAGGGAGGGAGGAGGAGAGAAAGAAAGAAGAAAAAAGAAAGAAGGAAAGAAAGAAAGGGAGAGAGAAAAGGGAGGGAAGAAGGAGAGAGATAGAGAAAGAAGAAGGAAGGAAGGAAGGAAGGAAGGAAGAAGGAAGGAAGGAAGGAAGGAAGGAAGGAAAGAGAGGGGGAGAGAGAAAGGGGAGGGAGGGAGGAAGGAAGGAATGAGAGAGAGAGAAAGAAAGAAAGGGAGGGAGGGAGAGAGGGGAGAAAGAAAAGGGAGGGAGGGAGGGAGGAGAGAAAGAAGAAAGAAAGAAAGAAAGAAAGAAAGAAAGAAAGAGAAGAAAGAAAAGGGAGGGAAGAAGGAGAGAGATAGAGAAAGAAAGAAAGAAAGAAAGAAAGAAAAGAAAGAAAAGAAAAGAAGAAAGAAAGAAAGAAAGAGGGAGAGAGAAAAGGGAGGGGAGGGAGGAGGAAGGGAGGAAGGAAGGAATGAGAGAGAGAGAAGAAAGAAAGGGAGGGAGAGAGAGAGGAGAAAAAAGAAAGAAATGAAGGAAGGAAGGAAGAAAGAAAGAAAGAAAGAAAGAAAGAAAGAAAGAAAGAAAGAGAAAAGAAAAGAGGTAGAGAAAGAAAAAAGGGGGGGGGGGGGAAAGAGAGGGAAAAAATTCTCCAAGGTTTGAAAGTTGAAAAACTCATTGCTGACCTCTAGTGTTTGTCAGTGTTGTGTTATATTCACAACTGAATGACCAACTGGAAAGAAGGCATTTCTCTCCCTCTTACTCCACCATGAACCTCATCTAAGGGTTTGCTGGAACTGGGTTTGTCTAGTTTAATGAAAAGAAGGACTAGGGGAGACATGATAGCAGTCTTCCAGTATCTCAGGGGCTGCCCCAAAGAAAGGGGAGTCAAGCTATTCTCCAAAGCACCTGAGGGCAGGACAAGAAGCGATGGGTGGAAACTAACCAAGGAGAGAAGCAACCTAGAACTAAGGAGAAATCTCCTGACAGTGAGAACAATTCATCAGTGGAACAACCTGACTCCAGAAGTTGTGAATGCTCCAACACTGGAAGTTTTTAAGAAGAGGTTGGATAACACTTTGTCTGAAGTGGTGTAGGGTTTCCTGCCTAAGCAGGGGGGTTGGACTAGAAGACCTCCAAGGACCTTCCCAACCTTATTATTCTTAATTCTATATTCTTTTCTCCAACTCCCTCCTACCTTCTCCTCCAAGAAGCTTTGTGCCTGGGGCCAAATGAAGTCAATTCTCCTTTTGATTTCAGGGCAATTCTCCCAGGTGGGAGACGCAGAGTCGAAATCTCACGCAGGGCGAGCGTAAATTGATGCTTGATAGTTACCAGCAAACAACGGAGAAGCACAACGGCAGGGGCCGACTGTAAGCATTTCATGCGGCTGGCTACGCAACACAGCAGTGATACATGACAGACAAGGTCGTCCTCGGCTTACGGCCACCATGGTGCCCAGATTTTCTGTGGGAGTTTCATCCATTTTACGACTTTTCTGGCCACGCTGGGGAAGCGAATGGCCTGCGGTTGTTAAAATTTAGTAAAATTAATTGTTAAGTGACCTTTTGCTTCTCAGAAGGTCGCAGAAGGGAGTCTCGTGATCCGGGGGCACGCTGCGACCGTCATAAAGGTGAGTCGCTTGCCAAGCGTCTGAATTTTGATCACGTGACGGTAGGGATGCGGCAACTGTCGTAAGTGTGAAAAAATGGTCGCAAGCCACTTTTTTTTAGTGCCGTTGTAACTTTGAATGGTCACTAAATGAATGGTTGGAAGTTAAGAATTACCTATATCCACTGGAAAGAAAAGATTATCTGGCATTTATTAAATTTATCAGAGCAATTGTGCTAGAGGCGTGTTAATATCTGGATTCCTTCCACCACCTAAGTAAGTTGTGTTCTCTCTTTTTTTCCCCTCCCTCCCTCTCTCTCTCTCTCTCTCTCTCTCTCTCTCTCTCTCTCTTTCTCTCTTTCTTTCCCTCTTTCTCTCTCTCTCTTTCTCTCTTTCTTTCCTCTTTCTTGCTCTTTCTCTCTCTCTCTTACTCCCACTCTTTCTCTCTCTCTCTCTTTTCTCTCTTTCCCTCTTTCTTGCTCTTTCTCTCTCTCTCTCTCTCTCTTTCTCTCCTTTTCTTTGTTTCTTTCTCTCTCTTTCTCCCCGCTCTCTCTTTCTCTCCCTTTCTCTCTCTTTCTTTCTCTCTCTCTCTCTTTTCTCTCTCTCTTTCTCTTTCTTTCCCTTTCTTGCACTTTTTCTCTCTCTTTCTCTTCCTCTCTCTTTCTCTCTCTCTCTTTCTCTCTCTCTTTCACTTTTTCTTTCTCTGTCTCTCTTTCTCTTCCTCTCTCTCTCTCTTTCTCTCTCACTTTCTCTCTCTCTTTTCTCTCTCTCTTTCTCTCTCTCTTTCCCTCTTTCTTGCTCCTTCTCCCTCTCACTCACTCTCTTTCTCTCCTTTTCTTTGTTTCTTTCCCTCTCTTTCTCCCCGCTCTCTCTCTTTCTCTCTCTCTTTCTCCATAATGATGCTTCCACTGCATCTGAAAAGGAAGACAACAAGCAGAACGAAGGTGGAGAATTATTGATTTTTCTGGGATTTTATTTTATTTATTTATTTATTTTTAGTGTGTGGCGCAGACCTTTTCCCTCGCCTAATGTTCCTTTCCAAAGTGAGTCATAAGTTCTGCTGATTCGGATGACTAAAAACTTCAAACCCTACAAAGGTTTTGCAGAGGAATCAGCGGAGCTTACCAGCAGACAAATGGGATGTAGCATTAAGCCCTTATTAAGGGAGTTCTTATGAAGTCCTCTTTCTCTCGGGTCTACTTTTCATGACCTGAAAATTATTCGCCAAAGCACCTGAAGGAAGAAACAAGAAGCAAGGCTATGCCTGTAAAGGCCTGAACAATACTTCAGAATAGAATAGAATAGAATAGAATAGAATGGAATGGAATGGAATGGAATGGAATGGAATGGAATGGAATGGAATGGAATGAATGGAACGAGGAGGGGAGGGAGGGGAGGGGGAGGGGAGGGGAGGGGAGGGGATGGGATGGGATGGGATGGGATGGGATGGAATGGAATGGAATAGAATAGAATAGAATAGAATAGAATAGAATAGAATAGAATAGAATAGAATAGAATAGAATAGAATAGAATAGAACAGAACAGAACAGAACAGAACAGAACAGAATAGCGAGAAGAGGAGAGGAGAGGAGAGGAGAGAGAGGAGAGAAGAGAAGAGAAGAGAAGAGAAGAGAAGAGAAGAGAAGAGAAGGAAAGAGAAGAGAAGAGAAGAGAAGAGAATCAGGAACAGAATAGAGAATAGAATGAATAGGATAGGATAGAATAGGATGGGATGGGATGGGATGGGATGGATGGGATGGGATGGGATGGATGGAATGGGATGGAATGAATTGGAATGGATAGAAGAGGAGAGGAGAGGAGAGGAGAAGGGGAGGGAAGGGGAGGGGGAGGGGAGGGGAGAGGAGAGGAGAGGAGAGGAGAGGAGAGGAGAGGAGAGGAGAGGAGAGAAGAGGAGAGAAGAGAAGAGAAGAGAAGAGAAGAGAAGAGAAGAGAAGGAGAGAAGAGAAGAGAAGAGAGAAGAGAAATCAGGAATAGAATAGAGAATGGAATGAATATGATGGGGTGGATGGGATGGGATGGGATGGGATGGGATGGAGGGGAGGGGAGGGGAGGGGAGGGGAAGGAAAGGAAAGGGAAGGGAAGGGAAGGGAAGAGAGAGAAGAGAAGAGAAGAGAAGAGAAGAGAAGAGAGAGAAGAGAAGAGAAGAGAAGAGAAGAGAAGAGAAGAGAAGAAAGAGAAGAGAAGAGAAGAGAAGAGAAGAGAAGAACCTGGAAGGGACCTTGGAGGTCTTCTAGCAAAGTCCCCTTCTCAGGTAGGAGAACCTATATCATTTCAGATCAGTGACCATCTAGACTCTTCTTAAAAACCTCCAGTGATGAAGCACCCACAACTTCTGGAGACCAGCTGTTCCACTGGTTAATTATCCTCCCTGTTAGGAAGTTTCTCCTTAATTCCAGGTTGCTTCTCTCCTTGATTAGTTTCCGTCTGTTGCTTCTTGTCTTTCCTTCAGGTGCTTTGGAGAATAATTTGACCCCCTCTTCTCTGTGGCAGCCCCTCAAATACCGAAATTCTGCTATCATGTCCCCCCTACTCTCTAGACTAGCCAAACCCAAATCCTCCAGCTGTTCTTCCTATGGTTTAGTCTCCAGGCCTTTGATCATCTTCGCTGCTCTTCTCTGAACTTTTTCCAAAGTCTCAACAACTTTTTTGTTGTCATATGTTGTAGCTTAACTGAAACTTCATGTGGATCACACCTGACGTAATCCCTGCTGATCATTCTTTCAGCTTTACGTTTCCTTTGGCCAATGATATTTCATTCCACGACCGTGGGAATGAATTTCCAGACGGAAAGGGCCATCTGGAAATTCACTAGCCGAGCCACAATTGACAAAGTGGAAGGATTTTTCAGCTCAATATGGCCTGCGATTAAAATATTGCTAATAATAAAAACATCGCCATCTGTAGCTTTCCTCCATGCCAGTTCAGTTGTTTACAACTGTTTCCTACTATCCCCCAACAAGAGGAGGCAAAAGCTTTTAATGTTTCCTGCACATCTAGGATATGATCCAATGCAGCTTCTCCATTAATAGTTTGTTAGACGTTGAGTTCCTATCACAGCAGACCTCGATTCTTCGTTTCTACGGCTGGTAAATTAAACGGACAGAGGAAGGAGGGGAGGGGGGAATCAATCTGCAAAAAGCAGCTGTCGCCCTTAGAAATATTCAACTGAGATTAAAAGATCGCTTGCTGGAAAATACTAATGTGTTTTAGCCACGAGAGAGCACTGTGTACCTTTTTAGAGCTTCCGGGATGTATGCATTGCCCTTGTTCTCATCCTTGTGTATTTTGCTTCGAAAAACTCTACTGTAAACAACAAAAGGGACAGTGGAGAAAGCGAATGGATTAGCATATGGATTGCCAAATGTGGCAAAACACGACCTGGGGATGCTCGTTGCTTCAGTGTAGCCCCAGGAGTTGATCAATCAATCAATCAGAATAGAGCTGGAAGGGACCTTGGAGGTCTTCTAGTCCAGCCCCCTCTTCAAGCTGGAGACCTTGTATAATTTCAGATAGGTGGCTGTCCAGTTTTTTTCTTAAAAGCCTCCAGTGATGGAGCACCCAGAGCTTCTGAAGGCAGCCATTCCACTGGTTAATTGTCCTCCCTGTTAGGAAGTTTCTCCTTAATTCCAGGTTGCTTCTCTCCTTGATGAGTTTCCATCCATGGCTTCTTGTCTTGTCTTCAGGGGCTTTGGAGAACTTTGACTCCCTCTTCTTTGGGGCAGCCCCTCAAATATTGGAAGACTGCTATCCTGTCCCACCCGTCCTTCTTTTCTCTAGACTAGCCATACCCAACTCCTGCAACCATTCTTCATCTCAGATCAGACTGAGCCATCACCAAGGTTGCAGGATGGAAAGGCCACCTCAGTTTGAGGTCCTTGAAATGTAGAGGATGACAAGAGTTGGAAAGGTCTTTGGAGGTCTCCTAATCCAACCCCCTGCTCAGGTGAGGGAATCCTACACCATCCCAGACAAATGGTTGTCTAATTTGTAATTGTCTAATCACTCATGCCCTAGTCACCTCCCGTATGGATTACTGTAATGCTCTCTACATGGGGCTCCCCTTGAAAAGCACCTGGGGGCTCCAACTGGTCCAGAATGTAGCCGCGCGGGTGATTATGGGTGCATCTCGTTGCGCCCATGTAACACCTCTCCTACGTGAGCTGCACTGGCTCCCGGTGGTCTTCCGGGTGCGATTCAAGGTGTTAGTCATCACCATTAAAGCGCTCCATGGCTTAGGACCTGGGTACCTACGAGACTGTCTTTTGCCACCAATAGCCTCCCACTGACCAGTTCGTTCTCACAAGGAGGGACTACTCAGGGTACCGTCAGTCAAACTATGCCGACTGGCAACTCCCAGGGGGAGGGCCTTCTCTGTGAGGGCTCCAACCCTTTGGAATGAACTGCCCCCTGAGATATGAAATATCTCTGATCTCCGTGCTTTCCGCCGTGTCCTCAAGACCCTGATGTTCAAACAGGTGGGGCTAAACATGTTAACATGTGAATGATTTTAAAATGTTATCTAATTTTGGGTTTTTATTTAATTGGGCCAAACTATGTTATAATTTTAACTAGCAATTTTATGATATTTGTGTATCTTTATTTTTCTTCACTGTACACCACCTTGAGTCCTGCAGGAGAAAGGCGGTATAGAAAAATAACAAATAAATAAATAATAAATAAATAAATAAATAAATAATTTCTTCATAAAAACCTCCAGTGATGGAACACTTCTGGAGGCGAGCCTTTACACGGATTATTTGTGCTCACTTCCAGGAAATGTCATCGTTCGTGTCTTTTTAAGCATTATCTTTTTTTATTAGTTTATAGTATATAATACTACATAAAATACCATAGTCAAGGCTGTGGTTTTCCCAGTTGCAATGGATGGCTGTGAAAGTTGGACCAGAAGAAAGGCTGAGCGCCAAAGAATTGAAACCTTTGAACTCTGGTGCTGGAGAAGACTCCTGAGACTCCCTTGGACTGCAAGGCCATCCATCCGGTCAGTCCTAGAGGAGATCAACCCTGACTGCCCTTTAGAAGGCCAGATCCTGAAGAGGAAACTCAAATCCTTTGGCCACCTAATGAGAAGGAAGGACTCCCTGGAGAAGAGCCTAATGCTGGGAACGATGGAGGGCAAAAGAAGAAGGGGATGGCAGAAGAAGGAGGTGGCTGGCTGGAGTCACTGAAGCAGTTGGCATGAGCTTTAATGGACTCCAGAGGAGGTAGAGGACAGGAGGGCCTGAAGGAACATTGTCCATGGGGTCACGATGGGTCAGGCACGGCTTCTCAATTAACAACAAAAGAGGTAAACTTGAAAACTATGGGCAAAGTGATAGACATGTGGCTTGACGAAAAGCTTTTATTTGGTCAATTCCTTTCCAGAGTCTTATCACTTTCACTTCTCCCTTATCTAACGCTGCTTTTATTCAATTTTATTCATACTTCTTCCATCCAGTATCACAAAACGTGATACTGGAAGAAGTGCCTCTGCCCCATATCAGTGGGGACAGAAAGATTTCCCTTGTTGCAATTGTGGGGCACTGATATGCAAACTCTTAAACATTTTTAAGAAGAGGTTGGATAACCATTTGTCTGAAGTGGTGTAGGGTTTCCTGCCTAAGCAGGGGGTTGGACTAGAAGACCTCCAAGGTCCCTTCCAACTCTGTTATTCTATTCTATTCTATTCTATTCTATTCTATTCTATTCTATTCTATTCTATTCTATTCTATTCTATTCTATTCTATGCTATGCTATGCTATGCTATGCTATGCTATGCTATGCTATGCTATGCTATTCCATTCCATTCCATTCCATTCCACCCCACCCCACCCCACCCCCCCCCACCCCACCCCACCCCACCCCACCCCACCCCACCCCACTCTATTCTCTTTCTCTTCTCTTCTCTTCTCTTCTCTTCTCTTCTCTTCTCTTCTCTTCTCTTCTCTTCTCTTCTTTAAATTTTGGCTTTTCGGACATTAGTGTTGGTTATTATATCCTTAAATTGCTCCTGTTCCATCAAACAACAAGAGAACTTTTAAGAAACCATTTCCACATTGTGAATTTTCTAAAGACAATTTCAACTACGTTTATGTATTTGTTGACTCTCGGGGGGAGGGGGGTCATCTTTGAAAAGCATGTGCTTTGTTTCAAACTACTCAAAGCAGTTCTCATGGGAAAGGAGACACGGTTTATCATTTTCGTAAAAGGCGTCACTCTTGCAGGGTTTGTGAACTGCAGACTATTCAAATACTGCATTAGTTATGAACTCAGTGTAATATTGAAAGAGAGAGCCAGTCCTGAGGGCTGCTTATTGCAGCAAATCGTTACACGTGGAGAAAAAAAAAATGAACCAAAGGAAAAATGGTTTGCAAAGGGAATGAAAAAAAAAACCCCAAGGAATTATTTTCCTTGCAAGAATCATTAAAGATGACCATAGGTGGATGATAATTGAAGATATCCGTGAAGCAATAGTACCTTGGTTTTAGATAGATTCTGTGAACTGGGTACAGAAAATGGACATGTTAAAACTCCATGTCTTCCTTCCTTCCTTCCTTCCTTCCTTCCTTCCTTCCTTCCTTCCTTCCTTCCTTCCTTCCTTCCTTCCTTCCTTCCCTTATTTATTTTTCTTTCCTTTTTTTCTTTCTTTCCCTCCTTCCCTCCTTTCTCTTTCTTCTTTAAGAATTTTAACTATATATCAGCCCGGCTCCATGCAATCCCCCCTCTCAGTTTCCCAATGAAATGCCTGCTACATTTACTTCCCAGTAGTAAATGTAGCAAGTCTGAAAATCCAATGAAAAAGATGGCTTCCAGGCCTGACAAATAGTTGAATTAATAATTATAAACTAAATAGCAATCATTTGTTCCAGGGGTACCAGATCTGGGCTGAAGATTTTGCATGACCGCTCGCTGGCAGTTGGAGAGATACCAGAAGAATTTGGTAGGCTAATCTTCAAAGACATCCATTCATTTTGAATCCCCTGCCCTTTCTTTAGCTTCATTATTTTTATTTTTTTTTAATCCAGTGATTGTAAGTTGAACGTCTCAATTCACAGGTCTCAGAGCAGGGGTGTCCAATTTTGTCTGCTTTAAGAAGTTTCGACTTCATGGAATTCCTCACGCTGGCTGGGAAATTCTGGGAGTTGAAGCCCACAAATCTTAAACATTGCCAAGGTCTCTGTTCATAAGTGGTATTCAGCTGGTTCAGACCAGTTCGCCCGAACAGGTATTGCCTCTATGCCATCCTATTTAGGCACATTTTTGAGGCCGGACACATGCATGGAAGGCATGCTCGTGAGCAGAGTGCATGAGTGGAAGGCAGGCATGTGCTCGAACAGGGCATTTGGACAAATCGAGCTTGCACGTGTGCGGCGAACCAGTAGTAACACAATGTGAAACCCACAGCTGTCTCTGTTCTGTCCTCACTACACGTTAGTCTGTGTGCAGCTCGACATACAGCTAAACCCACCTATCCTCCAATAAAACAGACCGTGTGTGTAGATCTGAATGCTTTATTGGAAGAACAGGATATGGTGAAACTGGGGAAAATAGGGATACATACAACAAGAACCCAATACAAGATAGGCAGTATTGAGTTGCTGCTGAACATAACAATTAATAAACACAAGCAATTTAAATCTCACCAGCGATGCTCTGTGTGTGGGATGTGAGTTTGTCCTTGGATGACCATGTGCCACAGATTAAGATGGATTCTTTTTCGTGCTTCTGCCTTCTCCAAATGCAATGGGAGGAAACTAATCAAGGAGAGAAGCAACCTAGAATTTAGGAAGAATTTCCTGACAGTGAGAACCATTAATCAGTGGAACAACTTGCCTTCAGAAGTTGTGAATGCTCCAACACTGGAAGTTTTTAAGAAGATGTTGGATAACCAAGGGGTTGGACTAGAAGACCTCCAAGGTCCCTTCCAACCCTGTTATTCTGCTAAAGGGAAATGGAGTCTGGCTTTCCAGCATCCACTTGATTTAAAAATGCGGACTGATGGGTAAAGTGGTAGTGTCAGCTTCAAACAATATACTTGGTATTTGTCTCTCCAGCCACTAGATGGGGCTAGAGAGCAACAATAGTTTATAAAAGTTATATGCTGGGGCATGACAGTCTCTGATTTAGAGGGAAAAAATTAGTTTTTCTTCCATACTGTAGAAGCCTTCACATACAGCCGTAGAAGAGGCTACCCAGTTAGCAAACAGCTGTAGAGAAGCCATGCTTGTAGAGAGGTAGGGGTCAGCAACCTGTGGCTCCGGAGCCACATGCGGCTCTTTGGACCCTCTACTGTGGCTCCCTATCAGGTGATCCCACCACTGGTTGGCCCCGCACCTTGCCCTCCCCTCCCAGTCACTCCTCACCTGGCCTGAGAAGGTAAGGGTGATGGCGGGGGATGGAGGAGCAGCCAGGGGAGAGAGAGAGAGAGCTACAGATAGAGGGGAAGAGAGGGAAGGAGGGGAGAGAGAGAACTGTCAAAAGGATTTTGTAGTTCCTGGTTTCTTTTAACATTGGTTCCCTGCCCTAATGGGTAGAGAATGCTGGGTAGGCGTGGCTAGGGGGGGTCATGTGACTAGTGGAAGTGGGTGACATTGAGTTGGCCATGCCCACCCAGGTTTTGTGGCTCCCGGTGTTTTCTTTTCTGTGGGAAACGGCTCTTTGAGTAATTAAGGTTGCAGACCCCTGGCCTAAGGGAAGGTTTTATATTATGCGAGTACCCTAACCCAGCTAGCCGGTGGAATCAAATAACCCTAAGGTATTTCAGCTTTCAGTTGTAATTAATTGATTTCTTAGCCTTCTCTGACCGAAATGAGCTTGGAGCTGCGCATTGAAAACAGGTTTTCTCTAGGCATTCTGTCTTTATGGCCAACTCTTGCTTTATCCATGATTATACTGTATATACCAGGCTTCTGCGAAACAAACAAAATATGATTTCACCAGCCAGTTTGAGACACCAAATCATTCCGATTTAATTCGATGTTAGAATCAATTTGGAGAATCAATCCAGTTTCACCGGATTGAGTGGGCTGAACCGTTAAAAGCAAATACAATTATTTAGTTTGGAAAGCTGATTTGCTGTAATGATTTGATCAAACCAGCCTAATACCCACAATATTATTTGTTCTCACTAGTGTGGCAAAAATCTAGGTTTTTTTGTTTTTTTGGGGGGGGAGGTTTGGGGAAATTAATAGTATATTGAATTAACCAGGGCCACTTCTTTAACTGCTAGAATTCACACTTGGCCCTTACTTTTCTTCCTGAATACAGACTTAGGACCACAATTCGGCCCAAAATTTCTGTTGTTAAGTGTGACATTCTGTCAGACCCGTGTATCTGCCATTCCTCATGGAAGAAGGAGAAAAGGGGAATTGGAGTTGTCCCATTTAGTTCTTTTCCTATGTATCCTAAGTATTCAATTTCTTGCCTGATCCTCTTTGTATATAAACTTTACGCTGATTTATAACCGTTGCCTGGCACCAGGAATGCCTGGAGAATTCTCACACCTCGGAAAATGAAAGAGAAGGTGGGGGGAACGATTGGATTGTAAAATGACCCTAAGAAGCTCTTTGTATCCGTTGCAATTTGCATTCACACCAGAGCTTTGGACTGGTTCTATAGAACCGTTAGTCGGGAGGCTCCACCCACTGACGCTGATGTCATCAGAAGCGATCTGCACATGTGCAGAAGCAAGGCATGTGAGCAAGTGAAGAGAGCGTGTGAGTGCAATTCCGTTAGAAACCGGTAGTAAAGGTAAGTAGAACTCACCCCTGATTCACGGATGGTGGATTGGTTGGAATCCACATCGGAAGGTGGGGAAGGAGTTCCTAATTTCCTTTTTTTAAAAATTTGATTTATATGCCGCCCTTCTCCGGAGACTCAGGGCGGCTTACAATGCGTTAAGCAATAGCCTTCACACTTTTGTATATATTTATACAAAGTCAGCTTATTGCCCCCACAAACTGGGTCCTCAATTTACCCACCTTAGAAAGGATGGAAGGCTGAGTCGACCTTGAGCCTGGCTAGGATTGAACTCACAGAATTACAGGCAGCTGGATGTTAATTGCTGCCTTTAGTAGGAGGCATTAGCCCCCTACGCTATCAGGCTTTATCCTGAACTGCATGCCCTGAGGGACCCCAGTGCCTGCTTTGAATTGTGACTTGCATCCATCCCTTTCTCATGAAACCGGAGCCTTGACAGAAAGTTTCTTTTGAAATACAAGGTTCTCAAGAGTTTGTGCTTTCTCGGAAGGGAGGGGGGGAGCTGGTCCTCACACATCCGTTCAGTGAGTTTTGCTCCATTTTGCGACCCTTTATTGCCTCCGTTGTGAAGTGAATCGCTGCCGTTGTTAAGTGAGTAACGTGGTTGTTAAGTGAATTTGGCTTCCCTGTTGACTTTGCTCATCAGAAGGTCACAGAGAGGAAATCACGTGACCCCAGGGCATAAATATGAGTCGGTTGCCAAACCATCACATGATCATGGCGGTGTGGAAAGGTCGTAACTGTGAAAAATGATCATAAGTCACTTTTTTCAGTGATGTTGTAACTTTGAATGGCCACTAAACGTTGTAAATGAAGAACTACCTGAACAGATACTGGAGAAATGTTCTAAGGCCAGTGGTCCATAGATTTGAAGAAGGTTCGCCAGATATTCAGGCATATCTAACATCATAATTAATATCATAACATCATAATTAATATCATAACAGCATGCCCCAGTTATCTTCTAGCTAGGGTTGTCTCTTATGGCTAAATTTCAGAGAGGGAGGGAGGGAGGGAGGGAGGGAGGAAGGAAGGAAGGAAGGAAGGAAGGAAGGAAGGAAGGAAGGAAGGAAGGAAGGAAGGAAGGAAGGTCATATCGTCACCGCTACCGGCTCAGCAGAATCGGGCTGAACCGAGAGAACCCACCACTGGTGATCGGTCTTATTCAAGACAACGACAAAACTGCATATAGACGGGAATTTGAACAACTAGCCTTGTGGTGCAACCAGAACAATCTTGAACTAAACACACTCAAAATCGTAGAAATGGTGATGGATTTTAGGAGAAACCCTCCTATACTGCCATCTCTTACAATACTAGACAACACAGTATCAACAGTAGAGACCTTCAAGTTTCTAGGTTCTACCATATCTCAAGACTTAAAATGGACACCTAACATCAAAAACATCATCAAAAAAGCACAACAAAGAACGTTCTTTCTGCGCTAACTCAGAAAGCTCAAACTGCCCAAGGAGCTGCTGATCCAGTTCTACAAAGGAATGATGGAGTCTGTCATCTGCACCTCCATAACTGTCTGGTTTGGTTCTGCAACCCAACAAGACAGACACAGACTTCAGCGGATAATTAGAACTGCAGAAAAAACAATGGCTACCAACCTGCCTTCCATGGAGGACCTGTATACTGCACGAGTCAAAAAGAGGGCTGTGAAAATATTTATAGATCCCTCACATCCTGGACATAAACTGTTTCAACTCCTACCCTAAAATGATGCTATAGAGCACTGCACACCAGAACAACTAGACACAAGGACAGTTTTTTTCCTCCATGCCATCACTCTGCTAAACTCATTCCCACAACAGTGTCAAACTATTTACTAAGACTGTATTATTATTATTATTCTCATCCTTCCTATTACCTATCTCCTTTTCTACTTATGAGACTATAACTTTGTTTCTTGTATCTTTGCGATTTATATTCTGTTCGTTTCGTAGTATGATTTGATTGTTTATTATTAACCTATGACTATCACTAAGTGTTGTATCCTATGATTCTTGATGAACATATTTTTTTTCTTTAATGTACACTGAGAGCATATGCACCAAAGACAAATTCCTTCTGTGTCCAATCACACTTGGCCATCAAAGAATTCTGTTCTGTTCTGTTCTGTTCTGTTCTGTGCTACTCTACTCTACCCTACCCTACCCCACTCCACTCCACTCCACTCCACTCCACTCCACTCCACTCCTTCTATTCTATTCTATTCTATTCTATTCTATTCTATTCTATTCTATTCTATTCTATTCTATTCTATTCTATTCTATTCTATTCTATTCTATTCTAGAAATTAAACTTAATAGATATTTTTCTCCCTTGTCACCCACAAATTATTCTAAACAAGTGATTTCCTTCTTCTGATTAGGCCAGGCATTTTTTTGAAGCCACATGGTAAGGCTTTCTTTACTTATTAAGAAGAGGAGATGAAAAGACAGCTAAGCGCAAAACACACAACCGAAACAGTGAAGAAAAGGAACAGACTCCTTAGCTACCCAGGAAGTTGACAAATGCTTCTAACGAGATGTTATTCCATCAATTTTGCAGACTCCTTAGAAGCAAGAACAGAGCTGAAATGTGTTTTGAATGTAATTTGATTGCTGAAGTTAATTACGAAAAAAAAAAGTCTCCTGGCTTATATTCAACTTGGTTCTGAATTTTTCTTTATTCATACAGAATTAGATCTGCAGTCAAGAAGAATAAATATCATGGCCAGGATAAGTGATGTCGAATGACAGGTCACTAGAATTTCACCTAAGGTTTCAAATCGGCTATTACAGTATAATAAAAAAATATTTTTGATGTAATATAGTATAGAGCAGTGATGGTGAACCTTTTTTGACATCATGTGCCAAAAGCAGCGGGAGCATGGGGGGGGGGAGGTCATGGGCATGCCCACACCCATAATTCTATGCGCCCTGCCCCCACATGTGTGCACATGACATCTCCCTGCGCTCCCCCCTGCTTTTGGCCCGGTGGGCCCGGTAGGCCTGTTTTTTGCTCTCACCAGGCTTCAGGGTAGGGTAGGGTAGGGTAGGGTAGGGTAGGGTAGGGTAGAGTAGAATAGAATAG